>BTRK01000006.1:12482144-12923160 GCA_036245805.1 Pristionchus mayeri
ACCTTTCCAGTCTGTAAGGGCCTGTAACCTTTCAGGTGGTGGTGGCCGTGGGAGGATTCATATTCTTCGGCCTAGGCCTTCTGGTACTGGCTTCAGACGAAATGAAGAAACACGGCTACGAATCAGACGATAAGGTCGTACTAGAGCTATCTTATTCGAAAGATATTATAATTGTTTCTGCTACGGTTCAGCTATGCTAAATATTCGAAGACTCATTGCCTAGTAAGCGCAACTGAAACATGCTCAAACATACACCACAATTTCTCCAATATCCGATTACCGGACTACCCTTTAATCGTCATTCACTCGACCACGAATATTCTTAGAGAGTGTATCCCGTTATATTTCATCACACGTGTACCCTACTTGCTCCTCGGGCGCAGATCAATTACTATTATAATATGATAATTCTAGGTCGTTCCGGGATTCTGGTTCTGCGGAATCCTCACCTGCTGCGTGCTGATGGGTGGGTATTTTGTTTATTTATAAATGAAAACAAAATTACATTTTTAAAGAAAAAAATCATTTGCAATGTTTCATTTTTTGCATGCTATTGAAATTTTGCATAGATATGAAATTGTGTCTATAGAAAAGCGCGTGAGTTCTGCGGCGGCAAAGTTGAGAGATTGAGAGAGAAAGCTAATTCATATTATTCCTCTTGCGACCTTAGGTATGGCCATTCGATGTTATGTACCGATTGCTCGCATTGAATAATGATCCCTACTCTTCACTGCATCATCAAATATATTTAATCTATCCTCTTCAGCCATCGCTGTCTACTTCGAGTCCAGAGTGCGCGACAAGGTCCAGTACTTAATTAATCATCTAAATACTTATTATTTATTAATTATTTAATTTATACCTTATTACTATTCCAGATCGAGAAGAAACGCCTCCGCAAGATGGCCCAGCCCGCAGACGCGTCGCCCTACTCCGCCACTCCCTGTCCCTACTACCACTACCCCTCACCCTGCCATGCGGCTCCGGCTCCCTATTGCCCGGCTCCGGCTCCCTATTACCAGGCTCCGGCCCTTCCCTACTCGCAGGCTTCGAAACCCGAGTCGAGTGGAGCTGATGAGACACAGGTTGAAGTACCGTGACTCCACTCGAGACACCAACGCTATGACGATAAATAATGAATTCAAATGTGTAGTTTCTTCACATGGTCAATGATTGAAGTATTACACATTTTAGTGAACATCTGCGCCTCCTTTACATTTTATGACGACAAATAAATCGCCAAATATGTGGAATGTTTACAAATTCAACGATACATGGTTCTAATCATAGTTTCACTGATTTTCAGGAGGTTGCCGAATTCTGAGCTGGAGGGAATGCAATCAAGTTATGCCAACTCGTTCATTTCCCCCTTATCGACGATTCTACCTAACCGAGCGAAACCTAGTCCTTCTCGAGTTTCAATTTACTCAGCAAACATTTCCTTCCCATTTCCCAGGCTTTCCCTTCACTACCTTTCTCCCACCTTGCTCAGTATCGCGCATTTATTCCTCCGTATTTATTTTATTTTTCATACCCTCGAATAATGTATGCGGCTTTGCAGTTGCCTACTCCAACTCAATTTCGACGATTTTCCGTCGTTTGGAACTGTCGCACTGGTAATCCTTAATCCCCTCTGTTAGTTTTTAGTTGTTTTCGTCGGAAACAAACATTGATTTATGCATTGTTATGATTTCGGAGACCCGAGAAATGGTGCTCGGCGATATTTTAATAGTGATGTTAATTTGAGGGATGGGTGCTCTCTGGGTCATATGTAAGGTGGCAACCATTGCAGTCATGATTTCTTCTCGGAGGCGAGCATGCCCTTGTTTGTGGATCAATGAATACGATCTTCTAATTACCACAATTCAACCCTACAGAAAACACCATGTGCGAATTGAATGGTATTGTTTCGTCGAATTGGTATAGGCGGACACATTTCTGTCCAGAAAACACGCCGGTAACTCGAAGCGACACGCAAATTGAGAAAAAAACAATACGTTCAATAAAACAATCAATTACAGGGTCTCTTCAACAATTAAAGTGAGATTAAATGCTTCTTTCACCCTGTGAACCACTCGACAAGTCCAAATGCGTATTGCATGTAAGTATTTCCATTTTCCAATACATTACCTAAAAAATCCCTTAAAATATATATTTCTAAACATATAGTATCTAGTACATCAATATATTTCAGTACAAATCCTGTCTATCCTGAATCAGCTTCAGTACATCCGAACGTTTGATCGGCATACGTTTACTAATTACGCATCCTTCCAATTGTAAATAGAATTCTTTATTGCTGAACGTCGTTTTATCTGATAGTGTTCCCAATCATTTAATGACGATACTCGGGGGACTTAGGAAAATATAATCCATTTAGGTCGAATACATTAACTATTCTCTTATCTTTTTTCTTCTATAATCCCTTATCCTTTCGCCAGTTTGAGAGGCAGGGATCGAGTTCGGAATGTTTCATGAGCTGGATAGAAATGATAATCGATCGCTTGGCGCACATGGAATTTGAGAGAACATTTCGAGCGTCGTATACCTTGTGTCGTGTGCATCACGTGCTTTTCTTAGATTATCCGTTAATCCGTTCTCACCTCTGCCACATGTGGACAAACGTTGAGTACTGAAGTGTAGCCCCATATCCCTATGGACAGCTGTGCATACATTGTCGCCATATCTCGCGCTCTTGTCGGCATCCCTTACTACCCATCCTTTCTCAGTTAGAAGCAAAATTTGGACTTTTAAATTTGCTCACTATCCTGTGATAAGCAACACTGATCAGTATTGTTTCCAGGATCCAAATGATGAACATCGCTCTACGGTAAGAAGAGCGTAAAGATGGGTTTGTAATTTTTAAATTTAAAGTCATGCACACTTCCCGATTCCAAACTGCGATCAGACATTATAGTATCTTTATGGGCACGACTCACGCAAGTCTTGCCTCAATCTGGAATACATTATCGGGAACTCAACTATGCATCGATAATCATTTTTTCATGGTTTTTGAAGAGCACTGAATGCTCGTTTAGGAAGCTCAGATGGTTGCGTAAACGAGGTGCGGTAGAAACATGTATCAGAAGGCAGAATAAGATTTTATTTGAAATATAACACAAAATGTTTAAATTGATTAGAAAATAATTCATAATTACATAATAGAAACCACTAAAAAATGCCCAAGATATTTGTTCAAGGAGATTCAAATAGAAAAGAAAATATCCAATGAAAATCGAGCATAATAAGTACAGTTAGAGAAATTGCAATTTCTAAAATGTTACTTCTCAATAAACATTACATGAAGTAGATGACCATTGAATGTGTTATGAAAAATCATTAATGCGCCAAGGCCGTTGTTCTTGGTTTCTATTGCGCCTCCGAAATCGTTTCCCTTATACTAAAAGTAATTTTGATTTGCTATGAACTATACAACAGCATAGAATTTGTAATTAATATTATTTTAATTGACAAACCTCATAGTCTGCATCTCGAATGTGCTCGTAGAAAATTTGCGAAGTGAGCGGCGTGTTTACCAGCAACCTCCATCTGCCGACTGTGCCACGACGTTTGTGAAGTGTTGCATTCTTCAAATATTGCTGCAAAGATACACAACTATTTCAGTAATAACAGGTTAATAACTACCATAAGAAGCCCTGGAATCCACTTCACATCGAGTCTCATTGGAAGCACGTCCAGCACGTCAAAGTGTATAAGAGTGTGCACAATTGACTGACTTGGCGTGAAACAATCCATCTAAAAATAATATAATCCATCTAAAAATATTATAATCCATCTAAAAATACTAAAATACTATGCCATTACAAAACTGCTCTGACGAGATAATCAAAGCTAATGTCGTGAAATTTTTGGCGGGAACTTCGCGAAATCGATGTGGTCTCAATCACCACAATGAGACAATTACCTACGATCGGTCCCGAAATTTGGACTGGACTTCAATCGTCTTCGAATCGTCATCACACTATCTAATGACTGATAATTTGTTTCTATTGATATACCCGACTATCAACGTTTTCGCATTTATTCATAGTTTTGGCGATTTTTCATTGGTATAATAATACTTACATTGTAATCTCCAGGAAATCCGAATTTGATTTCACGCAGATTCGACCCTGCGACTTCACAAAGAAATTGTTCGTTAATTGCATCGTATACATTAAGAATTTCAAGAAGCTTCGCAGATTTGGCAAGGCGCGTGAAACTTAAAGATCAGTCACTATGGAAATCTAGAAAATGGAAGAGAAATATCACAGATAGAGAAACGCCCAAGGAGAGGAAATGGACAACATAGCTGTACAGGGTGTCCAAAAAGTATTGTTACAATTTTGAAACGCGAATTTTTTTAACATGTAGGTCGAGTTGTCAAAACCTGTAATAACACGTTTGAGCCCACCCTTCGGTGCGTTGAGGGAACCTACTAATTAGTTTCCCATAGTCATGGTTCGTCCAAATCGCTATCGTCAAACTATTATCAACCTTTGGACCCTCGGCGACCCCCCAGATTCCATCAGGAGGAAGCTTCGTATTTCCCGAATGACAGTCTATCGCACCATCTCCCGTTTCAAGCAGTTGGGCACTGCGAAGGACCGTCCAAGATCAGGAAGACCCAAGACCGCTCTCACTCAGAAGAACAGGAGAATCGTGGAGAAGAGAGTGAATCGCAATGCCAAACGATCCATCAGGAAGATGGCTAAGGATCTCAAGATCTCCAAAGGATCCGTGTGTGCCATCGTTCATTCTCTTCTCAAGTCCTACCCCTACAAGATGAGAAAGGGCCATGGCCTCACTGATGTCCACAAGCAGAAGCGCCTGGAGAGATGCAAGCTGCTCCTTCAGCGGGCCGATCGTGGGGAGCACTTGACTACCGTTTACTCTGACGAGAAGCTGTTCTCAGTCGAGGAGGTCTACAACAGTCAGAACACCAGGATCATCGCCAAGTCTCCTCAGCAAGCTGACGCCAGAGGTAGAACCATCTCTCGCATTGCCCACCCCCAGGCACTGATGGTTTGGGCTGGTGTGTGCTCGACGGGCAAGACTCCTCTCGTGTTCGTGGATCCCGGGGTCAAGATCAACAAGGAGTACTACACCAGGGCAATTCTCCAGAAGGCCCTTCTCCCCTGGTTCCGCTCCCACTTCAAAGGGGCTCGCTGGACCTTCCAACAGGATTCAGCGCCTGCTCACTCGGCAAAAGTGACGCAGGCATGGTGTCGCGCCCATCTGCCCGACTTCATCTCGAGTGAGGAATGGCCCTCGAACTCCCCCGATCTCAACCCTCTGGACTTCAGCATTTGGTCAGTGTTGGAGAAGGAGGCCTGCTCTACTCGCCACAAGAACCGCGATTCCCTCAAGGCAGCCCTTCTCAAGGCATGGGAGAAGATCGACGTCCCTTACCTGCGGGCCGTCATCGACTCGGTCCCTCGTCGTCTCAGAGAGGTCATCGCGGCCAATGGAGGCCAGATCGAGTGATCGTGCATTGTTATGTTCATATGGTCACTGATAAATACTGTGCCCCGTTTGAGTTGTCTATGTTGCTTTTAAAGAAAGATACATGGTTTTATCCGTGTAACAATACTTTTTGGACACCCTGTATTAACATTCCTGTAAAATCATCAAAAGTCGACGTGAACCAAGTTTAATGCAAGGAAATTTTAAAAAGAAATTACATTAAAATGAGTTAGAAAGTTTTTGTGTAAAAGTAAACTCACATTTTCCATGTATCGTCCGTGTTTTTTCGAGAAATATACATATTTTCGTGTTTGTTTCTTTTCTCATATCCCATCAATCTAATTTTATGTAGTCTGTTTCCGAGCAAAATTGTATGAAGTCGCGCAAAGACATTAGAGTCAAATAGTCCCTGAAAATTTAAAATAAAAAGGAGTGTAAACAATACATTTTCATTTTTGTGAGGGAAGTTTGATTTTCTCACTATCGCTCACACTCTACGCTCTTAGGATACATACGCTCATAGTTTATTGAAAAAAACATTGTCGTGTCCATAGTTAATTTATGATTTACTCTCTCGATCTCCTCTTTCTCGGAGTAAATATAGTATACATGCTAACCTGATAAATAATTAGTTCCTTTGTTTCATTCTCCCGCAAAACGTCACTGATAACCGTGTAGAGGCTATCAGGTACGGGACAACTGTGTTCAACTGACACTATTGCATGCTGAAAAAAACTCCTGAGATATGTTCGCATCGGAGGAAAATGGGACACAGACGTGCAATTACAGGTTTAATGATAAATTTCGACTGTTCTACTACCTCTTGCTTGCTTGTTATGCAGATGGTCTCGTCCATACCTATGACCAGTAACATACCTTTTCATCTTCCGTCGGGTTCACAATACTCTTTTCGATGACATCAGCTTTGTCGTTCCTGTAGCTCTCGTACTGGAGCATGCCAACTATTTCATTAGGCTGATCTATGGATATAATGCTTGCAGTAAAGCAATATCCGTTGTCAATCTGAAATTGACTAAATGAAATTGTTACTGTGCTGTAATATACACACCTGAAATATGGATAACTCTGCACGTCCCTTCCAGTTGATGTAATCAAGAGATGTATCAGTGGCAATCCTGCACACTCTCTTGTTCACTACCATTGCGTTGTTAATCTCATTTCTGAAAATAATTGTTATGTATTGATCTCGAATCGGTTTGCGAGAGACTATAGATATATTGTTCATGGTAGAGCACTGACAACTATGTGGCATTTTAGTCCATAGAAAGCTATTTTCGAAGTTTGTCATTCTCTTTCGGACCTTTTTCACAAATATATTAGCCTACTTAGACAGTATATCTTAGAGATGCTCTAACCTGGTCAATCCTTTGCATATTTCGAGTAAGCAGAGGTCGGGAAGACGAGATATGTGATCCTACGTATTAAATATCATTGATGGTTTTCAAAGTGTAAGAAGAAGTAGACTCACGGCGATTCCGAAACCACCCTCTCCAATTGCTGACATGTCTTTTAATCTCAGTAATGTAAAACTCCTAAAGTTGATCGATTGAAGCTGAAAACAGGTAATATGAACTTCAAAGCATCTAAAGAGAACATAAATGAGGCTGACAGTGTACATGTGTACAAATAAAGGGCATGCCAAAATAGTAACTGGCATAACTAAAACTTTCATAATTGGCTCAGTAGGGATGATTAAATCTACCCGATGTTTGACATTCGGTATTTTCAGGGTATTTTCGAATAAAAAACAAACAAACAACATAAATATCCCTTTACGACAATTCGAAAATGCGATCGCTGCTCTAACCATATTTTCGCGCCATTGTTGATAATTGGCGGCAATTCAAACATATTTTCAAACAGATATATAATTAACAAATTTCATCCCCTTGAGAGTAAATTTATTAATTGTAAATACTTATTTACTGAGCGATCATTACATTTTAATCTTTGAATAATTATCTTGAATTCTCTTGTAAAAATCACATAGAAAACCAGGAGTCGTCAAAAAGAGGAGTTATTTTTTTATTTTCCATTCCTTGTTAGTCGTCGCGAGCGGTCCCTCTCCCATTTCTCTCTGATTTGGATTGGCTTCCCCTAATACCCCTCGCTTCCGCCTTCGTCTCATCAAGAAAAGAGAATCCCCATCCAAGCCGGAGTGGTCACCGTGTGATGGGTATGACCTACTAAGATGTTTGGTCCTTCAGAATCTAGATTCGATCATCTCGTTGAAAGATTGATTATCGAGTCTGGCGGATTCGAGCAGAGAAGATTCTAGAACACGCAAGGCTTCGTTTACGACCTATAGTGAGATTCTATCTATGCAATGCAATCCAACATCCTCTCGCAAGCACACCGCAAATGACCATCTTGAAATGAGAAGAACGACCTTTTCTGACCCCACATCTTGATCTGCGCCCAGAAAGCGATAACAGATAAATATTGTATCGTATTGTATTGTATTGTATTGTCCACCCGATGAAGAGATTATTTGACCAAACTATTAGCAAGGACTGGTGGAATACACCTATTGAAGAACACCGAGTCATCCTCATCTCATCAACAAATGTCTGATATGATAAGTCGTCATCAATATCAGTAGAATTAGTCGATAATTTCTGTTCCTCTAATGCAGTTCCCAATTCCTCGCAAAGTAAGCATTGAAGCTTGCGAACATCATCACTAGAGTTACGACATGCCGAGTCCGGTATTATTTCTATTCTTATAACAATATTTTCTAACCTTCAACCTGAACATTTAAAAAATTGTTTGCAACAGATTATGCTTTAAATCACTATAGTATTATAATCGCACGCATTTGCACATATTTTCCCATGCAAAAAAGCTATAAAGCAAAGAAAATATAAGGAAAAGCCATTTCAAATGTTTTGTTTTCTCCTTTTTCTTCAAGTATTTGGAAGCAACGCTCGATCATGCAAAGAAGCATCTTCCGATTGTATGTTTATCATTGCAATTTTAAAAAAAACTCAATGCACAATCAAAGGCCAGCAGCGTCTATTTGACGATACGAGGGATACAGTTGAGCATGTGATTGCTGATCTTAAAGGAAATCTCAAAGAAGTATGCGTGGCGGCGTGTTAATATGCCTTAATATTTACGCTGTAGAGCCGCGAATTCTTCACAAAATTCGAAGCCAACATGCACACTTACGCTGTAGACGTGGAGAGCAAGCTAATGACTGACAAATTCTTGCTTGAGGTATGACATTCTTAGTCGCAACTGATAAGAATATTTTTCAGAGGCTTCTAAAAATGCAAGCACAGCGCACAGTACGTTTTGTTAATATTGTTCTTGGTTACTAGATCGATTCCAGGCATCATCAACTACAGTGGAAAATTGTTACGACGACGAACGTAAATTCACATAATATGCTCATGATTCACCCTCGCTTTGCAGAAAAGGAAGCTTGCAGGGCTCTTGCAGCAACTGCGAAATCGTGTGAAAGTGCGGTAACTAAGAAGGAAACTGATACTGAACACATTTACGGAATGCGTCACCCCAATATTCGATTCCGACAACATGATCCATACTTGCACACGGAAATATGTTTTTGACGCCAGTGTGGAAACTGTAGGATTGACAATAAAATTTGGAGCACTGAACGGCGCAATTTCAGCGGCAAGTCCGTTGTGATTTTACAAATGGGAGAGCCGAATTGGTGTACGAAGGCAATGAAATGAGCGGGAAGTACACTGGAGAACTGATTTGTCGACCACTAAGTGAGGAGCATTTAGAATACATAAATACTCGAGGAATTCTAGGTGAAGAACGACTCCTCCGCAATCCTTGTCCGTACACTTGCTCAGAGACAGCCCAGTGTAGTGCAAATAGCGAAAATAAGGTTGTAACTGCTGCCATTCAAGACAAATTATTGCATTTGGCAGCTCGAGTGTGCATGCTTGAAAGGTTTCCGAGATCTCTCATCGCAACATCACAAAGCTAACGGCAGTATTTGTTCCAAATATGTGAATTCGCCAACGAATGGAACAGGTTAAAAAATAAAAGTTTACTATTTCCAAAAGATATGTTTAAGATTATGTAATTTTACTTGATGTATCTGGTTCGATCAAGCCTGATTCGGCAAACAAAATGATCGACTTTCTGAGCGACTTTTGAATTTCATTGATATTGACCATTCAAATAATCGGTATGTAAATCGCATGCTTATTATGGTCTTCAGAAATTCATGAACATAGCTTCATATATAGGAAAACGTATCACAGCATGTGCCTGTCTATCTGTGACGCTTTGTCTAAAGCAGAATGTCTTAACGTATGTGCGGAGATATTTGAAAACAATACTGAAAAAAACTGAAGACAAAAAACTGATTCAAATCCTGATAATGATTTAGAAATCATTTTTATTCAGGTTTTCGTTGGTTATATTTTATGAAGTAGCACAACTATTAGTGCCTCTTGACTCGAAAAATACTTCGAAGGAAATAATCGAACTCCTGAGATCGGGAGATGAAAATAGATTCAGGAAATTTAGAATTCATGTAAGTAATTCCATTAATTATGGACGATAATTAAAGCGTATTTGCAGGATAGAGATGGTGACGGGGGAACAAATACACCTCACGCACTTAAAGTGGCTAATGATGAGGTTTGCAAGTGTTAGATGAGATTAGTATTTCCGAAATGCAGGTTTATGCGAAGAATAACCCTGCAAAACGCCGAGTTACACTTCTCTTCACTGATGGAGAGCCAAATAACTGTCATTCTCGATATGGAGGTACCAGGAATCAATCATAGTGCAAAACAACAACAACAACACTCATAAATCAACTTAGTATTTATTTATGATTTGTAGGTAGTTGGTTCAAAGTTCCGGACGAGTGCGTAATTGATGAACTTAGAAAGGAATCTCATGATATGCGTGAAATTCACAGTAGGCTCTTGATTGGATTAAATCATTAATTTAAAGCATTTAGAAGCAAAAATAATTACAATCTACGTTGGAAGAAAACAAGAAGACCTTTCTGTGAAATTCATGCGTCAAATCACATCCGAGGATGAAGAACTCAGCGTGGAACACTTTGAAGTGAAGCACTACTGTCTTATCGTGTTCATATTCACCGTTCCAGGACCTCCAAGAGGCTGTGCTTGACCAAGTGCAAGTGAAGATGTGCTGATTTCATAAATATTGCATGGCTTAAGCCCTACGACGATTATGAATGTGAGGCTGAGATTTGTATTGTAGTATTTGATTTTTTTTATAATGCAATATAACCGATAAATCACAAGTAAATTAAAATGAGCCATTCCCTCAAATTCCGAAGTGTAATATGGCATTTTGCGCACAGCAAATGAATGAACACGCTTTATCATTCATGGTACGTAATCTAAAAGTTATTGTCGTGTATATTACGGTAGTCGTTATTTGGGAAACGTCGTCGTATCCTCACTGGGCTTCCGCCTGAACAAACAGAAGATCACATAAGCTCGCACTTTTTACTGGATTTTCAAAATTGACTTTAATCATTCGTACATTTTAAAAATATATGGTACTATTTTTCCCATATCAATGAAATTAGTGAAGCTTGAAGGTCAATTGCTATATCAATCATGCCAAAGAAACTGAGAACAAAAAGATTCAAAATGCGGCTGAAAACTAGAGTTCGAGAAACGATACCACGCTCGCTTCATTCTGCACACTCTCTCGACCGGTCGATCGGCGATAGAGTGCACAGAAAGAAGAGAGCGTGGTATTGTTTCTCGAACTCTACTGAAAACTCACGATTATGAATGCGATGCTGAGATTATCGTCAATCTCGGTCTCCTCCTCCTTCACACAATTCTCATGGACGAACTTGTTGTCATAAGCCTGGAATAAATGTTTCGATCTCAACTGATAAATTCTCTGAAAATATAACGAAAGAAGTAGTAAACTTTGAATGCAGTAACATATAAGATTCGAAAGAGCAACGTACTGTCTCGAACGCGCTCCAGAACAAATTGTGCGAGATGAGCAATGAAGGCAGAATCTGAGAGAAGAGATCAAAGAACAAAGTTGACAGCTGCAAGTACCTCCTTGATTTCATTCATCAGCTGAGAATCAACGCCCAATTTGGCTTGAATGTCAACCATCTGCTGTACTCCTCAAATTAACACCTGTATTTGTATCAATTGTCACATTTATCGAATACCTGCCTGCATAATCACTCATCGCAGGAGACTCACCTTGATAATACCAACACTTACTTATATCGCAAATGAACTACTATTTTGGCTAATAAGCTTTTATCAAATGAACTGCTGTTTTAGCTAATAAGCTTTTAGCAAATGAACTACTATTTTGGCTAATAAGCTTTTATCAAATGAACTACTGTTTTAGCCAATAAGCGTTTAGTAAATGAACTAATATTTTGGCAAATAAGCTTTTAGCAAATGAACTACTATTTTGGCTAATAAGCTTTTATCAAATGAACTACTATTTTAGCTAATAAGATTTTAGCAAATGAACTACAATTTTAGCTAAGAAGTTTTTTTCAAATGAACTACTGTTTTATCTAATAAGCTTTTAGCAAATGAACTACTATTTTAGCTAATACGCTTTCCACATTTGACCTTAAATTGTAAGCCAAGATAGTCTTATTCGGATTCAGCAATTTATCATTTTGTAAAGCAAAAAGTGACGCACCAGTCACAATGAAATCGGCTCTCTCTTCCGGGCGGGGATTGCAGTAATTGAATGACAGAAGCAGGTTAGCGATAGCTCGACATGCCTGGATAATGAGTCAATAATTATGCAATAATTATTATAATTTTGTTTGCATAAATTTCAACTGACCTGATTCTGCACGCCCAAATCGGGATGGTGGAAGAGACGTGAGAGCTGCAGAACATGTCGGCCTCCTGATAAAGTGTGAGCATGAATATTTGGGTTGCACAAAAAATAGTATTTGTATGAATAACATGATTTATACATTTGCTTTTTTAAAGTGTTCACATTCTCATTCAAAACGCATGAATACTTGTCAAAGTTTAATTGTTGCATTGCACTATAATTTACGAAACTACAACCTTCAGAATCATTTCAGTATGGTGCATTGGGCCTTGCGCGGCGTTTCCGATGATAAGTGATGCTACACGTGGGACTGCGACAGATTTCGAGTCCAGACATCCGCCCTGGAATGTTGTACCATTTGTATCCAATATGTTGATTATGCCGAAACCGACCAATACCAATTTTTATCGACCAATAATTAATTGTTAATTCTCCATTAAGCGCTATTAGGTAAGTAATTTATATAAAAAAAATACAATGATCCTCATGAAGCCAATGGACGTGATCACTCGCTGTACTTGCTCGAAGGTACCTGATAAATAGTACATTTTAATTTAGTAATAAGTTTAATTATTTCTTAATATGAAAGGTAGCGAAAAGTACGCGTACCGTATAGGATTAGGACATTGACCAAGCAGAGGCCTCTCCTGACAAATTGAACAGATTGCGCGTTCAAAAAAAGGAAATCTCACATCTGACACGAATCTGCAGTTGCAATCGAAAGCAGTGCAGTCGAGAGAAGATTGGGCTCTTTGAGGATGAGATCGATCTGAAAGTCATGCAAATATGTTGATTGATCGCACCCCACGTAGTGTCTGGTCCGGAACAAGTGGAGTCAGGAAAAGTTATCTCATGCGTTGTTCTTACTTCTTACTTTCAGTTCTCACCTTTTCCTTTCCCTCAGTAGCAATCCATGCATCGGTTACCGAGAGGTTCACCACGAGTGCGACCGAGAACTGAATCGAAGGATTAAAAAAATACAATAGCAGGAGATTTTAAAAAATGAAGATGATCATGCTAACCATTCGAATTTTGTCATCCTCTTTGAATCGGTTCAGCGCTTGCGAAACCACTGAGGGAAGAAGACGAGCTTCCTGAAGAATAAATAGCTTTTCTTAGCCTAAGACTTAGAGCATTCGACAATAGCTTAAGCCTTAGGAACTTGGCACATTTCCTAAGGCTTATGATTTTGAGTCCTTAGCCTAAGCCTGACCTCTTGCTGCCACTTGTACTTTCCTTCATTCGTGATCAGCGCGCAACACGACAGCGCGTACTGATTCGAGTAGAGCGAGGCGACCCTTCCCTCGTGCATCTGAACATTTATTCAAGTATCGAAAATTTAGCTAGATAGGATCATGTTGAATCACCCGTATCGTTAACATGCTGCTGGTTCATGTAATCACCGATTTGCGTATTGCAATCCACATATATTTCCTTCCCTCACCCTCTTCACAATGGAGCGAAGCGTATCCGATTCGTCAACGGCCCGTTCGCACTCGGCACAGTGTCGTGCGGTGAAGTAGACGGCCAAGACGCACTGATCAAACACGCTGAATGATCAAATTGACCTTTGACCTTTCATCCATCCACTCACGCTTCGTCTTTCTCACGTTGGATGCATTTTATTAGCTCATCCAACACGGCCTGGAAAATATACTGTCGTTCTATCATTGGAAAAGAATTTCTGTTGAATTTATGGGTATCCTTCAGGTACACTAGATAGAGCAGATGAGCGTTTGTTTACTTAGGGCACTTGAAACCTACCCGAAAACACAACACACATTTTTCGAGAACATAACCTAATAAACACACATTTTTCGAGAAGATAACCTAAAAAAACTAATATGCACTCAAATTGCCATTGATAAAGGACTTTCTAAACGAAAATATTGGGGTGTCCAGAGAGTTTTCGGAATTTTCTTTGGAGGAGCGTATACTCCACAGTTACGATTGTCCATTCCAAATGCCAATGCTATTGCATGGAGTAACCATTGCCCTATCTCACATACTATGGAATTTCCATTAGCTTTTATCCCCTGTTTTTAACAAACTTTTATGTAATGGATACTGTAGTCACCCAAAATCACGTTTTCGTCTATATTTATTCTATTGCGAAAGGCTTCTTCTTGACGAAATCATCCTAGTTTCTTCTCAGTTTTATAATGCATGAATTACTAAATATATATATAAAATTTGGAAGGAATCTGTCAACTGCTCTATCTGCAACAATAAAATATTTTTAAAAATTCTGAATCATAATTTCCACATTTTCCATGAAATTTCATGTTCAAACAAATAAATGATATTATATTTCCTTCCAAGCTCGCCAAATCTTATATGTACATCGTAACATGGAGTACAACAAAATATCTCCAATTAGCGCATATTCAAAATGGGGTTCGAATTGATCGCACAAAGAAAGAATCTCTGCTTATATTTTAAGTATGATCAGTAATGAGTGCTAGCGATCAAAAAAACTACAAATGAATTCAAATGAAACTACAAATGAATGCCTCAAGTGAAGCCCACTTAAAGAATTGTGGGATCTTGTACTTTAAAATTGGTAAGTTAGAGGTATCAAACCCATTCGTTCCTGTTCAGCAAAAATATTAAGACCAAAACGTTATTTTGGGTGACTCCAGTATCCATTACATAAACGTTTGTTAAAAACAGGGGAAAACAGCTGATGAAAATCCTATGGTATGTGTGATTGGGCAACGGTTGCTCTATTCAATAGTGTTGGCATTTTGATGGACAATCGTTAATGTGGAGTATACGTTCCTCCGAAAAAAAATTCCGAAAACTTTCTGGACACCCCAATAATATACATATAAGAAGTACCCACCACTCTGATCTCATGCGCATCGCTCGCATGCGCACACACGACCTTTCGCGCGCATTGAGCTGCCACCATCCTGCTCGCGATAGGATTTTATCTACCGATCAGCTACATTATACCCTACCGTACGGCCGAGGAGCGACTTTCGTCGCGAACCACGCGAATGAAGGCATCGACCTGGAAAATACCGTACCCCGGATTACTGTAGTAATGAAATCAATATGCTGATGTATACTGTAACTGAGTATACGGTAGTCACTCACCACGCTTCTGTCCACGTGCTCGGGCGGGGCCGCTTTCGCCGCGAGGAGGCGACGGAAGTAGGAGAGCGCCAGCTCCTGAAAGGGTACTCTATCTACCGTATTCCCAGAATCAGGGACAGATACAGTAATCGTGTTGGCAGGACGATAATGAATCAAATCGTAAATTGACTAATTACCTCACTGGTCGCATCGGCGCTAGAGAGCATCTCGGCATAGAGAGCGAACTCGCGATCGTCTGCCTAAAATAAGATATTAGACTTTCCGAAACAACAAAGAAGGCAAGAATGATCCTTTTTAGTTTGCATCTACGTCTTCGAGTAGAGAAGCGACAACATTTATGCTAAAATGTGAATACGATATACGAAAATCGAAACTTTTCAGCCATTGCACCGCCGAGCAACCGATCGAGACGAGAGAAAAGGGAGAAAGTGAATGGAAACGGTCAATAAAGCACGTTGCAATCCCGCAGAATTGGCTTTGTTCGATGGGAATAGGAAAATTGATTTTGCACGTGATATTTGAAAATGTTTGTATTCGAGAGGTTGTTTGCCTCTTCACAAAATCTCCTCCCATGTCGTTTTGAAAAGTTTTATCCATGAGATCACATACCATACTTAGTTCACAAATTTGTACAAATAAATGCATTGTAACGGTAATAGACGGTTGACAAGGGGGGTTGCTCCGAAAGAAGGTCGTTGTTCCCAGTGCATCTTTAGTCGAAAAGGCCGAATCCCAAATCTTGGTCGTCCTCGGAATCCTCCTGAAGAGAACATGTTGTATTTAAGGTTACTAAATGCCTCCAAAATGGCCTCACCAATGAAAATGGCGTGTTAAAGCCGTTTGAAAATCATTGTACAGTTAGTGACAGATCAGATATGTTAACGCATTATATACCGCACCTTTCCGCAACCGCAGTTGTCCCCCTTATTCATAGCAGAAGATCCAGCTGCGACTGGTGCGTCTCCAGAGGGAGCAGCAGAGGCAGCTGGGGCACCGTCTCCGACGCTGCACGCGACAGAGGAGATGAGGTTCTGCAGAAATAAAAGTGAAAGCAATGACAAAATCCCCAAAATATATGTTTGGAGACTTTTCGAAACGTGAATTCTGTGGAAGCTCGTTGCGGTCGCCCTCCCCATCCTCATGCAAATAGGGAAACGACGCAAAAGCTAAGCAGGTTAATTTATCAATAATCTTACAGCGACGTTGACTCCCTCGAGTGCCATTGCGAAGAGCCCGGGCCAGAAAGGCTCGACGGTGACGTTGGCCGCCCTCAGGATAGTCGCGATCTTGTCTCCGGTGATGGGAAGCTAAACGGAGATGCTTCAGAATAGAATCGACGTGACTCGTATCAATAAGACGGATGACTGCTTTGCACTTCTTTGCACTGTTCCTGAGGTTAAGCTGTGCCGAAATTTGACCCAATATGAGCAAGTACGATGCATTTTCGAAAGGCAGTCATGGACCTCATAGGACAGTCAACACTAGCGTATAAGGTGACTTCGAGTGAACTAAGGCACTAAAGTAATAACTTATCAGGCACTAGGTGGGATGAGAACTATGGTGTGACGTCATGCCGCTTTTGAAATATCATGACGTCATGCCGCCTTCGATATGATATATCAAAGGCGCATGGCGTCAGGGCTCTCATCCGACCTAGTACCAATTATCAATAAGGCATACGACTATCAACTCACATCATCAGCGTGGAGGATGAGTGCAGCATAGACGCAAGCCTGCTCTTCGATCGTCGACATCTCTTACTGTAGATCTATCGACAAATTTCTGAAATTGGATTCGCATACATTAAGTCAAAAGCATGAAGGCACTAGGTCGGATGAGAATTATTACATCATGTCGACATTGATATTTCAAGGGAGGTACGACTTCATAGTTCTAATCCGACCTAGTGCCTAGGCACAAGCGTTATCCTGCATGGAGAACGAAATACTTATGGACAAGTGCTACACATATGATGAAATACTTAGGGCATGGAGGATGGTCGTGAATAAGAACGCAAAACTTGCTAGTATGCAAATTTGCCCGCTTTTACGTTATCTTCCCTTGCAAGCTTGTCTAAGATTGTGTAAGAAACGCGGCGCGCGCGAGAGAAATAGACAGAGAAGAAAGGGGATAGTGAGAGAGTGAAGGGAGTTAGAGAGGCCGAGGCACCGAGAGGGATGAGATAGAGGGAATAGTGCGACAGATGGGGGGTGGTAGGGAGGGAGAGAGGAGAGACTGAGATCGTGAAGGGAGCGAGAGAGACAGAGGCAACGAGAGGGACGAGGGGTTGGGAGATAAGGACCTGTGGGACAAGTCGAATTTCACATTAGAAAACACATTAGAAAAACAAGGGGCATATAATAAATACACAACACATGCCCCCCAAACGGTACTGACGAGCATATAATTCCGCGGATATACACTCGGCTAACCTATACATGGTCGGGAAGGACCAAAATCTGTATGCAATTCGCGCTGTCCAAATCGAATTGAAATTTTTTCGATAGATCGAAGATCAGATAATTAAAACGCGTTCTCTGTAAGAATGGGAGAGGGGAGGCACAATGCTTCAAAATGATCGTATCGAGCTGTAACTTGGAGGAGGTAATTTATATGAGTAGGGAACACTGCAACATAAAAAGTAGGTCAATAGCTCAACTTTTTGACCTACATACAAAAATCAAAGATACGGCCACATGTTATATACCATTCGAAAGAGCATCAAAAGGTATGCATACATCTCGATTTTCATCGAGTTTCATGCAAATTCACGTCCTCTGTGCATGAAAACGTCAATATTTTTAAGGTTTTTGATTTTTATCGATGCAAAGATGTCATTTCCTATTTCCAATTTTATAACCAGAAGATGCGCCGTGAATTTTTACATAAGAAAAACATTTTCAATTCAAGAAATTTTTCAATTCAAGAAACTTGTTCCTCCTAGTGGTCATATCATGCATTTTCTAACGAAAATCACATGCGTCTGACCGCGCGCTTTCCGGAGCGAAACGGGAAATAAGAGAGTTGGATGATGGTGGATTGTTTTAGATATGTTCCAGTGAATATTTAACAATTGACCGATTAGACAATTTTAAATAGTCCCTGAAACATATTTTAAAGTAGTGAGATTCGAACCCACGCTACGATTTTTTTGTTAGAAAATGCATGAAATGACTACTAGGAGGGACGAATTACTTAAGTTGAAAATAGTTCTCTTATGTAAAACATCATGTCGCATCTGCTGCTCATAAAATTGGAAATATGAAATGACATCTTTGCATCTTTAAAAATCAAAAACCTTAAAAATATTGACGTTTTCATGCACACATGACGTCAATAAAAATGAAACTCGATGAAAAGCGAGGTTTATGCACAACTTTCGATGCTCTTTCGAATGGTGTATAACATGTGGCGGTATCTTTGATTTTTGTAGGTAGGTCAAAAAGTTGAGCTATTGACCTACTTTTTATGTGGAAGTGTTCCCTACTCATATATCAGGTTGTAACATAAGTTTTGTCGCGTCCAATCTCTTATGCATTTTAACCTCAGAAATTCTTCGAATTAATTTAATCTCAATTTCGTTATTCATCATCAGTGAGGGCCTTCGTACTCTTTCTTACGCGCTTTACTTCAGTCCTGTCAAGGCAGTTGAGGAGGCACATTAGTCAGACAAAGTTGTAAAGAGATAAGGATTACAAATCATTTTCACGCATCAGCTCTTCTTGAAAAGGATAAATTATGCCGATTTTGTGTGATTTGCGTAAAGTCCTACACATGTGCATAATTTTGAACCACTCACGGATAATGACAAACGAAAATCGTTTTAGAAATGTAGACGAGTTTGTATAATGTGGATGGTTGGTGACGGTCGCGAAAACTTTCGCAAGCCGAATTTTCTTCTCAATAGATATCCAGATCCAAATAGTGGTGGAATATAGTTCACCCAAAGTGGTCAGTATGCAGACAAAGTTTGGGGTAGATTGGGTTCTGTTGAGATAAGTGGCTTCATTCAGAACGATGGTATGTAAATTAAACTAATGAAATCGGCACTTTGTTCATATTCCTACCTCGCACACATGTTCAATATCTGATTTGTTGTGTCCATCCTAACCATAAACCATTCCCTTACTAGTATATACTTGGGATAAGTTTGGAAATAAATAGCTTTTGAATGACAATCTTTAATTTGAAACACCTAAACTTGCATATTTTGGTAAAATTGTGCGCGAATTGAATTAATAAAAATTCAAATTTCCCACAAGTGGAGTGTTCTTTCTCTCACTTGTTTAATGATAAATTATACCTCCATGAGTGGTAATTGGAACGCACTTATGTTAGTCACTGTTGTTGCAATTCTGGATTCAGAAGAGTTGGTCAAGTTGGCTACGAATCAGCGGCTAACCTTACACTCAGTGAAGTATATCTTTGATTCCGCTCAACATAGCACCATATCTGGCGTATATTTTGAAAAAGCATTGACGGGGTATATCACCATGCTGTAGAAGTTTGGTTCATTATTCATCTCTGCGAACTAGCACCTGATCAAACGAATTTTAAAAAATCTGCACCAAATTTAAATCAGTTCATATTAATATTTTTCGCATAGCCAACGTGCGCAGTTCAGCTCTACCCTATGGTTTGAATGTGCATGAACACCCCAAACATATACTAGGAGGTCAGGCATTGATAATGTTTGAGAAGTATCCTTCATGGAAATATTGTGAACCTCCGAAATGCGACAAAACTTATGTTACAACCTAATACATTACCTCCTCCAAGTTACAGCTCGATACGAGCATTTTGAAGCATTGTGCCACCCACTATAGGCGACTGTCCCACTATTACAGGATAATGCGTTTTAACTTTTGAA
The DNA here is from genome assembly GCA_036245805.1 of Pristionchus mayeri. Taxonomy (NCBI): domain Eukaryota; kingdom Metazoa; phylum Nematoda; class Chromadorea; order Rhabditida; family Neodiplogasteridae; genus Pristionchus; species Pristionchus mayeri. Next base: position 12,502,414 of record BTRK01000006.1, read on the forward strand.
AAGTGCTTTGAGCGCCTCTCATCAGTAGCTATGCTCCTAGGGGTTTTGAAATTCGAAATCAGATCCGTTTATTTTGACGCTGCCTTGTGAGTCGATTGCGCAATCCTATTTCCGACTCATAATCAAGCAATGGTCGCTAAGTTTTGCAAACTTCCACGTCAAGTCATTATTGCATTTATGCAGACACTCTAATCATTCTAGATTCTAATTTCGTTTGGGGAATCAAAATCCTTGTGAACAAGCATTGTCAATATGCTTGAGGGAACAACGACGACTGGTATCTTGTAGTCAAGTATACGAGAGTTCCTGCTAACACATTCGACTTGAATTATTTTTGTTTTGCATTTTTTTTGTACATTAGAGAGTAGCCTATTACTGAATACCAATTATAATGCGGTTCTTGAGGTGAGCTTGAAACACATTTTATTCCGAAATCGATAATCATCTATTTGAATTATCCTTGTTGCTCTCTTTTTGAAACAAAACACTTCTCAGTCCGAAGGCGGTGAACAATCCATTATTTATGTTCGACGTTTCAAGTAAAACATCCTCCTCCAGATACGGCGAAGATTCCCTTAGATTTGATTTGCATAAGTTACGTTCTATGAAAATCCTAAAATTGTCTTCATTCTACAGCCTCTTTTCAGTATAGTGCGGTCAATTACTGTAGCAATACACTAGTAGATTAGTTCTTTGCGGAAGTGTACTCGGGATGGCTTCGCAAGAAATGCTCTCTTCATTCTGCATTATCTCTGGCCGGTCAGAAGAGCGAGAGAGCGTGCGGAATGAAGCTAGTTGTTTCTTGCTAAGTAGAGTTCTCTAACTGGAAAATGTTTGCTTCATTTTCGGATTTGTTTCAGGTGTTCTATATAGCAGATTTGCATTTGTTTATGTAACGCGCATGAAACATACCCGAAAGTAAAGTGACAATTTTCCAATAAGAGAACTCTAATGCTAAACCATCCCTAAAGTGTACCTTGGATCCCTCGGCGATGAGCTCTTGAATGGTCTTTCCTTCGCAGTGGGTGAGGACGAGCTTCAGAATCTCAGCGTCAGCTTCGATTCCGACGCAGCCGAGGATCCACTCGACATCGGAGAACGAGGGGGCAGCATTTCCTCCGAGAAGAGCAAGCATGTAGGCAGCGACGTAACGCATCATACTCAAAGTTGGGCTATAAATTCAGGGGGGGTGACAAAACGGCAACGACAAAACGGCAACACGGCTTATTTACGACAAAACGGCAACGACATAACGGCAAGCGACAAAACGGCAACGGAGCATAACTCAGTGGAGAGTTGTCCTAGAACATCGGGAATGGTCTGAATCACATCAGCATATTTTCTACGCAATTATCAATAACATGAACTTTGATCTTTTGGAGGTTGACGACAAAACGGCAACGAGCCATATCACCACTTTAAATGATCCCTCAGCTCTCGGGAAGGCACCAATTGAAAGCTAATGACCTGCCCTATGCATTCGACACCTGATCTTTGATCTTTGACCAACTGACGACAAAACGGCAACGAGCCATAAAAAGGTTCAGAATCACCCCACATCTTTCAGATCGACACCAATCGATAGCTAATCACATGTCCCGTTCATTCGACATCTGATCTTTTTTATGTGACCAACGACAAAACAGCAACGAGTCATATCTCCGTTAACTCAAGTTTCTGGATGATTCGGAGTAGTGTTTTGCTCGTTGCCGTTTTGTCGCTAATTGGCCAAAGATCAAAGATCAGGTGTCGAATGAATAGAGGAGACAATTAGCTATCGATTGGTGTCGATCTGAAAGATGTGGGATGATTCTGAATCGTTGTATGGGTCGTTGCCGTTTTGTCGCCAGTTCGTCAAAGATCAAATATCAGATGTCGAATGGATAGTACAAGTCATTAGCTTTCGATTGGTACCTTCCCGAGTGTTGAGGGATCATTTAGAGCGGTGCTATGGCTCGTTGCCGTTTTGTCGTCAACCTCCAAAAGATCAAAGATCATGTTATTGATAATTACGTAGAAAATCTACTGATGTGATACAGACCATTCCCGATGTTCTAGGACAACTCTCCACTGAGTTATGCTCCGTTGCCGTTTTGTCGCTTGCCGTTATGTCGTTGCCGTTTTGTCACCCCCCCTAAATTCAATATTACGACATTACGGAAATAATAGGAGCGAATGGAATCGGAGCAAACATAAATCAACATACATTTGGAACAAATGCAGGGAGAAATCGTGGAAAAATATAAAAAAATATGGGTTGTATGCAAATCTATTTACTTTTATGCTATTGTCTGTTGCAAGGTTATCCAGAATTGTGCAAGGACCGCTGCGTGCGAAAGAGAAAGATACAGAGAAGAGGAGGGAGCGAGAGAGAGTGAGGGAATGAGAGAGACGGAGACGATGAGAGGAACGAGAGAGAGGGGAGAGTGAGGGAAGGTCAGAGAGACCGAGGCAAAGAGAGACTCATCGGGGCATGATCACTTTAAAATTTAATATTTTACTGATTTTTTTCAAAAGATCTCCATCGACCTACAGCAACATTGCGTGGTAGTGTGCTCTTAATTTATAAATATGTCGTGAAACATAACATGAAAAATCAAATCACAGTTCGCTCCCAAAACTCTGCGCTGCTTAAACTCTGCTCATTCTATAGCTTATCCTTCTATTGTCACAGTCCAGACAAAAGGAACTTGACTTTATGTGCTCAGGAATGTGGAGGGGGATTAACCATACTATAAAATAACTCAAAACATACAACAATTTATCAGCGCTTAGCAACCGCCACCATCATGAATCACTTAGGGGGTGTTCGAGTTGGGTCCACGCTTGCGGCCAGCTCCATCCATGGCAACGTTGACGAATCGTCTGTTGTACTGCACGCGACGGTAAGCACGGCCTGAATGACAAATTTGACAACATACTAAATATTAAATAATATTATTAAATAATAAATATTATGACCTACCGGTGAGCTTCTTCTTCTTCTCCTGCTGCTCAATCTTGGGAGTTTGAGCACGGACCTTTCCAGCACGAGCGAGCGAACCGTGCACCTTGCCTAAACTCTACTCGTCATCATTTTAGTTTTTCAAACCTTCTCATGTTTTCGTTATCCAAATACATACCATCCAATTTCTTCTACCATAGATAGCATGATAAATACATTATACTATTACCTCCAAGAAGGCGGGCATTCACTGCGAGTGAGGCTCCCTCGCCGATGGAGAGAGAGTGAAGGGAAGCGGTGTTGTCATCTAGGATGGCAGATCCGTAGGATATGATGAAGTTCTGAGCTCCGAGCTGGGCCTTGATTTCACAAACGGTGAGCTCAGGTGAGACTTCGATGCGGGTAAGCTCGCCGTCAACGGCGTTGATGAAAAGCTGCATGATTGCGGAGGATTTACCGCTTAAACTTGAGTAGATACACCTAAAATAGGCGTTATTAGTATGCAAATCTCCCAACTTTTATACTCTCATTCGTTGTAAGATTGTCGAAAATTGCGCAAGAGGCACGAGGTGCGCGAGGGAAAGAGACGGAGAAGAGGAGGGTGAAGTGGAGGCAGTGAATGAAGTGAGAGAGACGCATACGATTCCACGAGGGAGAGGAAAGAAAGAATCATTCGAGCTGAAGAAATCGCACAAAGAAGCCTCAAACATATAATCGGGCCTTTGTCCATTAATTTTGCAAACATCCTTTTACATTATCGCAAATTAGTGAGCTCAAGATACGTCAACAAATCGTGAAACTCAACAAAAAATACTTCGATTTATTGGTGTTGCTTACTACAATAAATCCGTCCTCTGAAAATGTTAGCCAACAAGGCGCGAGAAAAAACAAACTCGTATTTTGAAATCAATTACACGATAATCAATTTACCATTGATTTTTTGCTTATTTTGTTCTTACACTGGGAACGTATCAGTCACTGATTTACTCGTTATCATGTGATCTTTTGAAATCAGTTTGAAAGCCATCATATTCCGAAAAGCAAACAAAAACATTCAAATTTGTAATCGATTATGTCAAAGACAAGTAATCTTGTTACAGAAAAAAATGAATGTGTTGATTATCTGAACTTGCCCATGAGCAACCAAATTATAATAGATTATATTAGGTTGTAACATAAGTTTTGTCGCATTTCGGAGGTTCACAATATTTCCATGAAGGAAACTTCTCAAACATTCCCAATGCCTGACCTCCTAGTATATGTTTGGGGTGTACATGCACATTCAAACCATAGGGTAGAGCTGAACTGCCCACGCTGGCTATGCGAAAAATAATAATATGAAATGATTTAAATTTGATGCAGATTTTATTAATTCGTTTGATCGGGTGGTAATTCGCAGAGATGAGTAATGAACCAAACTTCTACTGCATGGTGATTTGCCCCGTCAATTCTCTTTCAAAATATATGCCAGATATGGTGCTAGGTTGAACGGAACCAAAGATATACTTCACGGAGTGTAAGGTTAGCCGCTGATTCGTAGCAAACTTGACCAACTCTTCTGAATCCAGAATTACAACAACAGTGACTAACATAAGTGCGTTCCAATTACCACTCATGGAGGTATAATTTATCATTAAACAAGTGAGAGAAAGAACACTCCACTTGTGGGAAATTTGAATTTTTATTAATTCAATTCGCGCACAATTTTACCAAAATATGCAAGTTTAGGTGTTTCGAATTAAAGATTGTCATTCAAAAGCTATTTATTTCCAAAATTATCCCAAGTAGATAATGGTAAGGGAAGGGTTGATGGTTCGGATGGACACAATAAATCAAATATTGAACATGTGTGTGAGGTAGGAATATGAACAAAGTGTCAATGTCAGTAGTTTCATTTACATACCATCGTTCTGAATGGAGCCACTTATCTCAACAGAACCCAATCTACCCCAAACTTTGTCTGCATACTGACCACTTTGGGTGAACTATATTCCACCACTATTTGGATCTGGATATCTATTGAGAAGAAAATTCGGCTTGCGAAAGTTTTCGCGACCGTCACCAACCATCCACATTATACAAATTCGTCTACATTTCGAGAACGTTTTTCGGTTGTCATTATCCGTGAGTGGTTCAAAATTATGCTCATATGTAGTACTTTACGCAAATTACACTAAATCGGCACAATTTCTCCTTTTCAAGAAGAGCTGATGCTTAAAAATGATTTATAATCCTGATCTCAGTACAACTTTGTTTGACTAATGTGCCTCCTCAACTGCCTTGACAGGACTGAAGTAAAGAGCGTAAGAAAGGGTACGAAGGCCCTCACTGATGATTAATAACGAAATTGATATTAAACTAATTCGAAGAATTTCTGAGGTTAGAATGCATAAGAGATTGGACGCGACAAAACTTATGTTACAGCCTGATAACAGAAGATTTATCAATGGCGAAATAAGAAATGGGCACATTCAGTTGATGGTGTTTAGTTAGGCTTTTTTCTTTCATCTATGATCCGAGATCTCTTTCAGCTATAGCTCGGAAGGATTTCGTGGTTAGTTTGGACTGTGCAAGAAGGGGGGAACAATGTATTAGTTGTGATGGACTTTTGCTGAACACGTGGAAATTGGTAATTATTATCTATCGTAATAGATGTTGTGGTGTTTAGAACAATGCTATTCGGGGTCGAGTGATGGGAAACTTATGATTGAGATTCAGACGGTCTCTTGGGGGTGCGGTGAACTGTGGGATAGGGATCCGAATCGTTGCCAATTTAATATTCGTCCAGATTGATCTTATCCCAGTCCTCATCCTCGATGCCACATTCGAAGTCTACGCGATAGCGGAGGATTCCTGCAAGGGAGGGGACTGTATTTCACAAGAATATGAACTACAATAATGGATAGGCAAAGAAAGTAAACGAGAATGACAAAATAGTGTGTAAATGGACAAATACAGAGTAGGGTTCCGGAATTGAGCGTAATTGGGCTTTTTTTGAATCATTTTCAGATATATTTCATGTGCGCTATATGTGCATACTATACATTGTACATGAAACATATCCGAAACTGATTCAAAATATGCCCAATTACGCCCAATTCCGGAACCCTAATACAGAACAAAGAAGATCAAAGATCAAACCTCCGATTCCGCCGAATCCCTTCACGAACTGCGCGCCTTCTCTCGATTTGTCCGTTACGATTTCAAGGGATGCACCAAAATTCTGTAAAAAAATCGATAAATGATATTCCGTTGAAGTTTATATTCGAGCATCAACGGTACGCTTTATTTCGCAATGAATCGCAAACTGACTATATTACCTACCTTGTAGTTCTCAGCAAGCCATTCAATCAGTGATGTCTTCTCCACAATCTCCAACTCCGCATGAGTTACGGGGTCCGTGAAATCGCGCTGCTCACCAGGACGGAGAGTGATCACCTGAGCTCATGGCATAGATAGAAATGTCTCTCCTCGTTCTCCGTGCTCTCTCGCCTGTCAGATAGGCGAAACAACACGCATAATAATTGCTAATATAAGAATGATGTATGCTCACAATGAGTTTCTTTTGACGGGCCTACGGTAGGTTCTCACAAGATTAGTGCGCGATACCTTCTCCTCTCCCGTCGCCCCATTCCGCAGCTTGTATCGATCAATGTTGAGATCCTCCCAGCAGATGAGCGTCTCGATTACGCCGGATTCCAGAGCCTGAAACAATGATGATAGTTTTCTCCGTTGAAGTTTTATAATGATCATTCTGCAGTAAATTTATAAAATTTTGACTGCAATCTGAAAATACATGAAAATGCAAATATGGAAATGTATTACCTGAAGCGTATCCACCACTCCAAAGACATACTTGCCCGAATCCTTAAAGGTCATGTTTAGTAAGCTTGAATCAAGGTGTCTCGCCTCATTGAAATAATCACGAGCAATTTCCCACAAACCTTTGCGATTTCCTCGAAAAAGCCTTCAAGAAGACGCTTTTCCTGCAGGAAATTCACGCCTGAAAGCGCGTCAGCGGATAGTCTGATCGCCTGAAATTAGAGGGAATATTGACTAATATGTTTACAAAATAATGACTGTCGATGTCAGAGCTTCCGATTTCTGCTATGTTCACTATTATAGTTTCATAAATAGGGGAAATGACAGAACTATTGAAGAACCATATAATTGATACTTTATAGTGATGCTGAAACATATTGTTAACGCTAGATTGTACAATATCAAACTATTTCGCAACTAGAATCTACCTGATTGAATCCGTTCTCTCCTCCGTAAGCGATGTCCACAGTTTTGACAATCGCAGCTCGAAGGCGCTAAAATATAAATTAATTGTTAGAAAATTAACGTACACAAAAAAGATGGAGATTGTGCGATTTCAACACACTTGACTCAGTAGCTCCGATTCCGCCAGATCCGTCTTGAAGTCAGCAGATCCCGCGAGAATCAGACCCGCGACGGTGATCTTGTCGCCCTGGAGGAAGAGCTCCGCAGCGGTTTCAGCAACCTAAAAATATCTACTACAATCAATTATTTCGTTGAGTTTCATCTACTATGCTTTTAGATTCACTGCAAGCACGAATTGATTACTTCTTGTTTCCATATGAGGCCGGTCGCATAAGAATCGAACAAGGTCTGGCACACCGATTTTTCGAAAATCTGCTATAATAGGTTCTCGAGGGTGCCGATCATCATGGTGAACTTCATCTTGAAGCAACTCTATCCGTTGAGCTAGGCTGCATGTAGGCTGCACCTACCCTTCCGATTACAACGCAACAACGGATTTTCGAAATGACTTCAAACTTTCACAAGGGCATAGAAAGATGCCAATTAACATTGTTATGTTGAAACCACATCATGAATGATTAATTAAATATGTGAAAAATTCGTTCTCGAATATAAGTCCGAAGGCAACTTCACAAATAACATAGCAAGAAGCGCCTCGTCAAGGGAATCATTTTTCGGTTACATAGTAGCATGTTTCATCTTGACATATTTTTGCTATGCATCAATTTCTGCTTAATTTCTCACCTCCTCGCCGCGCTCATTCTGTGAAGAATGAAAAATAAGAATGAGTTTCACAGCAACATTTACCATCCCTTGTTTTTATTGCCCTATCATGCAGATCATTTTATATGTAACAGTGAAACTCATTCTCATTTTTCATTCTTCGCACAATGAGCACGGCGTTGAGATGAGAAATTAAGTAGAAATTGGTGCATAGCAAAAATATGTCAAGATGAAACATGCTACTATGTAACCGAAAAATGATCCCCTTGACGAGGCGCTTCTTGCTATTTTATTTGTGAAGTTGCCTTCGGACTTATATTCGAGAACGAATTTTTCACATATTTAATTAATCATTCATGATGTGGTTTCAACATAACAATGTTAATTGGCATCTTTCTATGCCCTTGTGAAAGTTTGAAGTCATTTCGATAATCCGTTGTTGCACTGTAATCGGAAGGGTAGGTGCTGCCTACATGCAGCCTGGCTCAACGGATCGAGTCGGTTCAAAATGAAGTTCATCATGATGATCAGCACCCTCGAGAACCTATTATAGCAGATTTTCGAAAAATCGGTGTGCCAACCCCTTCATGACTTTGTTTGATTCTTAGGCGACCGGCCTCATATAGGCTAAACTATAATCTGAAAATTTAGAACATTAATGGACCAGATGCTGCGCTCTCAATTTATTGTTGATTCATAAAATACCCTTACCTTTCTCACGTAGTTGTGTCGTTTCTCCGTGCGCAGCCTGGCGAATCTCAGTGCCGATTGACCTCCTCTGCCTGAATTATCGGTTTATTTTTCAGAGTAGGCCGCAATGGCGCAGTGGTTATGTGCCAGAGTTGCGATCGGATGGTCACGAGTTCGATCCCCGCCCGCGTCCTCAGATCCACCCACATCAAGGGGGTTAAGGAATGTTGGTAGTGATGAAAAATCGCGAAAATAAAATCCCCCCACCACTTGCACACAACCCGGGGGTTAGCCTTACGAATAGGTCGACGATAACCTCAGGACAAACTGAACGCTTAATTGGCGCGGGGGCGGCAAAACACGCCCTGTCGTGAGAGCCGAATGCTACTTTCTTCCTTTATTTTATTACAGATGCAAAATAACCGTAATCTCTCTCAGCTGTTGAATAAATTGATCATCGTACTTCAGCAACGCTAATTCTTACCGTGTTTCTTAGGCAGATCAACAGCAAAATTGTGAAGCACTTCTCGATTGCTACCCTGAAAAAGAAAATCATTTTGCGATCCAATAGTATATCTAGTATTCTTATTTATGGTGCGCTTATTTACAGTTTACGTTAATTTATTTTCCTTTAGACTCAATAGGACTTTTAACTCACGTATCATTCCAATTTTCGAGTCAGTTTCATGTGCAAGGTATTGCTTCGAAGCGCTATACCAAAATGATGGTCTCTCTATCTTCTTTTTTCCACAAAATAATACTACAAAAACACCGTATACTCTTCGATACCGTACCTGCAGTGTTCCGAATAGGCACCCACTACCGTCCATCACGATGAATCCGAAGCGAGAATCGTCCGTGAGAAGTGCTGAAAACACCTAGATTTAAGTTGTTTTCATATTTTTTTTCTGCTCGTGGAACTCGACTAAGGCTCACCATGTAGTGTCTCAGTGTGAAATCGATTATCGCAGTGATAGAGGGAGGTGGTGAGAGGGCGGAACGGAGATAAATCGATCGTAACCTGGGAAGGATGCAACTTGTAAAAAATAGTGATCAGATGAAAGTGCATGGTTATTGAATATCGACGATGCTGGGAAGCGATTTTATTATTCAAAATTTAAAATTTCGCACCTTCTTTTCTTTTCCTTCCTCGGAAATGATCGTCCCACAGTAGATGACGAGACCGTTGGGAGGGACTGTGAAATATAATTGATTGTTCGAACTTTTTTGCACTGTAATTTCCAAAAAAAAACAAAGAAAGATCACAGAAAAAGTTGTAACGTCACTCACCATTATGGTATAGCTTCAGCTTGCTCTGCACTGACGTGATCGCTGTACGGACGGACATTTTGAAAAATACATTAGATTTAAATTTACATTTTCCATCGATTCGAATTGGAAAATCTAAAGTACGGAATTCAGTTGTGTTTCATAGTGCTATTTACCATGAAGGGGTTCTCGATTTCCAATAATTTGCTGTGGCCATGTTAAAAATAATACCAAAAATCGAGTGGACGCGCTCGTGTAATGCTCGATGGCGCAAGGAGTGACTATTTTCGCTACTGTTCGCCCCTTTGCAAACTTGCATTACATCACATGTGTTTCACCTCGTAAACACGAAGCATTGTCGATTCTGAGTTCCTCGCCACCTTTAGCAAAAAAAAAATATTCACAATAACTCAATCTCACCTGTTGACGCTCGATTTGATGTTTGCCGCAGTTCCGAATTCGTCCGCCAGCATTTTGGCGACTCTAGCGATCTGATATCGAGGAGGGATGTGAAGGGAGATCATCGAGGTGCCATTACTGGAATTAATTTTTACGTAAGTACTTGCTTAATCAATAATCAGTCTCTATTTTGTCTTACATCGCATTTAAAAATACGCAATAGCTAGAACGGTAGAACGAAGTACGAAACGCTATGTGGGCCTTCTCACACCGTTTCTCTCGCTCTTGCACATCGCCTCTGATTCTTTCCCAACAAACATTCCCTTACCCTCTCGCCGAGTCGAGTCATTTGAGCAGGTTCTTCATCTTCCACATCTCCACATTGGAGTCCGCGGAGTCCGCCGCTGTTGCATTTGAGGGAGTAGTCATTTCTGGTTGATTGAGAAGCTGAGTAGTACTGAAAACGTTGAGAGTATACAACAATGCGGTCAAAACAGTCGTCCCATTCCACTAGGACATATGAAGCACAAATAATGCAATTTAGGGAGTAAGCAAAGTAAATGGCGAGGTAGACGGCATGCATTACAGAGGGAAATCGTGAATGGTTTTTTATGCAAATCTCTGTGCTTTTATGTTATTTTCCGTTGCAAGCTTCTCCAAAATTGTGCAAGGGCGCGAATTGCAGGAGAGAAAGAGACAGAGGAGATTAGAGAGCGAGATAGCAAAAGAGTGAAGAAAGACCGAGACGACGAGAGGAACGAGAGAGAGGAGAGTGAGGGGGAAGGTCAGAGAGACCGAGGCGAGCAGAGGGAATGATGAGAGGTGGTGATTCAGCCTCGTGAGGGTCATCGTCTCTCTTTCTCTTGCACAATCTTGTCAGACTGAGAGGTGAGAGAACATGCAAATTGAAGAGACGGAGACAATCATACGACCTGCTACCCGACTAGGACATCAAGGGAGTGAGAGGGGGGAAGAGACCGATTGAAGCAGAGGATTCAGATACAAATCGAGCACTGCATGCTTTTCCCGGCATGCTGGTCATGCGTATCAATTAAAAAATATGCTGAAAAATAGAAAGAATTTATCTGCAGTTATAACATGTAAACATTGCATGAGTTGAATGTATCCATCCACGAGCTATCAACATTGCCCTCTCGAGAAGAAAAGGATATCTCGTTTGACTGGTTCGGTCAACTTGGGCTCGGCTTCTGCGGGTTCCGACGAAAGTCCGCACGAATACGCAGCCCTGCAAGTGTTGTGTCAAGATCAAGATAGTACAACCCACATCGCTCATTGTTTCGTCGTCTCTACTTCTCTACATGCCCAGAGAGAGCAAAAATTAAATGATTTCGAAAATGTCGAACTCTTCTCTCACTCTTGGCATTGAACTATGCAATCTTCTTTCTCCGTGATCTTTCCCCGATCCAATTGGAGAAAGAGCACATCTAGAGTCATGTCATCCCCACTCTCACTCGTGATACGTCACAGTGAGGCACGGCTTTCTCCTGAGACATCGATTGCACAGTCTGCAGATGTCGATGCACTGCTCTATAGAGTGCTCCGGCATCTGCATATTCTAAATCCAGTGTTCCAAAATTTCCAGTCATATAACCTACTTTCCCCCTCGAGGTAAGGGACGGCATGACAAGAAAGTTCTATCGTAATTTCACGTACTCTTTCACCGGGCTCGAGTGTATGCACACATAGCGAAATGCGCCAGCTCATGCGACACAATTTCCATCCTTACTCATGATAGGCGACGGTGAGGCACGGCTTTCTCCTCAGACATCGATTGCACAGTCTGCAGATGTCGATGCACTGCTCCATCGAGTATGCCTTCACCACTCGGCCAGTCATCGTGCCCGGATCAACGGCAGAGATCTCGCTGCGAATATAGATGTTCAGGGTGTTCCTTCTTGGAAAATCTGTGTTATTTTCGAACATGTTTCTGTTCAACTTCATTGTACCGATGTGATATTTTTGCACAACCGAACTTTATATGATGATGGCCGCGATAGATTCAACAAAGGCTCAGCACAGCCCAAAATACCAAACTCATGAAAACATGCTTTCTAGGGTAGTTTTTGATGCTGAACTTCGTGGTCTACTTAATTTTGCATGATTCGTTCATTGAAGCCCGGTATGTTGTCATGTCACTTCCGACCAAAAAAGCCTTTTCGCATGTATCTCGCTTGACATAAACGGTGGAAGCGCGAACTCTCGCGCGCCCGAGCAGAATTTCACGGAGAATCGAACCATGTTTTCATTGGGCATGAATTTTCCTTGTTCGCCTGAAAAATCGACTGTTTGACTCATTGAAGTGTGCGCTACATGGCATACATAGTTAGAACCGCCTTTTCATGATGATTCTATTGCTCCATTTATTAAGGGATCGGAGGTCGGAGAAGCTTACGGCTTCATATTTAGCGATTTTTTGGTGCATTTCACTGTGCAATTGAGAAATGATAGGGCGAGAAATGACTCGTCCTCTCATTCCTCTCCTTCTCATTCTCCACTTTCACTGTAAAATGCACCAAAAAATCACTAAATATGAAGCCGTAAGCTTCTCCGACCTCCGACCCCTTAATAAATAGAGCAATAGAATCAGCATGAAAAGGCGGTTCTAACTATGTATGTCACGTAGCGCACACTTCAAAGAGTCAAAAAGGCGATTTTTCAGACGAACAAGGAAAATTCATGCCCAATGAAATACATGGATCGATTCTCCGTGAAATTCTGCTAGGGTGCGCGAGATTTCGCGCTTCCACCGTTTATTTCAAGCGAGATACATGCGAAAAGGTTTTTTTGGACGGAAATGACATGGCACCACATCGGACTTCAATGAACGAATCATGCAAAATGAAGTGGACCACGATGTTTAGCATAAAAAACTACCCTAGAGAACATGTTTTCGTGAGTTTGGTATTTTGGGCTGTGCTGAGCCATCGTTGCTATTTGTTGAATCTATCGCGAACGGTCTCATATGACAATCGCACAATTTTTTTCAAGAAAATAAAACATTCAGTGCAAGAAAACATTCAGTGCAGGCACCTGAAACACTCCTTGATTGCTTGATGGCGCAATTTCCGCCGGTGAAGCTTAGCGTGCTCCGATTTATTCGCCTTTTGTGGTTTCTTCTCGTCCACCGTCGGATGTACGCCATAGCTGTCGACCATGTGCGGAGGAATGATCTTTTAAAATATAATGTGTTGTTTTCTTTCTAACTATAACTTGGCAGGGAAAATCATCATTTTGCGAGCTCTCTCATTCGTCTAGGCCACGAGAGATCATTCGGAACCCTAACTGTAGTTCTAGAAATTACACGTTCTATTCTTTGTATACATTCTCTCGCCACGAAGATGAGAAGGCCCGTTTATCTAACTGAATCCTCACCTCACTCTTCTTCGTTGCTGCCATGCTCTTGGTAACCGTGTACTCAGGGGCGATCACGTATCCGCTCTCCTCCACTGGCGGAGGCTCACGAGTCAAGGGAGGCAGTGGAAGCAGATCAGGAAGAACGATGTGGTCTGGGAATTTAGGAGTGCTTGATGTGGTCGTTGTCGTTGTTGGTGTTGTTGCGGTTGTTGAGGGAGGCTCTAAAACGTTCAGAATATGAAGACGCTAATGGAAACAAGGGATGTCTTCGGAAGAAATTGTATAGCGCATGTGCTCTAGACGGATTGATGCGAGATCATGCAGCATGAACAAGGGCTTATATTGAGTCATACCATATGACACCAATTCTCCACCAGTTGAGGAGAATCCGGTTGTCACGTCCTCGACTTCTACTTCAGGTGTCGTTTCTTGCATGGGAGTTGCAGTGGTAGTGGTCGTTATCGGGGACTCTGTCGTGGTTTCTAAATATTATTTTGAGTTGGTATGCGAAGAGATAAGGATGGTTCGCGTGTATGTCCCTCTTCGTGCTTCGCTTTGAATGAAGAGCCATCCGGGCGTAGCAGTCGTTTGGCAATGTTTATTCTACAAGCTCTCTCGCCGGCGAGACAGTGCGGGAGAATATGCGAATTCGAGTGGAACTATTGCCCCTGCGTAGGGAAGCACTTAGCATACCTGCTGCAGCTGTTGTAGTGGCTTCTCCATCAGAAAAGCACGAGTTTTCGAGATACATTGAATTCTCATCCTCGATGAACAGATCCGGACTGTCTGCCTTGTTTTGCGAAGCAAGTATACATTCCTCAAGATGTCAAATAAGAATTGCCTACGGCCCATCAAGACACTTACCTGCTCCTTCTCGTAATACATCGCCGACTTGCACACTCGGCTGCTCTTCCTCTTCGAATCTTGGCACGCCTACAAAGAAATTATTAAAACATCCTTCTAAGATTCTAGGTGATGCTCAAAATTCTCGATTTTGCTACTCATCTTTTGTTTCGCGAATATGATGAATGCAATATACCTTCATGCACTTCTCAACATTCTTCACGTTTTTGATCTGCTGATCGACGATTCCGATGAGTACCTGAAACAATCGATTTTACTATTTTAACTCACTATTTTCATACATTGCTTTTGGGTAAACCTGTATTACTTTCGGATAGGTTTCAAGTGTGCTAAATAGTGGATTCACAACGGAAATAGACAATTACCAAACGAACGAAGTCCCTACATAATACCTACCTTGCCAGATTCAATTGTGAAGCATTCCTTTGCCGTATTTGCCGCACGCGCAACGGGTCGGGATCGATGGGGAGAAGTCTTCTCTAAAACTATGCATTGTCCTCACCCCAGCCTTTCTATCATCAAACAGACGAATCGCCCTTGTGTTAAATGTGAATCAAACCATTGCAGGTTCTTTCATAGTAATCGCTGCTCTCCGCCAGTCCTTCCGTGCTCACGAATCCGCTCTTCTTCTCATCTCTCGTCTTGGAATTAAGAACGCACACATTCTTCGAGTGATAGTACAACAGAGATCTGTAATCATAGGATTGGGAAATACGAACTACTGTTGATGACGTAACACCGTAGTACCACAATTTCCCCATCAATACGCTATTTGATTTGCGCCGGACCACCCTCTAAATCCTCACAGCATCGGACATCTGGCAGCAGTGGACAAGCAACTTGCCCAGTCCCACTTAATTAGGGAAAAGGCATGCCACCTAGTCTAGTATCGCCAAATTATCACACATAATGTTATGCGTTAGCTTCCCACCTGCACTTATTTCTCCTCAGACACTGTCGCATGCATGCCTGTAGATTGGGCACTCTCGGTGCGGCGAATGCAGCTCCCAGCAGTGCATGACCAGAGGAGACGACGAAACAGTCGAGCGGGTTCCTCCTAGATTACGTTTATGGCATAGATTATGGAATTATGTTTGTTGGTACTCGAGGGCCCGACTAGGACAACCCGGAATTTGGCTCGAGTTCGCTCGACATTCGATCGAGTTGGCTGGCTCCGAACGGAACAGTGAGCTCGCATAATTCGTAAAACAAGCACAACGAGGATAGTCAAATGATTACTGGACCAACCGTATTCTTGATGCGTCGACGAAAGGAAGAACAATGAGAAAGAGGAAGAGGTAGAGTAGTTGCATTGGAGGAATGGTACTGGACTGTGCCTATTGAGTCTCACACTCCCTTTTATGTTTGCGCCCATCGAGTAATAGAGGTCATTCCCTCTTCCCACTTTTCTCTTCGAAAAGGGAAAATCGCAGGTTCAGCAAACATAACTTCAAATTTGCTTACCGCGCGGATGGAAATAGGCATCAAGGTCAAGATCCGTCAAGTTCTTTTCAAAACTTTTTCGAGTTATGAGAAGAACTTGAGCATTTTCAGGCAAATATTCAGTGAGTGGATGGAAAACAGTCATCGTTCTTGGCAAGACGCACACGATAGCGCAGCAGTTGGGTGCCAGGAATGCTGTTCCACCCATTCCAGGGGATAATGAGTTTGAACTAAATCGTGCTTACAGCGCGGGTGGTTGATGTCAATACACACCGAGTGCTGAAGTGGAGCGGGGAGTGGTCATAATGGTGGACTTCTCAAATTACAATTTTACTGCTAACTTTTCCAGTGATTACAAAAGGCTGTCATCGATTCTAAAAACCAGGCCGAACGAGATTTAGCATTGGCGGATCAGAGACCGATCCCCACAGTCTATAGGGGGGCATCACAATTACGAATGTTATAATAATAATAATAATACTTTATCATGTTATCGGGCGCAAGAAAATAGATTATAAAACGTAAGCAACGAAAAAACATGAGATACGATGTCACAGCTAGGCAACAAAGATTGGGATGAGGGTTGTGAACTAAACGGGCTTTTCACGGAAAGTCATGGCACTATTCGATAATATAATAATATGAAAGAAATGGATAGTGAATTTACCAACAAGTTGTGCAATGATGCACAACTTATATTAGGCATCGAAGAATAAAAGAAAAGAATCGAAGAATCATTCTCGTCCATTACCTCTGTCGCGAGCTGTCTTGCCCTATTTTTGTGCTGTGAGGATGAAATCTTTTTATTGTTAGGACTGTTGCATAGTGACGGATTCTTGTTAGTGAGTTCACTAAGTTGTTCTTAATGACTAATCCTAATGCCCCGCTTGGGGAGACGCCATCCCGGCCGACTTCAGGCGCAGGTAACCACTCTGCGACCCCTCGCATTAACCAATGCATCAAGCTCATAGAAGAATGTATTTCGGGCTTTTCTGACGAAATGACGGAACTATGGCGAGCTGTCCAGGCTCTACAGTCCAGCGATCGATTGAAATCTACTGAGATAAATCTGCTGCGAGCAGAGTCGTTGATATTGCAGCAGGATAATGCAACTATGAAAGAGACAATTGCCAGTCTCAAAACGGAGGTAAAGGCTCTCCGATCCAAGCGAGTAAGTGTTTGTGAGACAGAGACAGCCACTGGCAGTCGCGAGAGACCATCAAATCCCTCTCATTCAGCCCACCAACCGATCCGAGCTGCTAAGGAGAGTGGAAATGAGAGAGAAGTTACAGAGAAAAGAGTGCTCGAGCTGATTGAATCAGTCGAGAAGAATCGTGCAGTGGTGATCTATGGGATCCCCGAGTTCCCTGATCTGTCAGCAGTGGGACGGGATGGCAGTGACTGGAATGCTGTGGCGTCTATCCTCAACCACATGGACATCTCTGGCAAGCCAACGCATGTGTTTCGAATGGGACATGGACCTCGTGCTGGCCCACGGAATGGACGTCTCCTAAAGGTCATTTTGCCTAGTTCAAAAATCCAGCAGCAGGTAGTCTCGAGAAGGAAAATGCTGGCAACATTCAATGGTCTTTCGGGAGGAGCGCGAGTGTGGCTACGACCGTCGCTGAGCAGAGAGGAGCGAGCTGTGAGTACAGACAGACCATTCACGTACGGTCGTCCTTCCCATCATACCAATAGCAAGTGCGTCCCTCCACAGCGTACATTCACGGCGAAGCCTGCGGGTCGCACCCGGAGTGATCCCGGAGTATCACGCGTGTCGCCGTAAAATCGGATAAACGGTGGCACATTGAAAAAGTCGAATGTGAGCCGAGACCATTTTTCGGTAGTCTTTATGGTCCCTCACAAGATAGCGTCGAGCTTTGTTCCATAGTTTCGATTTCGACGACGTCAGACGTCGTTGAACTTTGACTGACTCGAAATCGGCTGACTTTGGAGCCTCATATCTCAGCTTATTTTGATGCTGATTCTTTACCAAGGAGATGGTTCTGTGCAGAATTTTCAGGAGAACAAGCCTGTACCATTGGTTCAACGATATTTAAAAACAATAATTTCATAACTAATTAAAATTAATGATTTTCATCACAAATCAGAACCCAGCGCGTTATGCAGCTCAATCGCTAGATCTCGACGAGAGGAATCGAATGATATGCTGAATGACCATATTATTTTAGTGCGCCTCTGAGTTACACGGATTTCAAGATTTTCAATGCTCGCTCTGAAAAACACAAACGCTTTGATCTACCCTCTTCTCTGCTGCAATTGATCAATTTTTGAATTGTTTTCATGTTTCATGCAATAATCGAGTACGTTTGTCTAATTTTAGGCACAAATATCATCATAATATTCATAATTAACATAAATTTTACAATAAATCATAAACATAAGGGATAAAATTCTAAACATTTCTCATACAGATCACAGGTAAATCTGATCGCACTCCTCCACAAACACCTTCCTAATGAAATCTTCCTCATGCTGTCCCAGAAACTCATCGTCGTCGTCTTCCTCCTCATCTATATCCTCCTCGAATACATCATCGTCCATCTCCGATTCCTCTGACTCATTCACTACTCTTCTTTTCCTCGTCCCTTCACTTGTCGATCGAACACTCGACTTCTTCGTGTTTTTCTTGATTGCCGTCGATGATTTCTTCGCGGATTTCGCAACTTTCGCGGGTTTGGGAGCCGTCTTCTTGAGATCTGAAAGAAAGATATTCCGTGTGTTCTGATTGAAGCCAAAATACCGTTGAGTCTCTTCGTTTCTAAACGTGAGAAGCGTGAGGTAAGCTGCTTCTCAGAGGGTATTCGCGAGTATTCGAGTAGGTAACGACAGCCCGATGTATCAGTGGGGTCGAGTGCTTCCGCTAATTTTGCCCTCATGACTCCCGCATCAGCTCCTCGGGGTGGCATCAGTGACCGCTGGGAGATGAAGTACTCCTCAGGCAATTCCTTCGCCTTCTAGTCCAGTTTCTGACTAGCATTCGATCCCTTTAATGCCCATCCCTGCTCGTATTCTGAAATGAAGTCACAATAGTTACGGGTGATATGAGTATCAGCTTGCTATCGAGATTACGCATACCATTTCGGTCTCCTTGATGTCCGGATACCTGCTCCGAAACTGCGATTCGAGCAGTTTCCCTTGTCTCTATCAATTCGTTGAACTTGATAATCGCCTTGTCAGTCATCGTCTGCTTCTTGATGGAATACTGATGAATTCCCTTTGTCTCGTGTGCATCTAGCCATCTGATGCTTCCGAATGATCGAATACATCCAGTAGTTGAGCATTGGAACATATCCTGAATGAATCGGTCATAGTGAACGATGGTTAGAGATTACTTACAGAATGTTCAGTCTCCTCGTCGCACTCATCTTCCAAGTGCTTATCTTCCTTCTCTTTAGTGCTGAGTACCGACCAAAAAGAATCTTCTCTGCATTGGAGAAGAGAGATGATAGAGGGAAGATATCAGCGCGCTGTTCTTGTAGCTCCCTACGTGTCATAAAGTATATCGGATATCGTACAATACAACCGAACCTGCGTTGTCCGATCGAAGGTATATCGTATTGATTCCTTTCCACCTTCTCGCCTTCTCGTGATCTTCAGGGCTTATCACACGATAATAGCAAGATTGAGCCATTATATAACGATGACTGCAAAAAAAAACAAGAAAAAATACGAGATAAAAAACAACGAAAAAACACCAAAAGTGAAATGAACCTGATGACCATAGGGTTATTAAGCCCGTGCAACTCAAAACCTCATTTCGCTCTCGTTTTACATTTAAGAAAAACAACAAACTTACTTTTACACGAAATTTGAGCTTATTGTATTGAGTTTTAATATCACGCCATTCACCTAAGATTTGACCTCAATGCCGGATTTAGCGGAATTACTCAAATCACCGGTTTTGTACTCTTTTGGTATCCCTAAACAAACGCCCGACTTCTCATTGTCATTCCTTCATTCTGAGGGGCCTGGTACCGGGTCATTGGTTCTGGTACCCACCATTACCTTGACTTTTCTCGATTACCTTGCAATTTTGGTAAAAATTGTCGTCTGAGTGACCCCCACTAATTTTTTGAGATCTATCGACGTATACAAACTAGAACTCATGAAAATCATTTTGAACAGTGCTATATTCAAGCTAAATTTTCTCGAAAATATAGGTGAAAGCGCAGCTGAAATTTCACGACCGTAAAGTACGCACTGAGAGCTCCAAAATGAGGGGCTTGCGGTCTCTGAGCGAGGACCAGAAATACCTTTTTGGACCATTTGAAGTTCCGAGTCGATTTGAAGTCATTTTGTTTGATGCAGATCGCGCGATTTTTCGGGCTCATCGTAGAATGAAAGAGATATTTCGGCATTCTGATATGTTTCGGAGGTAAATGAAATACATTTCTTTCATTTCAAATTGATTACTATCTCAATAATTTCGGAAACATATCTGAAAAACGAAATCACACTTTCGTTCAATGATGCGCCCGAAAAATCGCGCGGTCTGCATCGAACAAAATGACTTCAAATCGACTCGGAACTTCAAATGGTCCAAAAAGGTCGTTCTGGTCCTCGCTCAGAGACCGCAAGCCCCTCATTTTGGAGCTCTCAATGGTCGTGAAATTTCAGCCGCGCTTTCACCTAAATTTTCGAGAAAATTTATCTTGAATATAGCACTGTTCAAAATGATTTTCATGAGTTCTAGTTTGTAAACATCGATAGAGCTCGACAAATTAGTGGGGGTCACTCAGATGACAATTTTCACCAAAATTGCAAGGTAATCAAGAAAGGTGAAGTTAATGGAGGGTACCAGAACCAATGACCCGGTACCAGTCCCCTCAGAATGATGGTGTGAAAATGAGATTCACAGGATCTCTCTGATATAGATGTAGCTGCTCATTCCTCAAAAATTATCAGATACCAGTTTTTGACCAAATCCGAGAAATGGGGAAATCAGCTCGATTCTTAAGTGAATGGCGTGATATGAAACACTGATGAAACATGTCCAAATTAGTTCTCAAAAATCGTTTACATTTCATAGCCCTGAAACATAAATTATCAGTGTCCGTTTCGTAGAAATTGAGTAGGCAATTCACATTTTTTTTTATTTTGTCGGTGTACTTGCTTTTCAAATAAAATAATAGTATCATGGCGTATGCGAAGATGAATTGAACGTGGTGCCGTAAGGTAGTGTCAATATTTTATTATAATTCATAGCTTTAAACAATTCTATCGTAGATAATTTATCTTTAATGTTAATGATTTATTGTAAAATTTATGTTAATTATGAATATTATGATGATATTTGTGCCTAAAATTGGATAAACGTACTCGATTATTGCATGAAATATGAAAACAATTCAAAAATTGATCAATTGCAGCAGAGAAGAGGGTAGATCAAAGCGTTTGTGTTTTTCAGAGCGATCATTGAAAATCTTGAAATCCGTGTAACTCAGAGGCGCACTAAAATAATATAGTCATTCAGCATATCATTCGATTCCTCTCGTCGAGATCTAGCGATTGAGCGAATTCTCTTCGTATCCTTCTCCTAATACGCAAAGCCTTCATACCGCCATTCAGGCGAGTCCCACTCACATGGGCACTAACTACTTCTATTCTTTTCAATAAGGGATGAATGCAAGGGCAGGAGTCCCTCGCATGTTTCAATTCTGTACTCAAATATTCGTTCTCTTATAAATGATACTAACCTAAATCATGTTCAACGTAATTTATCGAGTTCCCTCTCTCTCACAGAAAAAATATTAAACGATTTTATTATCTGCAAGCATCCAAGTGTGATGACGGGTGATTTCAATATCACAACTATTCAATGGTCCTTGGATAAAAATATCAAATACAAAGGAATAGGAAAAGCCTTTATTGACTTTGTTGAGATCGCCAATTTGATACAACCCGTTGAAAAGCCAAGTAGGGATAAAAACTTCCTTGATTTGATATTTACAAATGACCATGATTTGATTACAAATGTAGAAGTAACTCCCCCAATTGGTAACTCCGACCATCGAACAATAACCAATTGGTAACTCCGACCATCGAACAATAACCTATGTCGATTGGTCTTAGCCGGCCACAATTTAAAACGCGTAGGAATTTTTCGAAGGCCAATTATGAGATTATAAATTCTATACTAGCTAAAATAAACTGGAAGGCTGTATTTAGGCCTATCGATTCAGTTAATATTATGTACGAAAAGCTTCTTAGTATTCTTGATATAATGATTGATTGCTATATTCCAATGTCAAGGGTAAATTTGAAAGGGATTCCAGTCCCTATGCACATTGAGAAAAAAATTGGCAAAAATGGATATCATCTAAAGACCCTTTGTATAAACATGAATACGAACGGGCACATAAAATATGCATAAAATATGCGCTTTGTCGCGAAAAGGCGCTACTTGCCAATGCTGATAGAAAGGGGTTTTACCGTTACATAAAATCAAAGCTTCATGACTCAAAAGGTAACAAAATTGATTCATTGATTGATGATCAATACGTAGTGCGTGAAACTGATAGCGAAAAAGCAGATACACGCGCAACTGCTTTTTCACGTGTTTTTACTAGTGATAATGGAAATACCCCGATATTTTCCCATAAGCGAGAGTCTATAAAAGATCGGGAATATGATGCAATGTTTAGTCGGTTTGAAATTTGTGACATGATAGAGAAATGGAAAAATTCATCATGCCGAACTCCTGATAATATTAATATTTTTTTCATTAAGAGCATAGCTGTTCCACTTGCTATCCCACTCGAAATTATTTTTGAAAAGTCGTATGAAAGAGCAGAAGTTCCTAAACGGTGGAAACACTCAATAATTACTCCATTGCGTAAAAAACCGCCATTTAGTGATCCTTTAAACTATCGTCCTGTTTCGATAACGAGCTTCTTCTGTAGAGTCTTTGAAAAATGCCTATCAAAAAGAATTATAGATGACTGCGAGTCTTTTGAAATTTTCCCACAGTCGCAATATGGTTTCCGGAAGAATAGGAGTGTTGAAACTCAAATGCTCGAAGTTCTAAATTGCTGGTCTAAGCAAATAGACAAAGGTGAAAATGTTGATGTTATTTATTTTGACTATGCAAAAGCCTTTGATACGGTCAGTCATCAGAAGCTCATTCAAAAAATAACTAAAATGGGATTTCCAACCAAAACGGTGAGTTGGATTAAAGAATATCAAAGTGATCGCACATTCCAAGTGCGAGTTGGAAGTGAACTATCTACTAGTAGAAATGTTACAAGTGGCGTTCCACAGGGGTCTGTGCTGGGACCCTTACTTTTCAATTTGTATAGTTCTGAATTGCCTGAAATATTGGAAAATAATAATTGTCACAACTATTCTTTTGCTGACGATTTAAAAATATTTCAATGTTTTTCGAGTAAGGAAGACACAGTTAAACTTCAAAATAGCATTAATGAAATTCTAAAATGGAGTAATACTTGGCAGCTTGATATTGCGAATCAAAAATGCAATGTGATTCATTTGGGTCGTCAAAATCCAAACTACATCTATTTCGTTGGAAATCAGAAGCTTGAACCCAAAGACTGTGCCAGAGATCTCGGAATCATGATTGATCGTAATCTCTCAATGAGAGATCATGCAAAAACTATTTGTAAAATAGCAGAAACTAAAGCAAATCTTGTTTTCAAAGCTTTACATTCAAGAGATGAAAAATTCTTCTTAATGCATATTGCACTTATATAAGACCTACACTGGAATTCAGTTCGAGTGTAGCACGCCCGATTCATTCCACTGACAGAGATAGAATTGAAAAAGTTCAGAATTCAGTAACGCGTAGAATATTTTACAAGGCTTTCAAGTGTTCTTATAATGTTAGGCCGAACCATACCGAAAGAAACAAAGCACTAAATTTGCATTCGTTGGAGCATAGACGGCGTGTAAATGATGCAAAATTATCATACCAAATGATATTTGGTAATGGTAAGCTTGCATTGTCACTGGATAAATTCTTTACGTTTGTGAAAACTCGAACTCGTGGTGCCGGTCACAAGATTTTTGTAGATATGCCAAAAACAAAATTACGCGAGAATAGCTTTGCTATTCGAATAACAAAATCACTAATGTATGTTTTACAGACGTCGAAATTTAATTCGTCATCCACAGAATTCATCAAAGCGTTCCTTGATGGAAATAAGTGAAGATATTTACAAGATTATCCTCCCCACCTTTCCTACTTATTTCATTGTAACAAACCCACATGCAAAAAAGAAGGCATGTATAAATCTATTCTATTCTATAACTGGAATTTGAATGCCAGTTATAGAAGGCTTCGATGAAACAACAACAAAACGTCTGGCTGAAAGGAACTGGCTGATTTTTTTCGTTTACATTCCATTGCAGAATTTTTGCGATCTCTATACATGAAACGCTTTGAAATACAACATAACAGGCCGAAATTGTGTGATTATTGCACTGTGCTTCTTCACATTCAAAACTCCGCCTTTACTTTCGATGAACTCGCAGTAGTCAATCATTGGTTAATTGTGACCATGATTTCGCCAAATTATCAACGACTGTGTTTTTTTGCCAGCCACGATGCACATATCGTCGACTACTGAGTTCTCGACAATTGAATTGATTCTGAAACAGAACAGAACAAAGACGTTTCCAAAGTTTATTTTTGCATTTCACAAAATGACATCATTATCGGCAAAGTTGAAGCTGACTGCCGTTTCAGCATCGCACTCCACGGCTACCGTATTCGAGGGAGTCGGCGGTTCGATCGAGATCTGATTTACTTATAATTTATAAATTAGGAAAGAACTCATCCAACTGATCTAGCATACATTAATGTCAATGGTAAATTGTGGAGAGCAAAGTAGTGTTGACTTCGCTGGACATGAAATTATTCACTATATCTCTCTCATAAGTCAGCACTGCGAGTGGGCATGCACAATAAGGAGATAATTTCCCATAAAACCAGCCATAGTACAAAGATCAGAGATCAAAGATCAAATCTCACCTTCGGTGCATCTTTCCATCTCGCTCTCGTCGTTGACATCCCTACACTGCTGCTCTTCTTTCGGAGTGCGTTCGAACGACGAACAGGGCGATAGTTCTGAAGAATTATTACAGAGTTATGATTCCCTTTTCGATCGCTTTTAGTACAGAACTTTCGTATTTTAGTTTCAATCGATTCATCCCCATCTTTTTCTCGTTGATTATTTCATTCACAGATGTGTGTCAAAAAGGTTAGTCAACCTTGAATATCTTTCTCATCAGCTCCCTCCTCCTGTAGTCATTGGCGCAGAAATAGAGAAGGTAGAGGAGGAGCGAGCAGACTGAGAAGAAGGCGATCAGCCAGATCGACGCCTTCAGCTACAATGAACTACCTTTAGCACTAGGTCGGATGAGGACTATGACGGCATGAAGCCTTTGGCACATCAAAGGCGGCATGGCGTCATAGTTCTCATCCGACCTAGTACACTCTCGTTACGATGTTTCGAGATGAGGAAGATTTGGTTGATATGTGTTTTTAGTTTCTTACGTTTCTGAGAAATACACATGTTAATTCACCTGACAACAGTCGGGTTCGCAACACCATCGGGAACAGAAGAAGAGGACCTCCACTGAATGTATTTTAATCAGTCATGGTCACCATATCACGCCTCTCACGAGAGAATCGAGCTGAATTTGCCTTTCATGTGAATGGAGGAAAATCGTGAATTGAGTTTTAACCAGTTTTGGCCTTCCTAAGGCATGCCTGAGTGACCCCCAAAGTCTTTTTGTGCAGACTTCACTTTGGAGCTTCCTACACCGGGTCGCAATTCGGCATCACTCACTTCAAGGGCCGATTTCTCGAATACGGTGAAAGATAGAGCAAAATTGACCTCTGAGTGACCCCGACTCAATTTTCGAGCTCTATCGATCTGTCTGAACCATTTTTTCTAAAACTCATTTTCAACGGTGGTACACTTCAGGCCAATTTTCTCAAAAGTGTAGGTAAAGACGCAGCTCAGATTTTCACAGTAGATGCAGCTCAGCGAGAGCTTTCCAATGAATGGTTTGCGGAAAATATACGAAGTTGCCTGCAAGAGTTTCGCCCTTTTTACTTTGTCAGGATCGTTTGAACTGTGTTTTCAACGGACATTTCGATTGAACTTCGTTCATTTTCAGCCGCGCACTTCGAAAAGTGCGGTGTGAAATGAAATCGTCTGTTGAAAAAAACAGTTCAAACGATCCTGAGGAAATGAAAAGGGCGAAACTCTCACAGGCAACTTCGTATATTTTTCGCAAACCATTCATTGGAAAGCTCTTGCTGAGCTGCGTCTACTGTGAAAATCTGAGCTGCGTCTTTACCTACACTTTTGAGAAAATTGACCTGAAGTGTACCACCGTTGAAAATGAGTTTTAGAGAAAATGGTTTAGACAGATCGATAGAGCTCGAAAAATGAGTCGGGGTCACTCAGAGGTCAATTTTGCTCTATCTTTCACCGTAACCAAGAAAACAGCTCTCAAAGTAGGAGGTGCCGTAATCCGACCCTACGTAGGGAGCTCCAAAACGAAGTGTGCACAATAACATTTCGGGGGTTCACTCAGACATGCCTCAGGGTGCCCAAAACCGGTTAGATCTCATTTCACCATTCCCAAGCTCAGCTCGATTCTCTCATGAGAGGCGTGATATCACATTATTGCAGACTCGGAGTATGCTCCGAAGAAAATACACTATCTAACTAATTTCTGAAATGCCGGAGCTTCTTACCCGTTTCAGAAGGGGAAGCAAAAGACGATGGCGATATTCGATCGATCAATTCGGTATCAACCACGCGCATGTGGCATGTGCGAGCCTGGAATTACCAGATTTTTAATCCGCTTAAAGAAGGAGTGTCAGCAAAGTTAAATTTTTGACGCTGTCATAACCATGACCTAGACAATTATCGAACGATCATACGCGAGCTAAGAGAATAGGCAAAGGTCGATCGCATAGCTCAGTGGTAAAGCAGTCGCCGCGTAATCGGAAGGTTGCGGGTTCGAATCCCACCAGTTTTTGAAAAATCTTCAAGATATTTGAATTCCCGCACGTCGCTTCCCTTCAAGCCCTCCTTGGCATTCCGCCAACTAATGATATCTCGGTTCACACTAGAGATACGCATTTGAAACTTTCAGAATCTCTTATGGTTGTACAAAGGTCGGTCATAGTTATGACAACTTCAAAATTTCAACTTTGCTGATAGTCCTTCTTTAACTCTAATAGTTTGTATGCAGCAGTCACTAGTGAGCGTGGTATATTCGTCGAACCTCAAGTATACTGGCATTGCCGTCGTAGACGAAATAGGACTGCTGAGGGCGGGCGAGTAAGCGTACCTGAAAAATCGGTAATGTGCTGATTTTAGCCTGTGAATATGCAGGTAAGTAAGCAAGATACGGCGAGCAAGAACGCTGGCACAGCGTGTCAGAATGGATCGAAACCCTCATTTGCGTGGCAAAGGGATTTGATTGGAAGAGTCATTGTCACTCACTCCGGAGATAGCTGAGCGGCTTTGCAAAGTGAGATAAATCGATCAGCGCAAGTGAAACATAAGCCACCACTTAAAAACAAATATTAAATATGCAAATCTGTTTTCATAGATCGGTTTCGGGTTGGGCTAAGTACTGTTCAAAGGCAATTCAATAAATTTCATTCATTGATCGCTTCGCAGTATCTATTTTAAGATTTATTACATATTCATGCTTCGCTTCCAGGAAGGCTGTATATGGAAACCCCTCATATTATATATTTTCTGAATCCTTAGGAGTATCCCCACAATCGTATGGGAACCGATTTTCGAAAATTGATTGTTAATTCGAGAATGGTTCAAAAAACTAAATCGTAAAGCTATTTTTCGCAGATTTCTGAAGGCTTTGAATTATTATCAAAAATCGGTTTATATAATATGAGGGGTTTCCATATATAGCCTTCTTGGAAGCGAAGCATGAATATGTAATAAATCTTAAAATAGGTACTGCGAAGCGATCAATGAATGAAATTTATTGAATTGCCTTTGGACAGTATTTAGCTCAACCCTAAACCGATCTATGAAAACAGATTTACATATTTAATTTTTGTTTTTAAGTGGTGGCTTATGTTTCACTTGCGCTGATCGATTTATCTCACTTTTGCCTAGCCGCTCAGCTCTCTCCGGAGCGAGTGACAATGACTCGTCCAATCAAATCCCTTTGTCACGCAAATGAGGTTTTCGATCCATCCTGACACGCTGTGGCTGGGAGCGACTGAAATTTTGTTTTGTGAATGACATAACGAGCACGAATCATCTCTCTACCTCGGGTTCGTTCTTGCAACTGTAGTGAAGCATATTGCAAATCTAGATCGGATGCGTTTAAACAAAACAGCCGTTCGACTTTTTGAAAGAATATTTAAACTTATAAGTGCCCGAACTAGCACAACTTCATGGAATGCATGCAACCAACCGATCGCAACTCGGCGACTAGAAAGGCTGGCACTGTGTCGAAAGCAGTCGTCGACCAGAAGAGAGAGTCGGAAGAAGCTGGAAAAAAATGATGCTGAAGGGGAGGCGAGAGATGAAAGTGCCCAGAGAAGAGGTGAAACCTCTCTCATATTTCCATGCGCTCTCGCTGGTTTCGCGACGTGAGCGAAATTTTGGAAATCATTACAACAAACAGCCATGAGGTCAACTTGCTTTTACAAAGGATGTTGTATGTTTCACAGTGCGCAAAAGTATATGCAAGATCAGCGAATCGTAAACCTGTCATCGAAAACAGTTCCAAACATATAACTCCCAAGCACTTTTCTTCTTGATTACTCCATTACAAAGGTTAGAGAACTCTGACTCTAACTATGAAGTACTTATTTCTGCAATCTATCACGAATGAGAACAAGAGATCACGCAGCAAGTAGAGAGTCATGCCTTGTTATACCTCTCCGAATGCTCACCTTTACTCACCACCTCACCGTCCGAGTGTTCGCTGGCTGAAGAGAGCGAATCGAATGGAATTCCCATTCCGTATTCGACAATCGGAAACATTGAGAAATGATCATAACTGTCTAAAGATGTCAGTGATGTGAGATTCGCACATTGGGCATTACAATGGTAAGCACAAGTGGACAGCACATCAACGCAGCACTTTTTTTTAAATAGCTAAAGACGATAAAGACTAGCATGCCTAAAAGTAGTCGTAGTTGAGCGAAGAGCTCTAAGAAGGGACGTATTTTCGCTCGTTTTCTCTCCCCTTTCGAGTCGTGCCTTTGTCATCGTCTGATCTGATTGGATTTCCTGAAAAGCGCGCGCGAAAAGGCAGACAACGAGTCGCGTAATTCGCCGAGTCTCTCTGTTCTGCGTACTCTTTCCCTTGGCAAAGCGAGGGAGCAGGATATATAGAGAGTGCCAGAGAAGCGATAAAGTCTCAAGAATCTACGATAGCTCGTCTGGGAGCCGTACTGGAATTCAAATATTTCATCTTCTCCTTGAGTTTTTTCATGCAATGACACCTCTTCTTTTCTATTACATGTGCTCACAGGACTGCTTGAAAATGAGAAATATAGTTTGAGAAATAGTCTCCATGTGGGGGTAACTAGCATATTTGGCGACCTCCATAACCACCTATTCCTGGTCTGAAAACACCTCGCCGCCAGTGTTGCGCAACTATGGTCACTACATAATTTTTCAAGGTTCTGCTTCTTCTTTGCCCCAATTTCAAAACAGTTTCAAAAAGGGTAATCGCAAAGCCCTTGCAGCCAAGGGACTTAACGTCTCGGCTCTTCTGTAGAAATGCATTATAGACAGTGAACACAGAGATCAACGTCTCATTCGGCACTTCAATCTTCCAAAATTTTTGATTCGGTATCATCGCACTCTCCGTGGAAAATAGTTGTATCGCTTTTTTATCGATGTTCATGATTCATCGTTCAGTCGATTCGAGTGTGTTTATAGTTATTTTTTTGCACCCGATGAATACTGCAGGCACGAATGTTGCGGTGTAAACACTGTGTCCACTAGTACATCCATCACTCTTCTACTGATGCGAACCGAGATGAATTTCCTGGTGATATTACTGTATTTGTTATCGTACATCTTGCAATGCTCAACTTCGGAATCTCGCTTCACTGTGGAAGATCCCAGGGAGGAAAGGTTGACGATTCAGCATTTTCATCTCTTCCGAAAGTCTGATTTAGATCTCGAATTATCTCGTACAATGGCAGCTTGTTCTTTCAAGCTGGTATCAACAGGTAATTCGCGCTGGTTAGGGCATATCCAATGAATTTTCCAGGAATATATACTTCAAGAATGATGAAAATTCTCCAATTTTCATTGCTACTCTGAAGAATTTGGTGAATCTGTATACAGTAATCTTTGCAAAAATGCTGTTTTAGTCCATTCTGAATTTCTCGGATGTGGACAAATCTGTATACGAACATGAGGAGCATTTGATAATTTTTTCCAATTTGAATTTAAAGGATATAATCCAATCGTTATTCCTGACATTTCAACGATTCAACACATGGTAATGGATATTATGTTTTTCAATAAAACAACTCTAGATTTCAGGCGTCAAATATGTCATCGGGCATATTAGCCTTGCAAATGAATCAACGTTCCCTTAATAGTAAACTTGAAGAGCTGATGACAAAGGGGTGAGCGCTAATGAACTATCGATTAGTTACTCTCAGCTTTAGAAATGAACTTGAACGGGACATGCTATTTGCTTCCCACCGACACGAGAACCCATTCAATAAAGGGCAGATATGCTTGCCTCGCTTAGGTTATGGAGTGGCATCTTGTATCTGCCCCGACGGAAGAATGGTAAGTTAGGAAGGATTTAGGGATTACTATTTATGTCATTCTCTCAAATTTTCGTTCTGCGGATTTCTTGCAATGAAAGGAGTTACGCTTATTGCTTAACATTCACAAATATTAGCGCATTGCCGTATAGAGTGAAGATATAAAGGAGAATCGTAAACATCATTCTGGCTTTCTCTAAGGGAATCGTAGAACGTACGATGCGATGAGAAGGAAAACCTCTGCGAGTTGTACAGAGGAACCCGTAAAGGATGTCAGAATAACGCCACGTGCGTGATGGAATCGGGAGAGCAGAGGTGCCGTCACTAATTGAGATAACTTCTACTTTGGGATGATATATGAGAGGAATCGCGAGAGAATCGACTACTCAGCGGCAGTGAAATTCAAACACGAGCGATTCCTCTACAAATTTGGCACAAGGTATTTCAAATGATGCTCTTTCAAACTGCGTCGTCAGAATTTTGATAACTGTCGTCATCTTCGAGAATCAGAAGGCCAAACATGATACTATCACTTTTCGGCAGTCAAATCGGGCGCATTCAAATGATCATAACATCGTTTAAATTAAAAATAGAAGGCCGCTCTTTTTTAAAAAGAAAGAGAGGATCCAGGGCTACAACTGCTATGTTGACTGTGTCATTCCCAGTGCACGCCCTGGTGCGGGGCTGTCGGTCGGACTAAAAATGTCGAAATTTTTCAAATCGGAAAAACCCACCAAAGTTATTATGCGGAAGTTATAGTCCCTATAGGTGACTAACTTTTCGCCAAAAACCAGACAAATCGTGAAGATGAAAAAAATGAGCGCACACTTTAGTAGGGTGGCCCCAGAATGGGTGACAGTCAGAGAAATTTCCAAAAGTTTAATTGGCAGCTATCGGGCTCAAATATATCCAAAATCATCTAAAACAACATTCAAGTTGTTTCCCCAATAGTTATAGCACTTTCAATGGTCAAAAACTACAGTATGACCTCAAATTCAAAAGTCGATATTTTGACCCTCAACAACCTGTGGTATGGGTGCAATTGCACTAAATCGGTTCCAAGTAATGTAGGAACATCCATTGAAACGTCTCAAATAAAGAGCGCATCTGCAAACATGATATTTCATCTTAGGAATCCGTGAAAAGGAGCAAAACTGTAATTTCGGCCAAAATAGTCTTGCGGACCCGTCCCTTGGCTATAAATGTAGAGCATGATGAGCTAAACATTTCATTTGTTGAAAGTGAGTCCTCATCTTATCGTTGAAGCGTGCTACAGAGCCTGAAAGTTGGCAAAAAACGACGAGAGACGTGCGCGGGAGAGCGCTAAATGGAGTGGAGGGAGAGAGAGGTCAGCCGGCGAGAGCGCCAGACGGTTAGAGCACGCGCCCTAGGAAGGAGTCTAGCCCGTTTCTGAACGTCTTCCACGCTCTCTAGCGCGCTTCAAAGAATAGATAGAAGCTAACTTTCAACAGATGAAATGTTCAGCTCATCATGCTCTACATTTCTCGCCAAGGGACGGATCCGCAAGACTATTTTGGCCGAAATTACAGTTTTGCTCCTTTCCAAGGATTCCTCAGATGAAATATCATGTTTGCAGATGCGCTCTTTATTTGAGACGTTTCAATGAATGTTCCTACATTACTTGGAACCGATTTAGTGCAATTGCACCCATACCACAGGTTGTTGAGGGTCAAAATATCGACTTTTGAATTTGAGGTCATACTGTAGTTTTTGACCATTGAAAGTGCTATAACTATTGGGGAAACAACTTGAAATGTGGTTTTAGATGATTTTGGATATATTTGAGCCCGATAGCTGCCAATTAAACTTTTGGAAGTTTCTCTGACTGTCACCCATTCTGGGGCTACCCTACTAAAGTGTGCACTCTTTTTTTTCATCTTCACGATTTGTCTGGTTTTTGGCGAAAAGTTAGTCACCTATAGGGACTATAACTTCCGCATAATAACTTTGGTGGGTTTTTCCGATTTGAAAAATTTCGACATTTTTAGTCCGACCGACCGCCCCGCACCAGGGCGTGCACTGGGAATGACACAGTCAACATAGAAGTTGTAGCTCTGGATCCTCTCTTTCTTTTTAAAAAAAGAGCGACCTTCTATCTTTAATTTAACGATGTTATCATCATTTGAATGCGCCCGATTTGAGTGCCGAAAAGTGATAGTATCATGTTTGGCCTTCTGAATCTCGAAGATGACGACAGTTATCAAAATTCTGACGACGCAGTTTGAAAGAGCATCATTTAAAATACATTGTGCCTAATTTGTAGAGGGATCGCTCGAGTTTGAATTTCACTGCCGCCTACCCCCCTAAAATGGTCGATTCTCTCGCGATTCCTCTCATATAGTAAATAGTGCCATTTTTGATGAAAACATATAGTTTGAAAATTCAAATGCACGAGCTGACGCTTGAGGTGCATCTGCCCAGAAGCATTCTACGGAGTTAGATGCGAATCGAAAGGGAAGACTTGCCAGGCAAACGATGGAATTTGTAGACACGGCTACTGCATCGATACGTACTCGAAAGAGGTAAAACGTGATTCGATATATATATATCACGCGTATCAAGAGTCAGTGGATGTGTGCGGGAACATTTTAAAAAAAAGTTGTGCTAGATTCGACTCATATTACAGTTTTAGAATAAAATATTGTTGCTGATGAAAGGTATGATTAGAAAATCGTCTTTTGGAGCATTGTACTGCTCGCTTTTTTTTATTCAAAATTTATATTCAAAATTTTGCACAATTTTGAAATACCTTAGCACGTCGAGCTTATCCTCGAAGAATCATGCTCCAAAAGACGATTTTCTACTCATACTTTTCACCAACAACAATATATGAACGTTAAAAGAAGACAACTCAGAGTTTCAAAAAAGTCATTTTTTCGACTTTTTCTTCATATTGACATATTTGAGTAAAAATTGCCAAGTTGAAGCCACTTCGAATTCAGTTTTTATATTTTTATATAATACATGTGCACTTCTTCTTTCATAATTTGCATTAAAATTCTGTAGCACGCTTCTGCTTGATAGGGAGAATATTTATTTTTTGATGGCAAAACAGGTTTTTCGTCGGGCTCATTTTTATTGTTCGCTTAATCGTCTTGCACTATACATAAAAGTTTTTGGAAATAATTTTCCACACATTTTGAGCCCGGTGCCATCTTGCTAGCTCATCTGGGAGCTGAAATACATCATAGCCGGATGCAAAACCGGAAAATTCCTAAAAGCCGGCTCTGGGACCAATGACCCATATTATTCGAAATCGTATGTCTAGTGTATTCTAACACTGTAATACGAGTCGAATCTGGCTTAACTTTTTTGAAAATGTTCCCGAGGGGGTAATTTTTCATCCACTGACTCGTGATACACGTGATATATATATTTATGCTATTTCTTTTGCGAAATAACGTGGTACAAAATGAAAAATGGAACATAGTTTAATTATGATTAAAATGACGAATAAAAGGATTGTAGACTACTCAGGGGAACTGGTTTGATTCCCATTGTTCACTAAAAGCCTTGCCGCTCTTGGAAAGAAACTGTTATGTCTATAGTTGAAGTTCGATCCTGGGTTGGTAATATTAAACGTGCACAGACCGATGATATAGCTCAGTGTTCAAATCCAGGGTTCATGGTATTCGTGCGTGTGCAAACCGGGTTTCCATGTACTCGATGAGTCGAATCCAGTGTGTGTCGACATCGACGAATGTCAATAGAATCCTTGTCATGAGGGGTGAGTTTATTACAGATACAGTCCCATTTGCTCAGTGAGCACTCAATATCAACAGAAAGTGTTGGATGAAATATGATACAAATCAGGGTCGAATGCGTCAATCTACCCGGTCGCTTCATCTGCTCTGGATGTCCCCATGGATATGAGAGTAAGAATTTTCAACTCGAATATCATCATTAAATTATGATATTAACACTGTTTCTAAGCAAAATCAAGTAATCCATGAATGCCACATTCAAGGCGTTGGTGGTCGTTGTGTCGATATCGGCGAATGTTTCTACTTCTCCTTCTCTCCGTGCTCTAAATCTCCCCTCGTTAGATGCATAAATACTGCTGGAAGCTTCCATTGCGATCACTGCCCATTTGGTAACTATTTCATAATGACAGTTTCAATACAAACCCTTACAACCTTCAGGTTTCGAAGGCGATGGATTCAATTGTACTCGAGTGAACGTTTGCGAGCCCCATCCTTGTCACATCCATGCGGATTGTTTTGTAAGAAATAGCCAAGCGATTTTGCATACGATAATAATGAATGTACTTTAACACAACTTGATTTAGGTGAATCGAGGGCAACTGCTAGGTGCTGGGGACGACTTCATCTGTCTGTGCAAGAATGGTTCGATTCTAAAATAATTACCTTTTTCTTTTCTAAATTAATTACCGATTTGAAGGGTATCAAGGAGATGCGTATGATCGACTCGGCTCACGAAATGGACCCCTGCGAGGGCGCGTGTGGATTGGGAACCAAGGAGTGCCGAGTGAGATATTTCATTTGGCAAATATGACTTCATTTATCCAAGGTAATCGATAATGCTGCATTTGCATTGTTTCACTGCATTTGTGAGGGTTCTCACTTCGGACGGTTGTGCGACATTCCATCTCCATGCTACTCTCGACCATGCCGGTTAGTCTATTTTGTGGTCAATTATTTTGGATATTCAATCTGTATATTGTGGTAAACGATCACATTTGAGGAATGAGGGAACTTGCGTTCCACTCAATCGCTTCCAATTCGAGTGTGATTGTCCAAAGGGATTATATGGAGATCGATGCGAGCTAGAGGAAAACGGTGGGAAATATATCGAGGCTAACGTACTTTATCCATATCACTATGTCAATGCCTTTTCCAGGATGCACTTTTCACAGTCAAGAGTCGATAGGCACACTAGAGTTTCCTCGTCAGATGGGATCTCCTCTTTCCCTCATCTGTGATATTGTAATCGACCCGCCTAAGAACGAATCCGTATGATAATTGGAATATTTTTCTACAAATACACTTTTCAGACACATTTGGGTGTATTTTTGAAATCACTCGTCTTCCCGAATTCTAGCATCATTGCTAGGCATTGTGCAAATGCTACAAGTAGGTCGTCAAATTATAAACCATACTGGCCTTTCAGACTACATCACACTATTCGATGGTGTAACTGATAGGTCTCATTCGCACCAAGTTGTTTGTGGAACGGAGAATGTGGTAAATCAGTGGATAGAACAAAACCATTTAAAATTTCAGAAAATTCGCGAATTCCCGATGAACTCAGGTTCGGTTCTGCTACTGGTAGTAGGCAGTGGAATGAAGTTCACCCTCACCTGGAATATTCATACCAATGGGAGACACAGTAATATTATTTTCGAAACGAGTTTAATAAATGAATTGCAGTGAAATATGTTAAACTTTCCGGAAAATCAGGATACTTGCACGTTAGGCCGAAAGAGCAGTATGTTCCTGTATTATATGCAAACCAAATATGCATTTTCAGAAAAACATTTTGGAGTATCAGCGCTTATTCAATTACTTCGTCGTTCCTATTCGAAATTCCTCCATTCAATTATCTGGGAGATGTGGAAGTAAATGCTGATTTTTGATGTCTCCTACTTGATTGTTTTCAAAGATAGACCATTTCAGATTATGGTGGGTGATCGGAGCAATATGGGTCTTATATTCAGCGCGTATTCATTGCGAGACTACACAACTGTGCAAGTCAATTCGCCCTTTGCATGCGTGCAAACGAGGTATTATTCTATTTCAACCACTTTTTTTAAGTGAAGCCATTTTTTCAGTAAATTTGCTAGTTGCTCGAATTGCGCTGAAATAGTGATTAGATGGTTGAGAGTAAGTGGACAATTAATTTCGCATGAATTTCTCTGTCCTAGCCTCGTCGTGTGGAGAGACGTTCGTGTGGGACAGGAAGATTTGGCCGTTCCGAGGAGCTATCAGGGTCTTCTTTTCAAAGCTTTCAACTAGTTTTTGAATCGCTTATAGAGTTCTCAGTTTCCAAAAGCTGTTGATCCTCATTCATATTGCACATGGGAGCTGAATTCTACCCTTAGCAAGGAATTATGGAGCATGTTCCATTATCAGGTTGCCCTTTTTGAATCATGGAGAATTTAACGACAAATGTAAAGGTGTCGTTCGATTACTTCGATGTACCCTCATCCACTGAGTATTGTCATGATGATTTCCTCAAAATCATTGCACTGGATAGTGCGTGGAGCGACGATTCTCGAATGTAGTGTAATAAGCACACGCCTGGGATTGGAAATCAGTTATTGGTCACCTACCGTACTCCTCTTCTCACCCTGCGAACGTCGTCGTTGATTGGAGGAGGATTCTCTATGAACTTCAGATTGAGTGAGCAGAGTAGAAATATATAAAATATTCTGAAAAAAATGGTTTGTTATTACATATTGAAGGTTGTGACAAAACGTTAGAAGATAGGGAAGTGGTGTCCTCTCTATTCAAACCTATGTCATTCCCGTACAATTGTACGTATAGAATGAAAAAATCGGAAAAGACATGCTATCAAGTGAGATTTTAGTTAAGTTTCCATAAAATACACTAAATGTTCAAGATTCGAGTATATTTCTGAAAACCTCCCATGCAGTAACAACAGTGTTGAACGATTAACCGTAAGTCTGATATTTTGAACATGCTAGATACCATCAGCAGATAAACAACGAACCTGTCCTCATCGACCATCGATCTGTCATGGCATTCAAAGGTAGCTATATTTTGTCAAATTATTTTCGTATGAAATTCTAAAAATAATATATATATATATATATATATATATATATATCACAAATACATTTTAGACTATGTATCGATCAGTTACCACAGCCGAGGAATGAATGACAGCAATTACGCCCTTAAGATTAAGAGGATCGCCATGCCTAGTAAGATTCAATTTGGTCCATCAATAAAAGAAGTTTCAGAATGTGCGTATGATCTTGTTGCATTACCCGATCGATTAGCTATGATAATGAATGAGGCGGAAATTAACATACATTCATGTCTCTATCAAATATCTGGCGATGAGTCAATATCCTTGAAATTTTCCAATTCCTGGCCCAAGGATCGTGATGATGTAATTTATTCTTAGAAAACTATTCCATTGAATATTTAGAACAAAACGGACGTACGGTTCTACGCATATGACTATTACTACGACGATGAGATCAAAGGAAATCTGCTCGAAACGTGAGCATTGAATGATATCTCTGGGAAAAGTTTTCCAGTGAGACCCCCTGCGGGGTCGCAGTGAAAGTTTGCTTAGTTAGCCCCCAGCAGATCCCACGTGAAAACAGTTACCATAGATCCCCGAGAGATGTACCTATCACAGACTATCGCCCGATAACATTTCTGACCACGTGATCTGGTCCCATAAGCATCTCTCTCTACTCGCAATCTCTACTGTGCCAACTCATACATTACCCTCATTTGCGTTCATGTGAGTATTGACATATAAAAATGTTGTTAAAAATATCTAGATATACAACCTGAAAACAAATGTATGAGATGAAATTTCAATGATCAAAGTTCAGATATCGAACCGCTCATAATGCATGTAATCAGAAATTTACCGAACCCGCAGGTATTATGACTGTCAAAATTTCGAAAAAAAGTCATCGCAGAACAAATTGCACACACTGAAAAATTTGTGTCTGACTGCGATTTTGTCATACAGGTGTTACTTCACATTACTAGATTAGCTAACATTATTTTGTCAGCTGAAATCCCCCGAACAGAAGATCGCTCTAACAATCAATTCAATCGATATTCCGTGCAACGATGGAAGGCTTGTGATTGGGTGATGTGGCACAATCCCCTGTTATCTGATGAAACAATGCAGGGATGGTCCTTCAATTAAATCCCTTGGCTTTGATGTTTTCGGCGATAATTCACAAGTTTGTGCATTTATCCAAAATGTTGAGCATCACAAAAGAGCAACGAAATGCTAAAAGCTTCACGAATGTATTTCCAGTATTTTTTACGCGTTGTGACGTGTTGAGAATTCTTCATTAGATAACAAACGAAATTTATTATTATGTATTTTCCAAGATTCTAAAGTTTGTGTCTCCATGTAGTTGCCTAATTGCCAAATTCACACAAATTGAATTTAATAAGTGCATTTTATAGATTTGCCATGGAAATCTATCCCTTCCTTTCACATTGGAATCTACTGGAAGCGAGCTTTTTATCCGATATAGGCCGATTCGTGCTACTGGACTGATGTCCTTCAATATCAGCTATGAGCAACTTACTAAAGGTATGCTATCATAATTATTTATATATTTACCGGTATACAATTTTTTGTGCACCTTAAAACGGGTTTGAAAAAAATGATCGTGTGTGTTTGTGTTCAACTTTCGAAAGTCGTAAAATAGCTTCACCTCGATAATGATATCCTATTTTCGTAAATTTTGATTTTACCGAATGTGGAGGTTACTTGGAGGGAGAAAAAGGTGACATCGCCTCTCCTCAATATCCCCACCCGTCAACAGAAGTCTACGATTGTGTTTAGCGGATCACCGTGCCCGAAGATCATTTTTAATTGTGGTCATACAAATGGGTGTGGGAAACATGTAATTTATGTAAAACGAAAATATACAGGCAATGATATTTTCCTTGAAACAATTTACATGGATGAAGTACGCCCAGCAAGGTGCGAAGATGGCTCTCCCTTCAGGCTCGATGTGAGAGCTTAAATTATAAAAATGTTTATGCTACCTAATCGGTTTTACATGTGAATCGTTTCCAGTTCTTTGACGATCACTCAATTTCTCCCGTTCATAGAATATACTCGGACTGTAGCAAAAGTTTGTCATCGATTATATTTATTCAAAGTCGCGTTATGTTTAGCAGCAGACTTCCGTCTTAGATCGAGTTCAATCGCAATTAGATACAGAAATAAATCTGCTGAAACTCGTGGATTTTTCATCAAATATCGCGCAGGTAGACAGGAAAACGGGTATATGCCAACGTTTATGTTCAGTATGCACTAAAATGTATAATTTTGCCGGCCTGAGTGGAACAATTCGATCGCCATCTATCCCGTACACCCCGATGGATAAAAGGTTATCAAAGAGAGTGTTATCTCAGATTTCTAACAACGAGAATATGGCAATTGTAAATATATGTCTTTTTAAATAAATACATAAATTCTGAACTTGTACATGGGCAATTTCGGGACCTATTTGGAGGCAGCTGAGAATCGTATTCCGCAGCACCAAAGCCAAAAGCATTTCCAAAGAGCAGAAGGTTTTCCAAATTTTTTTGAGCAAGTGGCAACACCTACTATACAGAACGACAATAATGTCACATGTGGAGGCTACGTATTCAGACTTTTGTCGGGTGATAAAACAGAAGTCACTATTCGAGACCCAATGTTCGGAGAAGTCGTTTCTGAGAAGAGCGAATTCTGCTCTACGGAAGAGGAAATCGTGCAGATACGAGTACGTTTGAATTACTCAATTGATTCTATGATTTATCGACGTCTTCGAACACTTAAATATCGATATTTGAGAAATGCCAAGGGGGTTGTAGATATGAAGGAAGACGGATGATTTACCAAAAATACGAAATAACTTTGTCACTTGCAGACTTCCCTTGAACGAATTGAATTATCTGTTGATTTCCATGCCACCGATGATAATCTATTCTGAATTAGCTGGGCCTACGAAGGTACCTAAATGCGGTACCATATTCGATTCATATTAACGAACGATCGCAGGTTGCATGCGTGAAATCACTGACCATGGCACCATTGAGGCTCGCGTGATAGACATAGTCGATGATGCACAGGTCAAGTAACAACAAAATATTTTTGTTTCAAAACAAGTTCAGACGCCATCATTATGTCAATGGAATATAAAAGCTCCTGCTGGACAGAAAATCGCTGTCAATATCACGGTGTTTGAGTCCCACGATACGAATTGTGTTCATCACGAGAGAGGCTTCCCTGAAATAGCAATTTGGGTATGAAACAAAGTTCTTATATTAGAAAAAATACGTACCATACTCGGACACGTTTCCGATGTTGAGCTTGTATGTATTGTTATATGGTTCACATTCTCAGCATCATTAATACAACACATATTCAAGGTGCTTGGTGAAATCAGGGAATACCCCCACGATCCTATGATGACGCGTTGTACTCGAGTAAATGAACCATTGATAGTGTCATCCTCTGGCAAAAAAATGATGTTTTTCGCAAGTGTAAGATAATCAAAACATTGCAGAAACAAACACGCTATTTAGATAAGAAAGGACCAGATTCCCAAGAATTCCGATTTCGTATATTTTCGTGCCGAAATATCGTTTAGCCCTGCTTCCAACTGCGGAGGAACAATCAAACGTACGTTTTAGATTGTATCACATAGAATGCGCAGATCGGATAATCGTCTCTTAATTCTATACATTTTCTCGACTGAAGGATAGAGAGAGTGTGTAGAATGAAGATACAATTCCCCGAATTTCGAACTCTTCCAACTCATGTCAGTTTAACGTTGCTCAGTTACTTCACATGAGGACGAATCTGTCATTTACTCTCCCGGCTATCCGAAATCGTACGACTCCAACGTACACTGCATGTGGAGCATTGAGCTACCGCCGGGCAACTTCCCATACTTTATGATTGAAGTGAGACTCTAACTACACGTAGTGACATCTGGAATGATACAATCGTATCTTTTAGAAAACACGGGATTATGAAATCAAACGGAGTGACAATGTATCGTGTGAAGACTCGGTGCAATTTGCGAAACTATATTTTGAATCGATTGAAGAGTTCAGGAATTAGTTATTCCTTTTTAATATTGCTCAATTCAGCCCAGAGAGCGATATGCTGTTGTGCGATGAATTCGAAAGAGTTTTTTTCACATTCAATGTTAAATCGTCCGGGTCAACTTGCATTTTACTTCAGGCACCAACCTGGATCAGATTCACTCGAAGGTAAACATTTGATCAATTCAAAGGGTGTACATACACTATTCGATCTCATATTAGCGATCATTGATAATAGTGTAGAGCTCGAAACCCACATTACAAATGGAAATCCATGTACGCATATTTTGCCATATTTCAGAGGTACTTCGAAATACACATCGTAATGAACTGCGGAGGGGTACTACATGGAACGGATGAGGTTTGCGTGACGAAATTTCGTGTCAATGAATTGTATGAAGCGCAAAATTTTCAATGTTGTTCATTCGACCTATATACGAGGTTCTCGAAGGAGAAGTCTTTGCGAGTTTACTATAAAGAAAGCAGATGATGGTAAGGAAAATTGTAGGTTATGTGTGGTATGTAGGGTCCGTAACAAAGATATCGGCTCGTAGATCCTACCTATTTTCCCCATTTATCGGGTTATCTAGGGGTTTCAGGGAAGAGTCACAGAATGAATGGGCCTTATTTTATTTAAGGACCACTCAGACCCGCGACGGAACAGTCATATGTTTGTTGTTCAACTTAGACTCTTACAGCTCCGGGATCGAATAAAATCTCTGTGACTATTCTTCGAATTTCTTCTAGAGTTTCTAAGAAGATGATTGCGCAGAACAATAATGATACCAATTTCCCATTTTTGCTGATAGAAGACAATGATGATAACATCTTCCCGTTTGTGAGGATTGACGGGGGTGAAGCGTGAGTATTTCAATGTGATCTTTATTTATCCCTTGAAGCCACGACACGTAAACTTTAAATAATTTTAAATTATTGATTAAATTTCATAGCCGTCCACTTCTCATCGGTCAAGAAAACTTCGAGTTGGAAGCATCGACATCCGTGAGGCAAATTGCATTAATTTAATCACGAAACGAAATCAGATTTGGTTCAACGTTTCGCATCAATACGACCTAGCCATTGCCTACTCACTCAGTACTCGAGGTTTTGACACAATTATCTTAAATTTGTAAGGATATTTTCAGTTTGTGGAGGAGAACTGACGCATATGAGAGGTCACATTCGGAAAAGTGCCTTCCAAGTCAGATAATGAAGATAACATAATTGACTGAAAGATGGTATGATTAAGGAGGACATTGAGTGTATTTGGACGATTAGCAACACTATGGGAAATTACATTGTTCTCCACGTAGAGTAAGAATAATTATATTGCTGAGCTCATGCACATCAATTGCAGAATGGACCTTCCCAAGACGTCCTATTGCTCACTCGCTTTTATCGAAGTGACACTACATTGGAAGCTATTCTCAAGGTCTCGGCATTTTTTCAGATTCGATCAAACGGCTCAAAGACTGTGGAAAGATTGTGCGAATCCAGACGGGAAAATGAAAATCTGCCGAGAGGACATAGTTACGAAATTCGTGATGTGAGTTTGTCCTTTTTAAAATGTTCGAAATCTTTCAAAAAAAGCAAATCTTTCAGTTTTATTTTTTTTGAAATCCGTTTCAATCCGATTCAAGTATCATGCTGATATGCCGGAGAGGGAATATTATGTTCGAATTGACTTTGAGAGAAGTCAGAATTTGCATTGTTTACATTTATCCAATCGATTTCATTATGTAACTTTTAGGAAATGGAGGACTGATATCATCAAGCATAATTGAGAAACCAATTATGGTAGAAGGAAATAGCACCACATGGAATGTAAGATGTTATTCAAAACAAAAAAATAATAATTAGAATTTCACAGTTAAAAGCAGCTCAAGAGAAATGGATAGAGTTGAAATTCGAAGATATGAAACTCTCTTACCGAAATCCGATTCAAGTGAGAGCATGTGGACACTATGGATAGACACTGCAAGGTCCGCCCACTCGGCTCTGACACTTTCCCCCTCGAAAGCGAGATTAGGGGGACACAGGCTTCATTCGAAACAAAATCACTAGCTCAAAAATGAATTTGGAAGCTCTTTTCATCCTCTATCGAATGAGCCTCCGTGACCCTGGAAAATCCATCTCTAAGTAGGTCAGCATACAAGTTTTATAGAGCGACTTTGCCTAGAAAACTATAAAACTCGTATGCTGACCTACTGAGAAAAGGATTTTCCAGGGTCACGGAGGCTCATTCGAAAGAGGATGAAAAAAGCTTCCAAATTCACTTTTGAACGAATGATTTGGTTGCGAACTCATCATGTGTCTCTTCGATTTCGAAACGCGCATGGCTCGTGACTCTCTCCGCTTCCTCTCCTCCCTCTCCCTCCCCTCCCTCCACCCGTCTCTCACCCGGCGTGACTAGAGAGCGTCCTGCCTACGTGAAAGCTCGCTTTCTTTCCCTGTAGGATTCGGCGAAGCTCTACCCGATCGTTTCGAGAATTGACCATTCCAACTTTTTTGGATCGCCCTCGGCCTCTCGAGTTTTTCACAACGCTTACGCTGGGGATGGGAGCAGGTTGGGCCGAATTTACAACAGCGGAAGCATTCGTGTGTTTGACAACCATCAAGGGGCTCGAATGTGCAGATGCAAACATTTGGTATATCTCAATAATTTTTTCACGATTGTTCGATTGTTTTCAATCATATTTAATTCACGGCGAAATCAGTACAACGGAATTGAACGATGTGCAAATTGAATAATATTTTTGTGATTTTCGTTGATGAATACTGATTGTCTATTTGTATTAATATTTTAATATTACAATCTCGCGAATCATCAAAACGCGTGTAATGCCACTCACGATATGTGTAAACAGTTCGCACAATCCGATAAATTTAAATGTTTTTCTCGTTTGATGTGTTC
Source organism: Pristionchus mayeri (assembly GCA_036245805.1). Lineage (NCBI taxonomy): Eukaryota > Metazoa > Nematoda > Chromadorea > Rhabditida > Neodiplogasteridae > Pristionchus > Pristionchus mayeri. The sequence goes on from BTRK01000006.1 coordinate 12,546,927, forward strand.
ATTTGTCACTGTACAAATCCCTCTGATTCTTTCTCCCTGAAAGTCGTTGCCAAGGGCGGAAAAGGGAGATCGAACGGTTGGAAAGGCGGAGAAGAGAGAGTGACTCTTCATATTCACTCACAACTCCACTCCATCCCTCTCTTTTTTCTTCTTTCTCCCTTTACTAAATATTTGTATCTTGTAATATTTTTAATTGCAGATGCATACATCAATTCGAAGTCAATATTGAAACATCATTATTACGCTATAAATAAAACAATGATCTTCGTGTCCAAAGCGAAGAATATCGAAGAATATCGTTAGATACCGCACATAATGACTCGATTTCGATTTTCAGATAATTGTACCCACCACATTACAAACTGCCCATCAATTGTTCATATGATCAAGATCATCCTACGTGACAACAGCGGAATCCGGAGGAATTAAGTGTGAATCCGAGGACGACTGTCAATGAGTTATTCACCTGGGAAAGATATTGAGCAGAGAGAATGGATAATTATTGTGATCACGATAAAATAATTCGATTACATTATGTGTTTCAATAGTTTTTTTTTCACATTCAAATGCCATTACAAAATAGTATTTCACCTCACGGTAATTCTTAGAATTGCCATAAGGGTATTGTGTTATCATGTTTACCCCTGATTTACGAATCTCCCTCGTCTCTAGATGTTGCCGAGGGCAGAGAGGGATGCGGAGCCCTTTTGGTTGGCCATTCCCATTTGGTAAAAAGATCAATGCCTATAGGACAAACAAAGGGCAAACAAATGGACGGACGTTACGATATTTCTTTATGCAGTAACTAAAACCGCAGTTCACTAACAGTTAGATAGGGTAACCTAAACTTCTTTGACTGTACGATTGCTTCTCCACTTCTTATCTCTACGACAGATTCCTAGGAAGAAATGGAGCATAACTGTTGACAAGGCTAACCCAGAAGCACTTCTCCCCCTGCTATACGATTCGCCCTCTGCCAGTTGTTTCTAAGGTGCGAACGGTTGGCACGGACATAGAAGATAAAGGAAGAGGCGCACTTTGTGTATTCAGTCGCTTCTTTGTATCGACTCTCCATTCTCTTCATTCGTTTTTGCAGTCGTGTACTGTTTTAACAATCTGTTTCAGTTGCATGCGCCAACTCAAATCATCACCAGTGAAATCAGCAAATAATAAAAAAAATGTAAAGGATTAGAAAAATGCTTTGATGTTATCCCACAAATCTATCTCCTGGTTAGTGAAGGCATGTGTTAAGTGCTGATTATTAAATTTTCAGATTCACATACACCCAATGGGCCAAAATTTCCAACATGTGCAAATAGTAATGAGGTGGAATTGTTGTAAGGACATGAATTCTCTGATTATGAATGAGTAATGGCAAATTCTGCATATTATGCACTTTAAAAGTAGCTACAGTGTGTCTTTAGGGACTCCGAAGTGTACATCAAGACGATCGCTCCCTGAAATATGAAATACAATAAAAATACCAAGGCCTATACTTTGCGTGTATTTTTTTTTAAATTTTAATTGTTGGAAATTGCAATCTTTCGAATTATCAAAACATTAGAAACGTCTCGCACTATGTTTGCAAACAGTGTTTTAAACCTGATAAATTATCATGTGTTTTTCTTGAAAATGGGATTCGTAGAGTGGCAAATGTGTACATTTGCCACTCTACGAATCCCACTTCATCTTCATCCCTGAAAATCGTTGTCAATGGCGCGAAAGAGAGAAAGAACGGTTGGTAAGGACGGAACGGGGAGAGTGAGGCACTCTTCATTCGCTCATCATCCCCAGCTACTCTCATTTTTTTTTCTGTTCCATTCAGTCTGATTTTAGCAAATGTATTAACCGTCATATCATTTTTTTCAATTTCAGTTGTCTACAACAACTCGACGTCATAACTCTTTAAAGAAGAATCGCCGACTCTACTTTGTGTCGAATTTCGAAAAGATTTATTCTTCACCGTTCCATCGTCCTCATAGACAATGGCGCTGCATCCCTTTTTCAACTCCATTTTGAATGTCTAAAATGTAACTTGAACGAGATTTCGCTCAAAAACATACCGTTTTATCATAATTCACAGGCGCGATCCCGTCCATCATAAGCCAATATGTCCCCATCAAATCTGTCAATTGTCTGAAAATGCCTTATATATTGTATATTCTTTGACCCTTGACGGACCGGCCCATATTTTTGAGAAAATAAATTAAATTCCTTGGGTATGCTAACATTATCGATTATGATACATTCTTGATGTCAGTCACCAGGACTGCTGATAAGAGCGAAAATAGTAAAAACACAATCATCGATTTCCATAGAACGTTGGTTGTCATTGATGAATACAATTGGAGAAGTAAACCGAGGAAAACCACCAAACGGGTTGTTGATCGAAGAATTTATGTAAAAGGAAAGGTGCGCTTCTATACGAAAGGGTGCCTTCATACAATTAAAGAGATATATCTTTAAGTATTGCAGTATACTAATATGTTCTGAACAGATGTAATTGATTATTCACAACTTATCTAAACGTATCGTAGGAGTAGGAGACGCCTGAAGCAAAATACACGCCCTATTACTAGTGAAGACCCATTTCGTATAGTAGAGTCAGGAAAGGATATTGAAGCTATTTCGCATTACGTCTTGTTCGGTGCCCTCTCTGTAATTCCAAACTGGATCATGGCTTGTGCGTCATTATGCGTGTTGAAACAGTTACGAAAAGTGCGTTCTTTTGAAATTCATGAAATGTGCACCTCTCACTGTGCGTTTAACGTATTGCCATCGCAGAATTTGACAGATAAGAATGAGCGATTCTCTCATTCTTTTCCATTCCCCTTGTCAGTGATGAATTCGTCCGTATTACTATGGCCAAATCGAAGCGCACTCTCCTCTTTTTGCGGACTCTCTCATACCGCCAGACAGAGCGAGAGAGAGAGTATGAAAATAGGAGAGCACTCGTCGGTTTTTCATCACTAGCCCCTATCCATTCCTTCCGCTTCTTCAACTTACTCCTCTTGACATGCATCGTTCCATTCCCTGATGTATTTGTCTCTTTTATATGTGCATATGTTTTAATGAATATAATTGGAGATCTCATCATAGATGACTCACACGCTCCAAATTACGAAACAGGTTGTGCCGCCTTATTTGTGCGAGCAATTCCAAATGGATGATGGTAAGTGTGAATGATTCAATGGCTAAAATTACACTAGGTCGGGTGACGTCATGCAGCCTTTGATATATCAAAGGCGGCAATATTTCATAGTTCTCATCCGTCCTAGCATCATCTTTTAGGAACAATCTACTATCGCACGTTTTCTGACGACCTGAATAAGGTTGGCCGACTGTTCGTGAAATGGAAGTTAGTAAATAGCCTTTAAATTTTAGTTTTAAAGAAATTATGTTGTTGTACGATACAAATTTATTTTAATAATCTCTCAGCGGGAAAGAAGTCGATGCAGACCTTGGGAGAATGATGCCTTCTAATTTCGCTTCCAACGGAAATGCAGTATTCTTCGTCTCGGAACTCAAAACTATGAGTCATATCCTTTCCGTATTTTGAATAATGGACATTTTCAAGTGCTCTTCAACATATTCAAAATCTACAAAGCAGAGTTTTCTCCGCAGCATGGATTCAAAGTTACGCACGTGAGAGATAATATTAAGGTACGCGATGGGATAATTTCAGATGTTCCTCATATCAATTATGTGCAATAGGTGAGAACTATGACGTCATGCCTCCTTTTATATATCATAGGAACAATGACGTCATAGTTCTCATCTAACCTAGTGCAACCATCACAGGGCGAGATGTTCTGGAGTTCAGGGATGTGTGGAAGTATTAGGAATAGAACGACATACGCTTACCAATTGTGGGACGATCCGGAGAAAGATGGAGTAAAGATCGATGTCTCGTCGGGGGTGCTGGACGGAAGGCGCCTAATGAAAGTCAAAAAGTTACGAATTTTGTTTTTCAAATACATAAATAAACTTTTTAGCGGCAAAGCTATTTACGCTGAAAATCAAGCTAAATCCGATTCAAAGATGAGGGAACTATCGGATAATGTTATTGTGATAAGGGTAGGAGTACGATACTCTATTTATTATTACGGTATTGATCGATGATATTTACTATTTTTTCTAATTTATTTCTCGTTTAAACTCAGAGGGAAAATAATTTTTTAATTTTTCAGGCTTCCTGTGCATATACAACAGACTCTTCGAAATTCGTGTATTTGATACGCGACATAACTGACAATTATTCTGTCATCGAAACGCTTGACATACACTCGATGATTTTCATGCCGGAGTTGCAACTCGAGTAAGATATCAAGCATCTTTAAGCATCTAAGAAGTCTTGTTTTTTGGGGCACTAGGTCTGGTGAGAACTATGACGTTATTCCGTATTTCATATGCCAAAAGCGGCATGACGACATAATTCTCATCTGACCTACTGAATTTGTCCAACAAGACAGTTGATCGTTGTAATTTCCAATCGTATCAATCGATTCCTGCTCTATCATAACATGTTCCCATTCAGAGTCCCTCGGCGTATTTCTTCTATCGTTGGCATCTACAATGGAGAGATAACTGTTGGCTCATGGAGGAAAGAGCTAGAATTCGTGACGGCTAGACTTCCACCCGGATACATTGGGGCATTCCAAACGGCTAATAATATAGAAGAAATTTCAAGGGCTCGTCAAGGGCCAACTTGTGTCATCTGCCTTGATAGACCGGTAAACTTTCCGAAAAAAAAAAGTCGTGAACCTAAACAATTTATTTTCCAGCCAAACATCATCTTCTTCGACTGTATGCATGTTGCTGTATGCGAGCAGTGTTTCGATGCAGCTTTGAATACAAAATCTCCCGTCAGCTTGGGCAACCCGGAGAGTATCGCCTACTTGGTACACTTCAAGAGGAGGAGCACGGACGGATTCCCATCGTCTCGAGTGATCTACCGTCAAGAAAACCTCGCTGTCTGCGTTGTGAGTTCCTAACCGGCGCAAGTCAGGTGTTCGGCGGCAGGATGATCTACTTCGTTGCTCAACGGAGATCCGTCACGATCGTCCCTACAGTTGACCAGAGAAGCCAAAGAAGATCCCATCCCTTGACCTAACGACGCTCTGAGACCGAAGATCCCCATTCCCTCCACACTGAAGTCACCCTCCTGCAGGACCATTGTGCCTGACGTCAGGATAAATATGATGAAGGAGGGTGCTCGTGAAAGTAAGGAGTATTGCTTCAATCGTTTGTTCTCGTACGGAAAAATATAGGGGAACGTCTCTTCTCATTTTCAGACCGAAATTCGGCAGTTCCTTCATTCGATTTCTATTTTTTTCAGGAATAAATGGGCAAGTTATATTAGTGAGGATGGATACAAAGGTTAGTTATTGTGGCTGGTGCAATTCCGAAATGTAGCCAATTAATTTCAGAAGCCCTAGTTTTCAGGCATGCTGATCCGATCAAGAGAGAACTGGATGTTCTTCCCATTGAGTATCTCTCTCTACGAATTCATCTTATCGCTTTCTTCTTTGTCATCGGGACAACCCATCCTATACCAAGCTCGGATTGAATAGCACGATTGCAGACGGCAAACGAATTGGAATCCGCAAACCGAAACCGAAATTAATATTTGTTGTATGTTTTCTTCTTTTTCAACCAAATAAAATGTAAACTAATTGTTCAATGTGTACCTTTTCTCAGATTATTTTTGTATATCTCTCCAATAATATTCAAACGTTGTGAATGGCTGTCATTACTTCACATCCGCGAAGCTGTACGATTTTCCTTATCCTTCATCCCTTTATGCTTCCCTCTCTTCCCTCTTCTACCTGGAATGTGTTTCCACGGGAGGGAACAGCGACACTGAACGGTTGGCCAGTCATGGGGGCGAGGCACTCCTCGACTACATTCCCTTCTTTTCTTCTGCGTATTTCTTCTGTATTTTTTATTATTAATTTTCCCCTTTGTCGGTTGACTGAATAACAAAATTTACAGTGAATTTTCAGTTTCGTACACTAACTCATCGACTGCTGTCATTTGACAAGAAATATGTTTCTCCTGCAAGATTCTCATCGACAACGACGCCGATGGCGACTGGAATAATGAACGCTTTAGAGAAATGTACACCCACTCATTTTCTTCAGGAACGACTTACGCTAATGCTGACACCACTATTACCAAGGTATTGAAAACACTTCACGAGCGTTATTATTGAATGAATTTAGGAACAACTGCTCCCCTCTACCCGACTTCAAGCTCTCATCCCTTCTATATCGTCTTGAAGGCAATCGTGGAATGTGCAATTGCGTCAGAGACGAACAAATAAGAGGGCATTGTACGATATGTTGATTTATGATTTATCGCTATAATGATAAAATACTTAATTCGTTTAACTTTTTCATCAGCGGTTCACTAACAGTTAGATAGGGTAACCTAAACTTTTTTGACTGTACGATTGCTTCCCCACTTCTTTTCTCTACGGCACATTCATAGAACGAAATGGAGCCGAACTGTTGACAAGGCTAACCCAGAAGCGCTCCTGCCCCTGCTATACGATTCGCCCTCTGCCAGTTGTTTCTAAGGGGCGAACGGTTGGCACGGACATAGAAGATAAAGGAAGAGGCGCACTTTGTGTATTCAGTCGCTTCGTTGTATCGACTCTCCATTCTCTTCATTCGTTTTTGCAGTCGTGTACTGTTTTAACAATCTGTTTCAGTTGCATGCGCCAACTCAAATCATCACCAGTGAAATCAGCAAATAATAAAACAAAATGTAAAGGATTAGCAAAATGATTTGACATTATCCGACAAATCTCCTGGTTAGTGAAGGCATATTTTAAGTGCTGAATATTAAAGATTCAGATTCGCATACACGGAATAGGCCAAAATTACCTATGTTTGGAAATAGTAATGCGGTGAAAGTGTTGTAAGGACATGACTCCTCTGATTATGAATGAGTAATGCACGATTCTGCATATTATGCACGTTATAAGCATCAACAGTGAGAGTCTTCAGGGATACCGAATTGTACTTCAAGACGATCGCTCCCTGAAATATGGAATACAATAAAACTATCAAGGGCTCTACGGAGATATCATCAATTGAAGAATATTACTGTGAATTTCGTTGATCGATGCCTTGAGTTTATGTTTTTTAAATATTTTATTTGTTGGAAATTGCAATCTCTCGAATCATGAAAAAATTTGAAACGTCTCGCACTATGCTTGCAAACAGGGTCTTAAAGAAGGGGTAACACGAATGGATGCTAGGGAGTCCCACCACGAAGATATTGCGGTCGCATTGGGAAACTGTAGCCATATTACCCAAAGAACGAGGCGAAAATTATGTAGAGCAAGTGAAACACAAACGAACTAGCCACATCCCTGCGCTGTCAATGAACTTTGCGCGTATGTAAATAGCCTCATAGCTGTCTGTGAAACTTCGGATAAAGTGATTCATTATCGGGCTACCGGCTTCTATTACATACACATAGTGGCTAATTGAACTAATTTTTCGTGTTACTCCTTCTTTAAACCTGATAAATTATCATATCTTTCTCGATCATTGTGTGCATCCGCCACTATACGTATCACGTCATTTTCATCCCTGAAAGTCGTTGTCAATGGCGCGAAAGAGAGAAAGAACGGTTGGTAAGGACGGAACGGGTAGAGTGAGGCACTCTTCATGCACTCATCATCCCCAGCCACTCTCGTTTTTTTTTGTTTCATTCTGTTTGATATTAGCAAATATATTAACCATCATATCATTGTTTCAATTGCAGTTGGCTACAACAACTCGACGTCATAACTCTTTAAAGAAGAATCGTCGACTCTACTTTGTGTCGAATTTTCTAAAGGTGGCCAGTCGAAAAGGAATTAGGTTGATTCATAATTTTTGCTCCAATTTCACGGCTGTCGTTTTTAAACTATTACTTGCTTCGAACTTTATCAATTCTCTCATACATTTTTGCATGACATTAGTACGTGTGCGCTCTCCATAGCGCGCCTATGCTCATGCATGATCAATCGATTCTACGGGAATGTTACGCATAATTATCCTGTAATATTGAGTATATTATTAGAGATGATTGTTCATTTCAAAATCTCCATATATTTCATATGCCTTTCCTCCGATCAAGAACCATGATGAGTAATGGCGTCTGCTCTGTAGTAGGCTTGGCTTGTCAAGATTGAAACCGATTTCAAGATTGACTCGGCGCAAAATGATCTTGGCAAGAAATGATGTGATGCAAATCAATTTCAAGATCTTGAAAATATCCAAGATCTTGAAAAATATTCAAGATCTTGCAAAGAAATCTATTATTTTTCCATCGAAACATATTTGAATTCCGTTCGCAACAACGAGGCAAATCAATTTTGCGCCATTTTCAAGATCTTGAAATTAATTTCAAGATCTTGGAATTGATCCAGTGATCTTGGCAAGATGAGATAATTGAGTTTCAACATTTCAAGATCTTGTAATCTTGATTGACAAGCCAACCCTACTCTGTAGACAATCAGCGTTTATCCGAGGCAAAGTAATTGAGTTTATTAACTAGTCGGCCCCCATATTAAGCCAAACAGTTTCATGACCCAACATAGCCCAACAGTTTCATGGGAAACCTCAAAACCATTTCGTGTTACCGAAGCATGCCCATTTCCATGCCCATTTCATGTTACCGAAGCTGAAATTTTTGTCTAGTTCAGGGTCGTCGAAAGACTTTTGTTGATAGTGAAATATCTAAACATTGTGAATTCTTTGCAGTTGCTACAAAGAAGGGCACATGACTCAAATGGATCGTCATGTCCAGCCCATTTGTTGCCGCAGTAGCACCAATGTCTCAAGAAGGATAAACACATTTTAAATGAGTATACCTCCCTCTCTCACTATACGAATTTAACGCCCCCTACTGCTTCAATCCTACACATTATACATATTGATCTTTGTATTTGAGATCCAAGGACACGAAATGGGAACGAACGGTTGGCAAGGCCAAGAGACGAGTGAGAGAGAGATGGGGAATGAATCAAAAAAAGAAGGAGAGAGTCACCCCGTGGATGCATTCGCTTCTTCCCTCACTCCTTTCGTACAATATCCATGTCGTTTTCAATTGTCTATTCATTCTTTTGTTTTCACTATTTCAGTTGCTTGGAGACGAGTGAGAGAGAGATGGGAAATGAGGCAAACAGAGAAGGAAGATTTGCAAGTAGAGGACTTCTTAAAACATTGTAAAAGGCTCGTGAGCACTCGGGTGATGCGAAAAAGTTGTAACAACCTAATCTCCATATCATTGCTTCAATTTTACATCAACTCGACGTCATAACTCTTTAAAGAAGAATCGTCGACTGTATATTGTGATGAATTTCGATAAGGTGGCCAGTCATTACACATAACAATTCCGCACTAATATTATTCCAAAAGACATTTCAACAACTCCCTATTTTTCTTTCCAAGTGTATCAACTTACGACGAGATGCAAGGAGAACTCTACCGCACATTTACCGCACAGTGCTAAAAGAAAGTTCTAAGAATAATATTTGTGATACCGGAATATAACGATTCCGTGGTATATTTCACGACTCAAAAATATTTCTTAAATTTAAATTTCTTGCGAATTATTAATCATCTAGGAACGTCTTTGAATTACCAATATATAAAATGCAAGACAGCCACGAATGTCACTTCGCTAGTTGCTACCAAGAGTAGAGACGGATGGGAGCCCGTTCGGTTGGCAGGGAGAGAAAGGATGAAGAGAGATTCAGTCTAAGTCGTTTCCTATTCTTTCCTCTACTCTTCTCTCTGTTCTCTTTTTTTCGTTTTCACAGCTTTGCACTGGCAACCAATCAATATTAATTTCAGTTGCATGCACCCACTCAGCTGCTAGACATCACTACACAGAATTTGTTTAAATGCGAAAAAAAGTGGAAACATTATTGTTCGACATCCATCGTTCAGGTTAGAGTCAAATATCTGTGACGGAAATGTTTTCTGTATGAGAGATTTAGAATTACACGAGTGGTGAATCAAATTGATGACACATTTAGTTGAGCATTTCCAATCTGTACTTTACAGGTGTAATTAAATTCATTTTCAGGTCCATACACAGCTCGCACGCACTCGATCCACGTCTGTTAGTACATGAGGATATCGTGCACATGATTCCTCGACTTCCACACACAAGAAGAAGGGCAATGTTGATAATAAACGAAGGAGCAATATTGACGTTTTGAAGATATCTAGCTCGTTTTTTTCCCGATACTAGTTTTGTATTTACGAAATAATAAAAAAAGTATTGCATTTGTTCATCCCATTGGAAGTATAGACTTTTTATATTACAATGATCATTTGTGAAATCCGGAACAATACCAACAGTTTGTTTTGTCATCGGACTTGTTATTTGTAGCGAGCGTGCATGATCATATAGAATGATCTATTTCAATCAACTATTATGTCACATATAATTCCCTCTTCGCTATACTCATTCATGTTCTTCCTCCAGGGGATCCGTTTCTAAGGAGGGAGGAAGAAGGCAGAACGGTTGTCAAGGTCAGAATGGGGAGAGGGAGATGCGCTTTTGCTTGCAGTCGCTAGTCTTTCATTTCTTCCAGTTTGCTTCATGACGCTTGTACCAATAACATCATTGTTTATTTTTTATGCAATTGTTTCAGTTGCATACACCAACTTGATGACACAATCTTTAAAGCAATGAACACTATAAAAGCAATCAATGATCGTATTTAGGTGAGCGATCGATTCTGAATAAACTGCATTTATTTTATGAACATCATGTTTATTCCAGATAGTTATTCCAACACTACAAATGATGTTCAAGATCGAGCAGTCTATACCATGACTGATAGTCTCGGTGGAATCTGTATTTGACGGAACGATGCGTGGTCGTGCACAATTTGTGGATTTCCCATATATAACGGAAACATTCGACAAGGAACGGCTTCATAGATTTCACGAATTGTTAAAACGATAAAACGTTTTCCCTGGTAGTGATATGATTCAATGCATCGAATATTCACAATTCACACCATATTTAATACTGCACTGTTCGTCAATCATTACAACATCACATTGCATTCTTGAATCGATACAAACGGGAAATGATCTACACAAATTCTTTCTCGAGCACGGAATGTTCGTTCAGCATGCAACGTCGTAGGCAAATAACGCAAAGATAGAACAGTTTTGAAGCAATTTGTGCGTTGATAGCACAACACGTTATGCCGTATTTTTTCCAGAGCATTCAATCATAAACATCGACGTGTGTTTTTAAGTGTACATGCGCGGGTACTTAACTCCGCAAACTCTGTTAACACGCAACTCATTTTTTTCGCTCGTGTTTTAAGATTTTCATTCTTCACAAACATAGCTGTTTATGCGACTATGTGAATATTATATTCTTCGTCATCTTCCTCTTCATCTTCTTATTCCAGCCGTTTCCAAGAGTGGGAAAGGGAGTACGAACGGTTGGCAAGGCCAGAGATGAGTGAGCAATAGGAGAGACACCCCTCGAATTTATTCGTTTTGCCTTCTCCTTTATTTTTTCGAGCGCATTCGTTAAATGTGAACATATTCTAGTCATTAATTGCTGTCATTTCAGTTGCATACATTAATTCGACAACGTGTCATTTCTGATAAGGATATTCGCCAAAAGGGAACCAAACATGAACATAAAGCAGTGCAAAGCCGATTTTCGAAACTCGAACTCAACGGAGGATGTGCGTTGCAAATTCGATATCAAAGCCGTTCTACTGAGGAATCGACTCCTAAATAGATCCGTATCACGGATGACGGCTTCCCAGACCAGTGAAGTGGCCACTTCAGGAACGGATGGCTCGAGCCTGAAGATAGTAGTCTGTCTGATTAACCATAGATTCATGTAAAGTATATCAAATATATTGAAATAAATCGATTGAATCCGTTCGAGTAAAGTAGTCTATATGATGAGCCCGAAACGTGCGAATAACATACCGATTTTAGTTTTTGTTTGTTTTAAATGTAGCGGACTCATTATCCCAGTTATCATATCGAATATTAAAAATTACATAATGTTTGTGCATCTGCATTGTTATACCCACTATACAAATCCCTTGTCGAATTCCTCTTCCCTGCAAGTCGTTAACAATGGCGGCAAAGGGAGGGCGAACGGTTGGCAAGGCCAGAGACGGAGAAGGAGTGAGACACTCCTCGAATGTATTCGATTCGCTTTCTCCTTCACTTTTCTTCCTACGCGCATACATTACATGTTAACATATTTTAATTACTGTTATTTCAGTTGCATAGATCAATTCGGCAACGTGCGATTAATATATTCGCCAAGGAAACAATGAGCATAAAGAAAATGGAAGCACCGCTGTCCGAAAATCTAATTCAACGGAATATTATGGCTGCAAGTTCGAGTTTATATTCTTCAAACGGCTGATTCGGCGACTCATCACGGCGCTGTCGCATACGGCAACTTCCCACACCGTGAACCGTCCTCTTCGGTCTCAAAACCGGAAATTTCCTAAAAGCCGGCTCTGGGACCAAAGACGTACATTTTGCAAAATCTCTTTACATACATATTATTCCACCATGTCATGGACCAGTTCTAACAATTTTCTGAAGTTTTAAAAACAATTTAGAAAATGTGAATTTTCACAAAAAAAAATGAAATTCCCACTTTCAGAGCCAAATTACAAAATACACCCTATCCCAAAATTTCAATTTTATATTTTTATTATACACATATGGACTTATACTTGCATAATCAGCAATAAAATTCCAGGGAAGCATATCTCGCAAGAGCAGCAATAATTATTTTTCAGCTCCAAAAACGGTTTTTCTAACATATCTTTTTGATCTTTGATCTTTGACCTTTTGTCAAAACATGAAAGTTGTTCAGAACAATTCCCCGATCATTTTGAGCCCAATAACATCGCTGTAGCTCATCTGGGAGCTTAGATACAGTAGGGCCAGTTGCAAAACCGGAAATTTCCTAAAAGCCGGCTCTGGGACCAATGACCTATAATAATCAGAATATTTTCCCAAATATATTCACTTACAATATACTTTTTGCAAATTGTTCCCGGGCACCTCCACTGACTCGTGATACACGTGTTATATTGTTTGAATTTTTTTCTCGTCTTTTAAACTGATATAAGAGAGGAATCGCGAGAGAATCGACCACGCCGCGGCGGTAGGAAAAAAGCTGGTCCTATCTTGAAACAAATTTGGTCACAAGTACTTCAAATGATGCTCTTTCAAACTGCGTCGTCAGAATTTCGACATCTATTGTCATCGTCGAGATTAAGAAGGCCAAACATTGTACTTTCACTTTTCGAAAGTCAAATCGGGATCACCTAATTGATCATAAAATCGTTTAAAATAACGATAGAAAGTCGTTCTTTGTTTAGAAAGAAAGGGGATAACATGAACAACAACTTTTATGCTGACATAATCACTCCTGGTGCTCATCCTGGTGCGAAGCGGTCGGGTGAACCAAAAATGACATAACTTTGGAAATCGGAAATTAGTTTTGAGTTATCATGTTTAAGTTGTAGTACATGTATGTGCTTCACTTCTCCCCAAAAATTAGGAAAATCGGAGCATAGAAAAAAAAAGCGGGCTCAATATGGTGAAACGACCTCAAAGTGAGTTCCGGACAAGGATACTTCCGTACCTTCAATTTTCCTCATTTAGGCTCAAAATCATCTAAAACGATCCAAAACAACATTTGACTTTGTTTCCCCCCATGTTATTGTACTTTCATTGATCATAAATGACCTTACGACCGAAAATTTGAAAATCGATATTTTAACCTTTTTCAAGTTGCTGGATGGGCTCTATTGCGCTAAAGTTGTTTAAAATAATATAAAAACATTCCTGGAAACGACTCTCAAAAAGCGGGCAACTGGAAATGCGAAATTCAATCTGAGGAATCCAATTAAAGGCGCTAAAATTTATGCCTGGTCAAACCTGACACAGGGACCTGATTCGAAGCTAGAAATGTAGATCCCGACGAAATAAACATTTCATCTGTTGAAAGTGAGTCTCTATCTACTCGTTGACGTGAGCTACAGGGCCTGGAAGTTGGTATAAAACGATGAAAGAGGCTCGCGGGAGAGCGCTAAATAGAGAGGAGGGAGAGGGAGGTCAGGCGGTGAGAGCGCCAGACGGTTAGAGCACGCGATCTCGGGGGATTCTAGCCTCCTCCTGGCCAAATTCCAGGCTCTCTAGCGTGCTTCAATGAAAAGATAGAGACTCACTTTCAACAGATGAAATGTTTAACTCATCGTGCTCTACATTTCAAGCCATGAATCAGGTCCCTATGTCTGGTTTGACCTGACATACATTTTAGCGCCTTTCATTGGATTCCTCAGATTGAATTTCGCATTTCCAGTTGCCCGCTTTTTGAGAGTCGTTTCCAGGAATGTTCTTACATTATTTGAAACAACCTTAGCGCAATAGAGCCCAACCAGCAACTTGAAAAAGGTCAAAATATCGATTTTCAAATTTTCGGTCGTAAGGCCATTTATGATCAATGAAAGTACAATAACATGGGGGGAAACAAATTCAAATGTTGCTTTGGGTCGTTTTAGACGATTTTGAGCCTAAATGATGTAAATTGAAGATACGGAAGTACCCTTGTCCGGAACTCACTTTGAGGTCGTTTTACCATATTGAGCCCGCTTTTTTTTTCTATGCTCCGATTTTCCTAATTTTTGGGGAGAAGTGAAGCACATACATGTACTATTGGGGTGTCCGGAAAGTTCGTATAATGCTTCGGAAAAAAAGTCAGTTCGCGATCAAATGCAGTGATTGCGCAATCTGTTTGTCAACAATGTATTGCATCATTCTTAGGTTGAGTAGTGAGAGGATTTAATCAGTCCCCTAGTTGCTACATTGATTCTTGTGATGGACTCCCATCTCTACATCCGAGCATTTTTACTTCATTACTACCGTCTTGGCCGATCCGTGAATGAGGCCCACTCTGCCCTGGCCCAGTCGGAAGGAGCTGACGCCCACTCCATACCCTTCTGCTATAAGTGGTTCTCCCGCTTCAAGAAAGGGGAGTTTGGTCTCGATGATCAACCCCGCTCTGGACGCCCTCCCTCCCTCGATCAGCCTCTCGTTCTCCGCACACTGAAGTGCAAGCCCATGGCCAGTGTGCGTGAGTTGAAGAAGGATACTGGTACTCCCAGATCAACGGTGTCCGATATCCTCCATCGATCTGGGAAGAAGGCGAAACTCCCACAAGTGATTCCCCATGACCTCTCCCCCGAACAGCTGAAAAATCGTGTTCAAGTCTGTCGGGAATTACTCCATCGTAGATCCAATCTTCGATGGGTCAATTCCATCATCGCTACAGATGAGAAGTGGATCACGTACGATAACCCTGTGAGGAGACTGCAATGGGTGGATGCAGATGAGAAGCCCATGCCCGTCCCGAAGAAGGAAGAGCACGGAAAGAAGGAACTCCTCTGCTTCTTCTTCTCAGTGCTCGGTCCCATCTACTGGGAGATCCTCGCCCCTGGCACCAGCATCAATGCCGACCTCTTCTCTGAACAACTGGAAGATGTCGCGATCAGAGTCCTTCCCAGACTCCTGAACCAGTGCAAAATTCTTCTTCTGATGGACAATGCTCGCCCACATCGAGCGAAGATGACCCAGAAGAAAATGGACGAGCTGAAGATCGAGAGGATTCCCCATCCACCGTATTCCCCGGATCTCTCCCCATGCGACTACCACTGCTTCCGCTCTCTCTGAATTCTGCAAAGGAAAGAAGTTCAAGAATCGAGATGAAGTTGTGAGGGCTTTCGTGAACTGGGCGGTCTCGAAGAAACCCGCATTCTGGAAGAGAGGAATCGAGACCCTGCCCAATCGCTGGAGGGAGGTAGTGAGAAAGAAGGGGGCATACATTGGTCACTGAAAATAAAAACACAAAATTATACGAACTTTCCGGACACCCCAATACAACTTAAACATGATAACTCAAAACTAATTTCCGATTTCCAAAGTTATGTCATTTTTGGTTCACCCGACCGCTCCGCACCAGGATGAGCACCAGGAATGATTATGTCAGCATAAAAGTTGTTGTTCATGTTATCCGCTTTCTTTCTAAACAAAGAACGACTTTCTATCGTTATTTTAAACGATTTTATGATCATTTATGTGATCCCGATTTGACTTTCGAAAAGTGAAAGTACAATGTTTGGCCTTCTTAATCTCGACGATGACAACATATATCGAAATTCTGACGACGCAGTTTGAAAGAGCATCATTTGAAGTACTTGTGACCAAATTTGTTTCAAGATAGGACCAACTTTTTTCCTACCGCCGCTCACCCCACGCAAATGGTCGATTCTCTCGCGATTCGCCTCATAAATGAAAGCATTGCTCAACATATGCTTTACATCGAATTTGTGTGTATCTACATTATAGTGCAAAAGTGGTATTTGTTTACATTCGTAATCGAAAATGCACGATTTGTCTACCCTTTTTTCCCCTTTCCACTCGCCAAGCCGTTTCCAACGCTGGAGAAATTGGCGCTATTCTGTTGTCAAGGCCTTGTCATATAGAGATGCACTCCTCGAATGCTTTAACTTATCTTTGCGTCATATGTCTTTTCACGTTCGCTCGTTTACCTAAATCACGCACCCCTATTCAAATTGCAGTTCGGTACACTAACAAATCGACGGTGATCAGTTAACAAGCAATATTTAATGCAAAACTATCAATGACATCTACTTTGGAAAGAGAGCATACGATGTAGAGTTCGCCATTCGGGTCACCGTCTCTTCATTTCCCACACTCTCTCGGCCGGTTGAGCGGCGAGAGAGTGTGAGAAATGAAGAGAACGTGGTTTCATTTCTCGAACTCTAATACGATGCAATGGTGCGTGGACTGAAGTGCTTCGTAAACGATGAACAATGTTGGCAATTCCGGTTACTGTCTCTTCATTACCCTCGGCCAATCGAGAGAGAGTGTGAAGTGACGAAGCGGTGACCCGAACTGCGCACTCTAGTAGGAGCTGTTGCCCAGAGTTTGCAGTGAACGCATTGCCTATTTTTAAATCGACCGTTTCAACTCTCAGACAACACGAATAACGAATCCGTTTATTGCACATCCTCATGTTTTATTGCACCCTAACCGTAACGGAATAAATGAACGAATGAATGAATACAAGCTGTAATTTCAAAGTTTACATCTATCCGACTTAATTTGTCAGTGTTTGTATATGATTTTCTCACAACGATTACAATTCCAATGGAGAACTCATCTCACCCCTTTCCCAGCTGTGAGCAATGTTTCTTTCACCGTTCTCTCATCTCTCTTTTTGGCTGAAAGCGATCAAAAGAGGGAGTCTATTGGGAGCAAATGAAAGAGATTCACTTGAAGTGTTCAGTCTTCCCTTGGTAGTCTCTCATTTACCGCAGTGCATTTGTCGCTTTCATTCAGTGCAATGGAGACGGTAAATTTGTCCAATGTTATTATTGCGAATCGATAATTGGGATGTTTTACTGGGGGGGGGGGTGACAAAAGCCCAACCGGCAAAAGCCCAACGGATCACCATTCGCTGGATATTTGAGCTAGCTACTTAGGAGTTGTTTCATTGTTACTTGTATGTGCTACACTACATCACCCTGATTAGATCCTCTAACAATTCAATCTTGAGTTTCACTCTCTATCACCGTATCTATCACCGTTCATGGTCCAAATTTGCGAATTTCTGCGTAAAATCATGGTTAGATAAACACCAAATACCGTAACAAATCGATAATACAATACATCAGGAAGTACTCTATCCCAATAATATAGAGTACTTCCTGATGTATTGTAGGATCATTCCATTCCTTGTTAGTCGTCGCGAGCGGTCCCTCCCCAATTTCTCTCTGATTTGGAATGGTTTCCCCTAATACCTCTCGCTTCCGCCTTCGACTCATCAAGAAAAGAATCCCCATCCAAGCCGGAGTGGTCAACGTGTGATGGGTATGACCTACTAAGATGTTTGGTTCGTCAGAATCTAGGCTCGATCATCTCGTTGAAAGATTGATCATCGAGTCTTGAGGATTCGAGCAGAGAAGATTCTAGAGCACGCAAGGCTTCGTTTACCACCTATAGTGAGATCCTATCTATGCAATGCAATCCAACATCCTCTCGCAAGCGCACCGCAAATGACCTTCTTGCAATGAGAAGAACGACCTTTTCTGACCCCACATCTTGATCTGCGCCCAGAAAGCGACAACAGCTAAATATTGTATTGTATTGTAACCATGATTTTCCGCAGAAATTCGCAAATTTGGACCATGAACGATATACGGCGATAGAGTGTGAAACTCAAGATTGAATTATTGGAGGATCTTATCAGGTTGATGTAAAGTAGCACATACAAGTAACAATGAAGCAACTCCTAAGTAGCTAGCTCAAATATCCAGCGAATGGTGATCCGTTGGGCTATTGTCACCCCCCCCCCGTTTTACTCTGTGTCATTTTTGTAGTCGATTCGTGATGTTCTCCTTCCCGAAGTCTTCACTGAGGTCCTGCGACATCTCGGCCCCAAGGGTAGACTGACACTGAGGGTGAGTCCAACTAAGGGACCACTAATTGAATAATTGATGTGATTGAATGATTGAATGACCAACTAAGGAACACATGAATGATTAGTGACAGACTCGTGGAAACATGCGCAAAGTTGTAACTTAAAATTCAAAACGAATACCAGACCGTCTAATATCTCCAAACCAATTATTTTGGCAGGCATGCAGCAGGGAACTCGAGGCCGCAGTTGCAAACTCGGATCTCCATGTCGACGGTTAGATTTCAGTTCGCTTTCGGAATGGACGAAATATAGAGTTAGCGTTGTCTTGCCCAGGTATATCAACGGGCACGCGGGGCATCGGAATCTCTGGGTTTCGATCGACGCCGGAGGTGAAGGTCAGTGTATTTGTGTTTGTATTCCTGGCCAAAACCCTCCCAGCCCTATATTTTCGGCTGTATCCACTATCGTATTTCATTTCGATTGGGTGAGCAAAACAATGTAAGAAACCAAGAAATGTGTTCGGAATAGACGGACAGATGAATATGAGTGCGTTCGCCTAAGAATCGCACTTTTATTGGGAATTCCGGTACCGCAAAAATAGACCCGTTGAAGTTTGCACAGTTTCTGATACCCCTAGGTGTCATCCATCGATTTATGTGCCTCACTCATTTTTACTTGGCTAATTTGCATAATTACACGCCCTCAAAGCTTGACGGTTTTTCTGTTCTTTTTAATGTTTCTCAGCGGATATGAGTTCGATTCACATGAAATTCTGGATCTACGCCCTTCTCGACATGCTGCATAGATCTGTCAATTTTATTTTATATAACACGTTTCTCATGAGTCAGTGGAGGAAAAAACTACCCCTCGGGAACAATTTCCAACTTTTATTTTTTGTTTGCCTTCATATTATAGTGGTAGCATATACTAGAGCCAACTTCTCGAAAAATTTAGGCAACAGGCCCCAGATTCGGCTTTTAGGAATTTTCCGGTTTTGCTCCCGGCTATACTGTATCTCAGCTCCCAGACGAGCTGGAAACATGGCATGGTGCTCACAATATAATAAGAAACTTTCATGTTTTGAACTAAGCGGTATAACAAACGCTCGCCAAGTTATGCTCGATAAAGCAGATTTTGATCGAGATAAAAAAATCGTAGCTTTTTCGAGAGTATACGTTTCAAGCAATTTTATTGTAACATATAGTACGTCGAGTTCATACACGAATAGAAAAAAATATAAAAATTGATTTGTGCGATTTCTGAGGCGTTTTTGGCAATATGCATTTGAATGCTCCAAAGTTCCTTTGGCCATAAAACAATGTTCGTTACCCTGCTTTTTTTTAAAGTTCTAATGTTGATTTAACCATATAGTGTTACCAATAATTGAGAAATATACTTGAACCGTGCTAAATAATATATTCTGAACATCAATAAAATTATTTTTTCTGAAAATTCCCTTTCAAACGAGCATTTTCGAAGCAAAATATAATCATTTTTAGAGCGTGTATAGAAGTTATGTGTATAGAAATTAAATCATGTGGAAACCTTATGTAGGTTCCACCCAGCGTTGATGGTAGCTGTTGTTAAATTTCTGACTTTGATAGCCGTAAACTTGCTGAAAAATGAGGTCTAAAATCAAATTTTCAGAAGTTGTGAAATCTCTTGTTTTTCGACGTCGTCAAAGTCTCTTAATCGAGAAATGTTACAAAACTTTAATATCTGATCAATATAGAGCTAAACAAAGCAAGGCAACGAACATCTTTCTGCGGCCAACGGCACTTTGGAGCATTCAAATGCATATTGCCAAAAACGCCTATCTCAGAAATCGATTTTTGTATTTTTATATTCGTGTATGAACCCGACCTACTATATTTTGCAATAAAATTGCTTGAAACATATACTCTCGAAAAAGCTACGATTTTTTATCTCGATCAAAACCTGCTTTATCGAGCATAACTTGGCGAGCGTTTGTTATACCGCTTAGTTCAACACATGAAAGTTTCTTATTATATTTTTCCGATCATTTTGAGCACCATGCCATGTTTCCAGCTCGTCTGGGAGCTGAGATACAGTATAGCCGGGAGCAAAACCGGAAAATTCCTAAAAGCCGGCTCTGGGACCTGTGGCCTAAATTTTTCGAGAAGTTGGCTCTAGTGTATGCTACCACTATAACATGAAGGCAAACAAAAAATAAAAGTTGGAAATTGTTCCCACATACCTCCACTGGCTGGTGATACCCGTGATAAATTTTTATTTTTTTAATATTTTTCATCAAAATTTCAAAAATTATTTTCTCGAAAACAAAGCCGAGCGCAGAGCTGGAATTTTTATATGTTGTTGTCCTTGGTCAGAAATACTATATAATTTTTTTCTGGCCGATTTCGAGTAATCCGAATTAGTTTTATGCATACAAATCTCGATGTGTTGTGTGTAGTAAATCTAGGGCAGAACGAGATGAGTTTCACAATCACTTATTAGTTTTCGATTGTTCATAATAGCGGAATATGAAACTCGTCTCGTTCTGCCCTCTCATAAAGTCATTTCTGACCGCTCGGGCGAAGCAAGCGGCATGGAATGATGAACATAAAAGCATAAAGCATAAGCATAAAGCATACAACTTGTTTAAGCATAAAACTAATTCGGACTACTCGAAATCGGCCAGAAAAAAATAAATAGTAACACTGACCAAGGACAACAACATATCAAAAATCCATGTGTTCGGCTTTTTTGCGAGAAAATAATTTTTGAAATTTCGATGAAAAATTAAAAATTAAAAATGTCGAGAAGGGCCTAGATCCAGAATTTCATGTGAATCGAACTCATCTCCGCTGAGAAACATTAAAAAAAAACAGAAAAACCGACAAACTTTGAGGGCGTGTAATTATGCAAATTAGCCAATTAAAAATGAGTGAAGGACAGAAATCGATGGAGGACACCTAGGGGTATCAGAAACTGTGCAAACGTCAACGGGTCTATTTTTGCGGTACCGGCATGGGTGCGACTCTTAGGCGAACCCATTGATATACAAGAATCAAATGAAGTGCGGTTCATCATCGTAGGCCAAGTCCGCATGTGTTTAAATTCATCAATCATGTTTCAGGAGCCTGATGAGCTCTCCCTCTTCATCTCGGGTGGATTTCGTCTCAAGAGAAGCATTGATCTGGAAGGACAAGAGGAGCTTATCCATCTGAGAAGACGACTCTTCGCACTGGGATACATGAAAATTGTGGACATTCATAAGGTCAGAAATCGTGTCTCCATTTATTGTTCGTATCAAATTTTATTTAACCATTAAATGGTATTACTTTGTTCGGAAAGTTTCTTTCTTTTATTTTTATCATTCCAATTCGTGTGACATTCGACTTCAATTATTTTGTCTATGGTATATGCAAGGGCCTTGGCGGTGGGATACTACAGTATGTTCAAATCACATATCGGTCACATAGCAGGCTAGAAAAAATATCAAAAGTTAGCGCATGCCAAAAACACCTAACAAACAGAATTTCGGTTATTTTTGTTGGGCCATTTTCCCGAGAACTAGATGCCTGCCGATACTAAGCGGATAATTTGTGATAGGGCAAGAGTTGATATTAATGATAACAAAGACAAACCAGGCTTTCAACCTTCGAGAGAGACGAGAGATATCAATATGTCACCATTTCGATGTTCAAATTTCGTCATAAATATTCTGAAAAAAGCCTGCTCATGAATACGTAATTGGATTACCACCTACTTAGGAGTAGCAAGTGGCCATGTAAAGTACTTCACAAATAACAATCGCTTTTTTTCTCTACGTTGACCGGGGGAAGCACAATTAGTTCAACATTATGCTCGAAAAACCCATCGTAGTGCGGATTACTCCATCGACTCTTCGTTAGATTGGGGAACACGTCCTAGATTTAAAGCTTTACGTTTACGAATAACCCTATTTGACGGTCTTCACAATAGCGGGTCATTGATATGCCTATCTATATTCTGCAGAAAATGTGCGCCGTTAAAAATCTCGGAGAAAAGTCGACTGGGCTAACTTCGGACCTCCTTTGCTCAAGATCTTTTGATCGAAACAGTATGCACTACTGGTTGTTATGGAGAGCCCACATGAACTACAAAAAACCATAAGATCTTTGGTCAAGGTTTTAACTCCCAAAAAAAATTAAAAATAAAGGAGAAGCGAATAATGTCCATACATGAAAAAAGAAAGAAACTTTCCGAACAACTTAATGCAAATAGATGTACAGTACTGTGCAAAAGTATAGCCCCAAATTTCAAATTATCATAACTTATCCTAACTTTGTGCTAGACACTTACGCTTTGTAGCATTCAGTAGGTAAACCTCACACTATTATAGGCATGTAGTATATGGATATCTTCGAAGACATTACAAGAGACTGTGCACATCTTATGAGAGAACTTTCGAAATTATTTTTTTAAACCTCAGCCGGAAGCTGTTGTGATCTCGCACTAACTGTGGTTAGATTACATACGTTAATGATAAGAATCCACCACAGAACTTGTTTGGCGCTCTAGCAAATAACCCAGAATATCGATTTTCCAAGACCCCTAAAGTTTGGATGTACGCTCATATCTCAGGCTATAATTGAGCCACGGGGCTCAAATTTTGCAGGTATTATACAGACCACATGGAGCACCAATAGCTGAAGTCTGATGATGATCCGGCTCCAAACGTAAAAAATCGAAAAATTTTGGACGTCAATTTTCATCATCATGAAATCAATGTTCAACATATTGGGAAAAATCTGATTTCATGCCGCATCATATATGATCTGCTCACGAACAAGTTTGTAAAATTGGGGAGTCAGGTGATTCTCGCTACGCACTTTACGGTCGAACAATTCTGGAGGGTCGGAGGTGCGTGCTCAAAAGTGGTATGACTCATGAGATTTTCGATCAGTATGGGAAAATTTCCAAGACACTTGCTTCATTACAGCGAAAAATGTGAATAACAAGGTAGAATACACATATGGAGTAAAGTTGGAACGAAATCATAATGATTCATTTTTTACCCATACCATTTTTGAGCACTCCGGCACCTCCGACCCTCGAGAATTGTTCGACCGTAAGATGCGTAGCTAGAATCGCCTGACTCCCCAATTTTACAAACTTGTTCGTGAGCAGATCATATATGATGCGGCAAGAAATCAGATTTTTCCCAATATGTTGAACATTGATTTCATGATGATGAAAATTTACGTCCAAAATTTTTCGATTTTTTACGTTTCGATCCGGATCATCATCAGACTTCAGCTATTGGTGCTCCATGTGGTCTGTATAATACCTGCAAAATTTGAGCCCCGTGGCTCAATTATAACCTGAGATATGAGCGTACATCCCAATTTTAGGGGTCTTTGAAAATAGATATTCTGGCTTATTTGCTAGAGCGCCAAACAAGTTATGTAATGGATTCTTATCATTAATGTATGTACTCTAACCACAGTTAGTGCGAGATCACAACAGCTTCCGGCTGAGGTTTAAAACAATAATTTTGAAAGTTCTCTCATAAGATGTGCACAGTCTCTTGTAATCTCTTCGTAGATATCCATATACTACATGCCTATAATAGTGTGAGGTTTACCTACTGAATGCTACAAAGCGTAAGTGTCTAGTACAAAGTTAGGATAAGTTATGATAATTTGAAATTTGGGGCCATACTTTTGCACAGTACTGTATAAGAATGGTCACAGGAGACATAATATGTTCATAGACAAATTTCAACATCGTTCGTGTCTCCTTCCTGGATGAGATGCTCGATGGCTGCATTTTCAAGCAGCTCAACATGGTCATCACCGAGACAGAGTACAATCCCGAGTGAGTTTATTTTGTAGAGTGGCAATACATTCCAGCCCTTCTCCATTCGAATCTCACTAACCGATTCGAATTCGTTAGATGTCCGGAGAAAAGATGACACAAAAATCATATTGATTTCAGAGTGGTGCTCGCCCTCATCGATCGCCACAGGAAGAAAGAAATCGTGCTGACTTTCGATGGTTTCAAACCGGAGATTGTCCAATTTCTTGCTCTGCAAAATCTTCAGGGCCTCACGATTCGTCTCGTAAGTCAATGCAAAATGTCTTTAGATTTAAATATGAGCATCGACATATCAGTGGACTCTGCTCTTCGCCATTATTTCACGATAGTCACCTTCCACGTCTTCTTCATATTTGAACATGGAAGAACTTAGCAGCTTTTATACGAATCGATATTTTCAGCCCAAGAAATGCCCAAGGGGTGCGATTTCTGATGTCCATATCTCGGAGGAGATCTTGCGCGAGCTCGCGAGGAAAGGACATGCCAATCTGAGCGCTCCAATCACGTTCACCACAGCACAGGAAGTGCTTGATGTTATCAAGGTCGGAAATATTTTTATGAGTAAAATTAAGGAAAACGCTGAGATGGATTCCTGCTCGTTGTATTAAAAGCAAGGAATGGATATTGCTTAGAAGAATCTAGAGAAACGTGTGATCTGCCTGCATTTCAGCTTGTCGCTGAAATTAATTCGCTCAAGTGCGTCGATTTCTTTGCGGATTTCACTAGAATGATGGACTTTCTCGAGCTGAACGGCTTCGATTGGAGATGGATTGGCGCTCCTGAGATGATGGAGTTCGATATTCAGCCTCGTCAGCGCCGAGAGGTTAATCATGCTTTAGTTTGGTGTTTTATTAGAAAAAATATGGGGTTCGTAATTTGATTATGTAATTGTGTCTAATTTTTTTGTTAATTTACAAATGCAATTATTGTGATGTAGTTTCGCGTGGAAATGCCGGCGGAGGACAATTGGGCGAAGAGCATGTACTCGATGATCTACTCGAAGATCAGAGATCAGGAATGCGTGAAGATCAATGTGTGCCATTCAGGAAATCCGACTCATTGTCCCAATTGCCAAAATTGGCTGAAGTTCACTATGTCTAAATTGTAATTGTTTCCCATTTTAAATTGTTTTCGACCGTTTTTTTCTCTCTCTCAGTGCAAGAATTGCTAGGAAATTTTCTATTCACCCAATTATATGTCAAATGAAATCTAACTACAGTCGCGCCAGAAAGTGAGTAGACGATTTTTATTTTTTATATAACTTTTGCTATAGCTCATTTTGCAATTTAGATGTTGTGGTACTATACACCAAATCCATCGAGGAATACGATGCGAGTATTGCGTCAGCACGTGCTTCATAACTGATTGCGTAGTGATGACGCAATTGAATTTCACTTTTTCAAACAGGCGTTATTCTTACACAAATTTTTTCCAGCTTGCCAAACTTTCTGACGTTGGAGATAGAACCGAGGCCTACCCAGAATATTAATTTGACGTTGCTGCTCGGTCGCACATTGGCTGCAGCCTTGCTGCAAAATCGATGTCGAAAATTCAGATCTCGGCTTCTAGACAACCTAGAGACTCGTTTAAGGCACCAAAATGATCGCCGTCGTGAGTCCAGATGATCCTGATAATATAAAAACAATATCTTGAAATTTGCCCTGAAGGCATGAAAAAATCACTTTTTCACATGACCACTTTTTGGACATTCATAACTTTTCGGGAAATGTATTGTAAATCTGGTTTTTGCTTAGTCATGTTCAAAATATTATATATATATATATATGATTTCCAACTTTTTAGAGTGTTTGGATATCTTTCCTATCCGCGGCGATCGTTTTTCGGAGGCACTTTCCAGTCCAGGACTCGCTATTTTCGTCTGCACTCTCTCTCCAACTTTGCCCAAAGTTATTGAAACATTACCAAAAGCTGGAATTCAGTTCTTCAGAACGTGTTGGACACACAATAACAAAAGTTTTCCTTAACTTTCTCTCAAACTTGTTTTCGAAGGGCCATGCAATCAGGACCATTGTGCACCTCCGAAAAACGATCGCCGCGGACCGGAACGATATCAAAACACTCTGAAAAGATGGAAATCATATATATATATATATAATATTTTGAACATGACTAAGCAAAAACCAGATTTTTAAATACATTTCCCGAAAAGATATGAATGTCCAAAAAGTGGTTATGTGAAAAAGTGATTTGTTCATGCCCTCAGGGCAAATTTCAAGATATTGTTTTTATATTCTCAAGATCATCTGGACTCACGACGGCGATCATTTTGGTGCCTTAAACGAGTCTCTAGGTTGTCTAGAAGCCGAGATCTGAATTTTCGACATCGATTTTGCAGCAATTTTGAATTCATTCATATTTATCCTGACGTCAGGCACAATGGTCCTGCAGGAGGGTGACTTCAGTGTAGAGGGAATGGGGATCTTCGGTCTCAGAGCGTCGTTAGGTCAAGGGATGGGATCTTCTTTGGCTTCTCTGGTCAACTGTAGGGACGATCGTGACGGATCTCCGTTGAGCATCGAAGTAGATCATCCTGCCGCCGAACACCTGACTTGCGCCGGTTAGGAACTCACAACGCAGACAGCGAGGTTTTCTTGACGGTAGATCACTCGAGACGATGGGAATCCGTCCGTGCTCCTCCTCTTGAAGTGTACCAAGTAGGCGATACTCTCCGGGTTGCCCAAGCTGACGGGAGAGGATTCCCCAAACTAGGTCGGAAAAGAGCGGGGTCAGGGACGACCGCCCATCACGAGCGCTAGAATGGGAAATGGGAAAAGCAATTTTGAATACTCGCATCGTATTCATCGATGGATTTGGTGTATAGTACCACAACATCTAAATTGCAAAATGAGCTACAGTAAAAGTTATATAAAAAATAAAAATCGTCTACTCACTTTCTGGCGCGACTGTATATCGATATATGTCAGATATTTTGCATAATTCAATGATCAATAAAATTCTTGTCCAATAATCATCATTCGCTTCAATACTAGAGATTTATGCAAAAGACAATGTTCCGTTAAAAACTGAGAACAAACATAATAATATATCAATATGCAACACGTTCAGTCTTTTCTCATATATCTGGGAATTCATAATCGATTCAGAAAAGGGCAATTTGTCATCAGTGATAGACGATCGTCCTCTCCTCTCAATTTCGTAGTTTTTGCATCTCCACCGTATCAGAATTCCTCTTCCATCATTGGTTGCGTCCGAATCACTTCTGGAAATACACATTCAGAGAATGAAAAGTGGACCGAAAACATACCTGATTTTCGATCATTATTTTTCTATTCTTTGCAATTTTATACTTTTTAGGTACAGTAAATCGACCCATGTCACAATTATACCAAATAGATCTGACAGCTTTGTCGAATGTGATATCAATTTCTCGTAAGATGAACTCTTCTGAAATTGGAATATTTTTCTTAAATGCAAATTTGGCTTGCCTCTTTGGTTTCCGAGTGCACAAGAAGTTGCTAAGTTCATGTCTTCAATGACATATTCACACTGATGGTGGTTTGTTGGTGGGTTGATGGTCCATCTGATTATATTTTTTTGTTAAATAAATATGTAACATTTCCATCTAAATAACTAATTTAACTAATCGGATTTAACAGTTCAATAAAAAATCACATGTAGGTCATGTTGGCTGGATATCCTGATGGGTAGCCTGGCTGAGAGATCACTCCTCTCGTATCTGAATTATCCGCAAACTTGCCAGTATTTGAACCTGGAAAAGCAGATACAAAGAAATTGACAATAACGCCAAATGAGCTTATCCACGATACATTAACGTTGCTCCAATTCTTATTGATAAAAAGAGTGCATAACATACCATCCATCTTAGCCGCATAATAAGATATATCATAACCATTCCCTGCCGTCTCTCCAGTAAGCTCCACTATTGCATCGCTTCTGAATTACTTCATGAATAGATTGACATTTTTTTCTCAGTATACGAAGCAATAAATTGCGTAGGCATTGATTGATTTCGGAAGCAACAGTGAACGGTGTTCCCAGATCGAATCTCCAAAATACGATATGAGTTATACAAAAATATCTAATAATTGCGTCTCACTGAAAGAGACGTCGAATTATCCGGAAGATCGTGCAAACCCAAATATCTGCAATACAAATTAGCATTCATTACAACGGTTATCAAACCTGAAGACGAACAAGACTTGAGTTCCTTCCTTTACCTTAATTTTCAAAGTTGTTAAAAATACAATTCCTGGCTTGCGCTTACTTGCATGGTCGTTACACAATTGGTATCATTGAGAAATTGTCGAGGGAAGAATGGTGATGTGACATGGGATGAAGGATGAATCAACGTTTGAATTGTCCGATTGCAATCTGGAAATGCCCCTAGTCTACTCAACTACGGCAAACAAAATTCACTGTTCATCGAGTAGTACATAATCTTGAAAGACGGATCGTTAGCGACGATGAAGGAGGAAGTTACCTAAGACAGTAGTTTGAAAAGGCTCAATATAAATTTCGATTGCCAAGCTCACCGTTACTCTACTAGACCGAGATACAAATGTGAAAACGTCACGCTGTCCACACAATCTTAGCCCCTGTCTATCATCGTGTCGAAGGGAGCAAGCGGGATGATCGCAGTGCTGAGAAAAGGGAGAATCACTCATTCAAATGAGACCCAGAAACCTCGGTTTCTGCAGAATCCGCAATATGCAAATACTGATCTCCCGCACATTCAAAGTTCGATGTTCTGCAGAATAATCAATCGAATTATCCAAAGAAAAGTCGAACTTTATTCGGAGGTATATCGGAGCAGGCGGATAGGAAACGAATGTCCATTGGCACCTCTGGACGATCGTAGTGTTACTGTATCTTGCGCGATAAGTTAGATGAAAATAGTCATAGTCAGCAAAAATCGAACCTCCGCACTCTCCTCAAACGAAAATTTGCAAATATAAAACACATATTTTTGTTCACTTGGTAGTGCGTGATATTCAAATGGGAGAGTTGAATATCCCGAATCGGTTAGCTCACTCCACTCAAGAATCGCAGTGCTGTAATTTGTAATTTACAAACGATGAATTATAACGAAAAATATACCTTGAAGAGGTTAAATAAGTTTTCGAAAATCCGCTTGCATCTAGGACAACATCATCCATCAACGATCCGCTCACAATCGAGCCGTCACATATCTGATAAATTGGCATAAGATACATTTATGTCCGAGATTACCTTCAACCTGCCACTTGTGGCGTTATTTATGTATATCACGGGTATCATGAGTCAGTGGAGGAAAAAACCACCCCTCGGGAACAATTTCCAACTTTTATTTTTTGTTTGCCTTCATATTATAGTGGTAGCATACACTAGAGTCAACTTCTCGAAAAATCTAGGCCACAGGTCCCAGAGCCGGCTTTCAGGATTTTTCCGGTTTTGCTCCCGGCTATACTGTATATCAGCTACCAGACGAGCTAGAAACATGGCAAAGGGCTCAAAATGATCGGAAAAATATAATAAGAAACTTTCATGTTTTGCACTAAGCGGTATAACCAATGCTCGCGAAGTTATGCTCAATAAAGCATATTTTGATTGAGATAAAAAATCGTAGCTTTTTCGAGAGTAAGCGTTTCAAGCAATTTTATTGCAGAATATAGTAGGTCGAGTTCATACACGAATATAAAAAAATGCAAAAATCGACATCTGAGATAGGCCTTTTTCGCAATATGCATTTGCTCCAAAGTGACGTTAGCCACAGAACGATGTTCCTTAACCCTGCTTTGTTTTGCACAATATTGATCAGATATTAGATCATTGTAACATTTCTCGATTAGGAGACTTTAAGGACGTCGAAAAAATAAGAGATTTCACAAGTTCTGAAAATTCGATTTTGAGACCTCATTTTTCATCAAATTTACGCCTATCAAAGCCAGAAATTTAACAACAGCTACCATCAAGGCTGAGTAGAACGTACAGTACGCTTCCACGAGAATTTATTTCTATGCACAGAACTTCTATACACAATCCAGAAGTTATTATATATTGCTTCGAAAATGCTCTTTCGAAAGGGAATTTCAGAACAATTATTTTTTCTGATGTTCAGAATATGATATGTAGTATGGTTCAGGTATATTTCTCAATTGCTGGTGAGAATGTATGATTAAATCAAGATTAGAACTTACTAGCTTTGCGATACGTAAATTTCATAAAAAAATGTGGTCACAAAATCGAATTTTCAAAAGTTATGAAAAATGTTATTTTTTTCGACGTCATCGAAGTCTCCTGTTACAGAAATGTTAAAATATAGTAATAACTATTGAATATTTTGCAAAACAAAGCAGGTTGACGAACATCGCTCCGTGGCTAACGTCACTTTGGAGTATTCAAATGCATATTTCCAAAAAGGCCCATCTCAGAAATCGATTTTTGTATTTTTTATATTCGTGTATGAACTCGACCTACTATATTCTGCAATAAAATTGCTTGAAACGCATACTCTCGAAAAAGCTACGATTTTTTATCTCGATCAAAATATGCTTTATTGAGCATAACTTTGCGAGCATAGGTTATGCCGCTTAGTTCAAAACATGAAAGTTTCTTATTATATTTTTCCGATCATTTTGAGCCCCTTGCCATTTTTCTAGCTCGTCTGGAAGCTGATATACAGTATTGCCGGGAGCAAAACCGGAAAATCCCTAAAAGCCGGCTCTGGGACCTGTGTCCTAATTTTTTCGAGAAGTTGGTTCTAGTGTATGCTACCATCATAATATAAAGACAAACAAAAAATAAAAGTTGGAAATTGTTTCAACATACCTCCACTGACTGGTGATACCCGTGATATATTTACTTGTGCTCGTGAATAATTGGTCTAAAATGTCATTAATACGTATATTCAACTTAAAAACCGAACGTGAATAGTGATAACACATGGATTCAGCGATGCATGATATATGACTGCTATTCTGTAATTATTATTGTTAAGTTTTTCATATCAATCAGTTGACAACCCTGATTTCGACTCATTTGTTGCGAGAAGATTAGTGTCCTCGCACAGGGAACCTCCTCCAATGGTTAATATTGGTGTTACAGCAATCTCAACAGTTACCATTTCCCATTAATGCTAAATCTGTTCCGACATATGCAGGAATTCCATCAACATGAGCTCCAATCCTCGAGTGACCATTGGTAGAGTGGAATCGAATAATAATACCGGTTGAATTGAAGTGCATTGGTCGTTCGAAGAGGCTAAAATTACTTTTACAAATTTGATGGTTTAGCATCGTTCTTACTGGTCACCGCAGTATTTCCCGATCAGTACATTGCGAGTGTAATTTCCAGAGTAAATCTCGGCAAATTCCTTTACGCAGCTAATTCCTTCATCCTCTCGCTCCGCATTGAATAATTTAACCGTGATCGAGTTATTCACTGCATTAACAGCAACATCGCACGAATAGCCTCCGAATATCCAGCAATCCTTATTGTATCTCTCATATTTGAGAAAAAAAAGACTATGATAAGTGTGTTACGGAAAATTGTAGTCCGGTTTCAATGTTATTTTAAATGGTTTCAATTCGTATCGTCAGAAGTTCTGCAGCTCACACAGCCGTTTCGTTGTCTCACTCGCCGTAATGTTTGAAATGGTGATCGTTGTTGTTCCCATTTTTCGCGTCGGACGTATCACAGTGTGGCAGAACACTGCGTTTAGTGAGTATTTTGTTTTTATTTTCCTCAAATGCTCACCTATATCAGAATCTATATACAAAGCGTTATATGAGGAATTTGAATACGCTTTCGGTATCGACAAAGTGAGTTGTCCATTCGATTCATAGTCTATCAAGAACTGGCAAGATGAGTTACTTGATGGCATCTAAAATTGTATAAATCTGATCAAATTTGATTGAGAATTACCTTTCTGTAGGTTATTCGAAATTCCCCAGAGACTGTCATGTCTTCCCATATTAGTAAATCTTAAACCAGGTATAGTTGTGTGCTCTTGTATGCTTGTGTGCTCTTGCGTGATCTTTCAAATTCCTTACATACCGTAATACAGCGACATCAGTAATTGTATGTAGCGTTGTTCTTTAGTGTAGAGAATGTTCGTCCAGCAGAGATTAGACCATACACATGCACATTACGAAATGGAAGGCCGTCGTACAACTTTAACAGAGCATACGCATATCATATTATTACGATTAGACATTACCCTCAAACTGTTAAAAAGGACCTTATCTGTACCAACAGTATTCATCGTGTTTCGGATATAATCATTCTGAAAGTCCATTTGATTAGTTATCTTGTTTTCCTCGCATACATCGAAGATATATTCGATTTCCAGTTGATATATATTCGTTATTCCGGCATTGAAAATCCATTCGCAAGAAGCAAACATTCTCTTTGGAAATGACGAGTAAGCGATTGTTCCGAAATCATCGGTGATAGTCTGACCGCAACCTGAGAAACACGGATAAAAACTGTATTCCGTATGATTTCTAATTGAATTCGCTCAATGTGAAGGAAATATTGAATCCAGCAACTCCATTAAAGTATGATCGTCTTTGCTGATTCAATACATTCAATTTGAGTTATTGTGTTTAAATAACCGATTCTGTACTGTTAGCTTGGAAGGAAATTGTTACAGAACGACCATCCGAAAACAATTGTATTTCTGTCAAGTGTACATTGCCGCAAAATCGAGTCGTGCCTAAATGCATAATGAAACTTGAGCATGCTTTTCAAAGAACCGATTTCTTGCATAATTACGCCTTAGATATCGATATAATCAAGTGCACAATTTGTAGAAGGCACCAGATGAAACGAGTTAATTCTCAACATCGTATTTTTTTCCAAAAAAAAGTATAATTATACCTAATTACGATTTGGTGAGCATCATACATTCGTGGATCTTCCACAGTCCATTTACATAGTCCTGACTCGTCGTAAATCTGAAATAAATATTCTAGATATGACCAAAATCTCAACACTTACATGCGGGAAGTTCGAACTTGTCAGAATCGTTTCTTCTCCTTGTCGCAAGGGAATTCGCCCGCCACATGCAGCTGCATGACAAATTATCACGGCCTTAACCAATAGAAGCAACTGCTCGTATGGTGATGCTGGAATTGCTCGGTATTTCTGCGACGACATGCAAATGATTCGAAGTTGAGTAGAAGAATTGCTCTTCTTGGAAAATATGTTCTCTGGAGATACTACATGCAGTCTTAGAGCGTTTTAGACTTACTGATTTATCAGCTTGGAATGCGCACTAGGTCCATCATATGCATGAAACATTCCGAATTCAGGCTTCGTTCTACTTAAAATCAAAATAATGATTACATATTCTCGGATAATTTTAGAAATTAAAAAAAAAAACTAACTTCTTTAATACAATCGGTGGCTTCCATTCGAACTTTATTCTATGTTTCTGAGGACATGTTATAGTCCACGCACATGATACAGGAGTTTCTGAACAAATCACCAATACACGTTTGTAACATTTTCACCTCCGCTCCATGATAGTTCGATCAAACGGTTCTCTCTGTCGAGCACATACAACTCCGAACATGTGCTCTCCATTTTCGTCACTTCGATAACAATATCCTGAAACGCATTAAGATTATTCCAAATAGGATTATATATGTTTTAATGATTCATCAATGTTTTCAGAAACGCTGTGAAACACATTAAGGCACACATTCAAAGCAGTCACCCAAAAAACGCGCTTCAAATCCTATCAGTACAGATCCGTAACATAATTTAGGGGTATCGTTCACAATTATTATCACATGTTCGAATTGTACCTTGCTTTTAAATCATGGAAGAAATCGAACGTTAACCACGAGCGAATTTTTCAAGAAAAGTTTAAAAGAATTGGACTCGCTGTTTCTTTGCAGAGAAAATTTGCTGGACATATTCACATACATTATTGAGAAGCCCCTTGAATGCTCTTTCAAAAAAGTGGTTGGAAGCTGTGCTAGCTCACTCAGTCCCTGGATTAAATAATAGCAAATGAGCCACGTAGAAAAGAAATCGCACTATAGTTGGCATCTTTCCTGCCTTACGTGTTATAGTGACTGACTTGTGTATAGGGGCGCTTTAATCTCACTTTATGGGGTAACTTTACCATTCGTGAAATTTGAGACCTCGCTTCATCCCCTTTTCGAAAATGAGATTTATCGAAAAATCCGAATATTGGCCTCACCGATCAAAATTTTTACTTTTAGTGGATATGTTTGGTGTACCATTTCTGAATTCTCATGAATTTCATGACTATGTATAGCTAATGAGGGATAGTTCGAGGGTAGCTGATGCTAATAAACACAACAATGTGGGACCTCAATCTATCATCTAATCAGGAAGCTTTGAAATACACTGATTTCGACGTGCAAATTTCATCATATAAGTGTTGATGACTACACATTTTGGTTGTAATGATGAAAGCCCATCATAAAGCAAATATAAGCTTCTCGTGTAGGAAGCTTTATGATCAGCTAGGTTAGTTTTCGATTCTCCAATGTGTGCGGATGCGCATTAAACGAAACACATTTTGGTCATGGTGAACTGAACCCGACTCTGAAATTGTGACCTTATGTGAACAGGTCTTTTGTGCTAAATCCGAATTACATGTGTTATTGTGATGTACGTTCATCACACTTCACGATAGTGTTGATTTTGCTAAATCACGACTCATTGGAAAGATCTAATCTGAGAAAGTCGCATCTACATTCGTAGCCACGGCTACTTTGACTTCACACTATGACCACTAGGCACTCTCAAGAGGTCTGAACTAAAGTGCGCTAAAGAGATGATCCATGCACTAATAATATGTAAAGATCACAATGATAATCGATTAGAACCAAAGACCAGTATAAGTGAAACATTTAAAAGTAAAAATTGGAAAAAAACTTATGACTCAGCCTGATATACCCTTGAAGTTGCGAATGGTCCTGTTACAAGAGTCAGTCTGAGGTAAGTGCGGAACGGAATCACAATTGTCTAAAACATCGCGTAATCTATAATCGTACACATTTTCATACCGAATTTAGGTTAGAATCGCAGAATTTCGCATGTGTAATTCCACGAATTTCCAGAAAACTCGAACAATTTGTATCCGCGTCTATTCTCATAGAGGCGAGTTTTGCATGATTGATACGATAATTCGAATCCGATTCGAATGTGTATATATTCGTAAGTTTCTCTTGAGAAGCGCTCTGGGGAGGCAGGACAATCGAATACTTCGATTTGTTATCGGGAAACTTCTCTGCAGAACCATCAACTGAAATTACATTTTGTAATCACAGTTATGTATGTTTGCTCACTTATCCAATAAGTAAGCGTGAACCTGTCCTGGCGCTCCTTTTCATGATATGATGAGGTATATTCAATTAATTATTCCTGATCGTTTTTTAACCTTTGACATATGTTGTGAATACGTATGCATATTGTAAATTAAAATATGCAAAACCCCTCTCAAGCCCAACCTTTCCAGAGGCAGCACGAGTTGTACCCTCACCCGTTACACACGTGTGCCACACATTTGCACGATCAGAGGGGGTTCTGAATTAAACTTTAGATTACAGATACACATAGAAATCACCTTTTCTTAAATAAGAGTTTGTGATCTTGACAACTGTAATATATGGAGAAATAAGTTGTGTACTCCAAAACTATTGTTGTCAGGTATGGTGGGTCGATTGCCCAGACACAGTTAATGTCGCCTGAGAACGTTAATTAATAAAGGCGTATTACACAATAGTAGAATAAGAAGTTAATTAATGAAACTCGTACTTCCATTGGATATTGAAGCGTCGAATGTCATTGACTGCTTTGCAGTTGTAGCATTTAGTTTACCACCGTATTGACTATCTTAACAAGTGCTAATGATTACACATTGTTGCATACATACCTTGTCTTGTAATCAATGTATAAGTTTCATCGACTTCCTTCCATGAGATTCTGAAACGTCGATATATGCAGTGATTAACGCCAACAACCTGAATCCGCTGTCTAGGGATATTCCATTTTCGTGAATCCACACAATCTTCACATCATTTGCTTCGACGAGCATCGAATCAGTTGCATCTGAAACAAACAGTTGAATTTCGCAAATATCCACGACTCACGATAGCCATATTCCGTATCAATCAAGTCGTATCTCTCTTGTTCTTCATCATATTTCCAAATCTGAAATCACAATACCCTATCTTTTCCTCACTTGAATTGTTCCTCACTTGAATTTTATTTCGTGTGAGGAACAATTCATTTTCCTCACTTGAATTGGATTTCGATACGACAGTTTCATGTCTTCGAATTTCATGTAGATCCACTTTTCTAGCGTTGCTTTTATCTGTGAAGAACTAATTATCTTCATTTTGAATAATGTAGTGCTACATTCCAAGTAGTGCTATTTCCTTCGACTACAAGCGGATTTTCAATAACGTTTGAAGCTGCCAGACCCCCATTTCCTACAATTACGTGGATAAATATCAATG
Organism: Pristionchus mayeri; assembly: GCA_036245805.1. NCBI lineage: Eukaryota > Metazoa > Nematoda > Chromadorea > Rhabditida > Neodiplogasteridae > Pristionchus > Pristionchus mayeri. Next base: position 12,583,769 of record BTRK01000006.1, read on the forward strand.
TGATATTGTGCAAAAACCGACTTCTTTCAAAGTCAATTCGAATTGAGTATTCCCTCTCCGGCATATCGGCGTGATATTTGAATCGGATTACCACGGATTTCTAAAATTTATATTCATTAAATTAATTTTTGAACATTTTTGAATAACTCGAATTTCGTAACTATGACCTCTCTGCGAATTGTCATTTTCATTTTTGGATTCACACAATCTTTCAGCGGGATTTGAACCTTTCGATCGAGTCTGAAAGCATCATTAAATCTAAAAAATGTATTAATACAATATCACCTCAAGAAAAGCGAGTGAGCAATAGGGCGTTTTTGGGATATCCATTTTGCAATTGATATTCATGACCAAATAAAAAAAAATGATCAAAAAAATTGATCATACTCCACGTGAAGAATAATCGCATTTCCTAGCGTATTGTTTATGATCCAAATACATTCAATATCCTCCTTAACGATGTGCATTTGATTAAAATTGATTCAGATCGTTAACTCACTTGGTAGGCACTTTTCCTAATGTGGCCTATCATATGGGTTAGTTCACCTCCGCAGGCTGAAAATACCTTTTACGTTATTTATGAGTTATGCAAAGACTTTGACTAGTGAGCGAGTAGGCAATGGTGATGTCGTAATGACGGGGAACGGTGAATGAAATCTGATGTGATTAATAAAATAATATTTATTAGCTTTATCTGGAAGGCCTTACAGATGTCGAGCCTTCCAACTCCCCGTTTTCTCGGCCGATCAGGAGAGGGCGACTGTGAAAGTGTGTTCATCCTTTTCACATTATACATTGTCTGACACAACAAATGCACACATATACACGTGAAAACATACAAACGAGATACGGAAACAGGTTCGGATGATAGTTATTACGTCACACCACATTTTTTAATGATATATTTCTCATCCGTCCCCGGAATTTCATCATTACATTTGAGAAACTCACGGTTCCCCTCCGTCAATCTTTACAAACGGGTTGGGAGTGTCCTTATTCTCTTCTTCTCTGTCAGACTCCTCATGACCTACTCGATGGGTCATTTTTAGGATAGTCACGGAAACTTTATCGGAACCTTGCGCTGAAAGTGTTTAATTTATAACGAGTATGCGATTATGCAAACCATCGACCGCTTTCTTTATCGTGAATTCGCATACTCGGTCGAGAAATCTTGAAAACCCAACGGAATGCACTACATTGTAGATTTTGCGCTGGAAGTTATGTAATCTTGCCGAATAGCGATACTCAAACCTCGAGCAATCGTCGGGCTCTCCTCAGATTGCACGCTCTCTCGTCGCTCTGACCGGCGAGAGAGCGTGAAAACTGAAGAGAGTCAGACCATTGCTCCAAACCTCATCCATAGCGTGCAAAACTCCTCCGCACCTCATTGACACTGTTATTTCAAAGTACATCTGCCGATCATATATTTCAGAATTTAATGAATTTGTCACTAACTGCCGAATGAATCTTATCCAAATCATAGCCCAAAGTGAAATGAAAGTTGACTCTGGCTGATTTAACATCGATATCGACGTGTCGATAAGTTAGATCATCGCAAAGTAGAAAATCGCTCTCTGGGCTAAATCATGCAATATAATAACAAGATCGTATAATTTACGAACTCATCAAGCGATTCGAAATGCAGTTTCTCATATTGCACGTATTCTTTGCATGTGTTATTGCCGTGGAATTTTATATAATCGACGTAGGTGTGCTAAATTATAGTATGATATGCCTGCTGCAAACTTAGACTCGTATGCAAGTAAACGCAGCATGTAAAAAGTAAGTGTTAACTCTCACTTTAATACCGAAGGACGGATAATTGCCTGGAGGCACTTCAATGCTCCACATGCAATGAATGTTAGCATCGTATGCTTTGGGAAATCCGGGAGAATTTGCAATTTCTCCCCATGAGAAGACACAGAAAATATTCAATTTTCTAATGTCATCACCTTGCAATTTCAAATGATATCAATTTTCTTCACAATACGTTTAAGTTTCCCTCCACAGTTCGTTGCAGGCACGAAATAGACCTCCGCTCGAAAATATATGAAATCGGATTTTTTCGGAAGTTGCTCCTTTCTAATCTTGAGTGTTATTTTGTTATTATCAAAATAACTTAATTATCTCACACTTGCATAAACCATCATTTCGTGTCCAGAAGAGGTCACTATCAAAGTCTCCATAACTTTTGTGCAGTACAAAAGGATATAGTGTCTTGGGTCGTCAGTAAATTCACCTTTCACCTAGAATCTCGCTATATTTATTAAGAATTATTTATCTTACCCAAATTGCAGTTGCAGGGTTATTTATACCCGGATCATCCATGCATTGCGAGTCGTGAGATTCAAACAGGGTTATGTTCAGAATAATTTTCTGCCCCACTTTAGCTCGTATATTCCATTGGCACGGAACATATGTCTAGAAGTAAATTTGGCTCGAATAGTAATGGAACCGCTTTACCAATTCATTGTTGCCTATGTCTCGTACGCGAGCATCGATAATACCAGGCTCGAAGATATCACGTAGACATCCTAAGACATGTAGTAGGTGGAACCAATATGGTGCCACATTACGGTACCTTCTTGAAACCAGATGAACCAAAGAACATTTACATCATTAACGTGGAAAATGACTTCGAGGATCAATATACCATTTGCACTCTGAAAATGGAATAATTACTACATATTGCATTTCAAATGCTTCAATGAACGTTCTAGGCATAAAAACTTACATTTATTTCAACTAGCTCGTCATCGGTTGAGCAAGTCTCCAATTTATCTGATGTTACCTCTCCGAATATTGGGTCTCGGACTGTCATTTTGATCTTTCCATTATACCACGATGATGCTTTAACTACATATCCGCCACAAGTTCCGTTTCTACCACCCTAAAACACGATTCTGCCATAGATTATTCAAATGCATAAAACCTTCTCATGCATTGCCGGACTTGTACTTTCAGCGTTTGCATAATGGAAGACGAGTTTCGTTGGCAAATGCCAAAGTCCACGCATGTACCAAGAGCATGTTCTGAAGAAAAAAATGCTTGCTCTCCATTGCATCCATTCCTACAGGGAAATTTGGAGTGAGCAGTCTAGTGTCTTCAATATTTAAGTTTTGTTTGACAGACCTGTTCTCTCTTGATGCGTATGGGAATGAGGGCGATCGAATTGTGCCACTCGAACCGAAAGTATGCACATTTTGGCACTCTTTAATGCATTTATTTCGCAAGTTCCAAACCAGGTTTTGCTAACTAGTCCGATATCTGATAAAAAATCCACGGTAATCACCCGATCGCTTTCTGTATCTCAGCGCCATTGTATTTGATCCGACTAGCAAATTAGGCGCTAAAATACAATTAACAAAAAATGCAATCAGAAGCAGTAAATTCTAGAAAAAGAACTAAAATACGGATTACATCCCAACTGTCCATTACTGCTCAACTGTCCATTGCTCATAGGTACTATGCTCATATCTCCTCAAATGCCCCATACTAACCTGTCCACCACCCTTTGCTACACAGTGATTGCTTTATGTGGACTGGCGAAATTGAGTGGTCATCGAAGATCTGATAAATGGGCGGCATTTGATCAACAATTTGTACACACCCAAATTTCGGTATGGTTATCCTTCCAAAATGCACTTACATCCAGCCTAAAGGGAGAGTCGTTCCGACAAATCGCAGGATAGACCTCATCCATGAAAATTATTTCAAGAGAGATTTCATTGCCTGCAATTCGTTATTTATATTCGTCTACCTTACATTTTTATATGTTTTACGTTTGTCTTGATATACAGATTCTTGATTACCTTCTGACACAGTGATTCTCCAGACACAATCGTAGACTTCTCTGGACGGATGGGGATACTGAGGAGACGCGATGTCACCTCGCTCGCCTCCCAAGTAACCTCCACACTCTGAACAAGAAAAATCGGAGTGATGCGATTGGAAAGTTATCAGGCTCGATACTATGTTGGATAGTTTACGGCGTGCAGACAAAAATACGGGATTGAAAAACGAATGAAATGAGCGTCATTTGTTATTCAGATAGTCATCCGGTAACTGTAAAATGAAGATAATTTACCATTGGTGAGCTGCTCATAGCTGGAATTCAAGTACAAATGTCCAAGAAAATAGGTCGGCATATGAAAATCGCATTTCCAGTTGATACCAATGTAAGCGGGTCAAATGAGCTGTTTCCATGACAGATCTAGAAAATGAATTATCTGCTCAGACTTGCTTAAATCCTAACTTGAGAAGTTTCCCCGAGGACGTCGAAACCAGGAGATTTAATTGATGGCCTGTCTCTGAATTGAACCATTAAACAACAGGCAGTTTAATATGCATAATTACCGAATAATCAACCTTCCAGTGTCACACGTAATAATAAGGTCGTTGATCGTTATGGCTATTTTCTGGTAGGGTGATTGTAGCTGAAATTTTAAATAAACTAAGGAATAGTTCGTCTGAAAACCTGTATGACGAAATCGCAGAGATCCGTATATATATTCGATGATCCCTGAGCAGGTCAGTAGTTTGAATATCTAATAGTTAACCAAACCTGCGGGTTCGGAATATTGTCGTTTACATTTTTCATGTATTGTTCGATACCTAAACAGATATTATTAGCTGTTCCGTGATATTGCATTACTTTATGCCATTGTTTATCTAATACATTCTTTAGATATATCTTTTGATATAAATTGTATGTGTACACTCACGTGAGCGACATTGATGGAATTTTCGGAGTGGGAGAGGTCGAGACTACTAGTACAGAGGGATGGTTGTATTGAGATCGGATCACGTGATCAGAAATGTTGTCCAACGAGAACCTTTGAATCAGGGCATTATCGAGTTCATAATTAGATGCATACGTTTCAAGCAACGTCCCTTTGATCTCATCATCATAATAATAGTCATAGGCATATATCATCACTGGATATGTTATATTCTAAATATCTTATTTTCAATTTTTCTTATGAGATCACCTATGTACCTTCTGAGGTGTGGGACCATCAGGCCCAGAATCAGTAAATCGTAAAGAAATTGTGTCATCTCCGGATAATTGAAATAGGCACGAATTTGTGTCAAGTTTTTCTTCTTGGTCGATTACACCACCACGCGTATTTAGGATTTTTCGATGATAGCAATCTGTGAAAATAATTTAATATTTCCATTGATTTGATCGTACTTGGAATGCTAATCCTCTTCACTATAAGCCAGTAGTTACTCTCATTCATGCCTCTAGTTTGGTAACTGATCGAAACATCCCCTAAAATGTGTTTACATTTATCTTCTAATTGTTATATTGTGGTGTATTATTAGAAATTCGAATAAACATTTGATAATACAAAAAAGTTGCCTTCAAATTCCAGAGCAGGCTGCTGAGATCGGCCATCGCATAGCACAGGCTTGTTGTTGATCTGTAAAGTGCATTATATCAGCCAAGCTCGATATATCTGACAGACGGTTAATCGTTCACACTTACTGCTGCAGTTAAAGAGAGGAATTTCGAAAAGAAAGGACGAAGTTATCGACTCTGCGCTGATAAGCCAACCCATATATCTGAAATTGTTTTCGCATTTTATATTATATGCAGGATCTTACAAATCTCTCGGTTTAATGCGCAAGTATCCCGACTTTCCATAAAGTGTGACACCTTTCACTGAAATCCATTCTTGAATTTCACATTTGAATTTCACAATTTCACAATTTCACAATTTTGCGATTACCAAATTGCCAACTGGGATAAGTTTCCCATTCGAGAGTAAACTTAATTCCTCCTCCCACAACTCGAATGAGAACACTGCCCGACATCAGTGCAAATCCGTCGAGCTTCTGAATTCCGTAGATATATGTTTTATGCCCAGCTCGATTTTACCTCAGAACTGCACGAAATCTGCTGCCTCTGATGCCTGTCGGTGACTCCGTCGAATAATGTAATGAAGTCTGTTGTTAAAATGTTCGAGTAGCACTTAATAATTCTAATAATTCTTTATCATGCGACAGTGCAGAGGTATAAAATAGATGTTACAGGGAAAATTAGAATCATGATAATTACGATGTCATATTTAGATCACAAAGGGAGTATTGCCATCAGTTACAAGCGAGAGTGAATTAGAGATAATGAGAATAATCAATACTATTTATAGCTCTAGCTCTGAGCGAGAACAGTTCACTATTTCTAGAGATTACAATATTATTAGGGATACGGTTCCATAAGGGCACAACTCTATTTGTGAGAAATGTGTGGTAAAAAGCAGATATGGAACGATGTTTACGTAACTGGAAGAGATTGGGGCGCCTAGGTCGAGGGGGGGCTAGGAGGAGAAAGGAAGGGCAGCCTATGTCTACATCTTCGTGAATAACTTTATATACGAATGCTAAGTCAATAATTGTACGACGATACTCTAAAGGTTCTAAATGGAAATAGCGTAGGCGATCAGGATAAGACCTGTCAGGGACGCGACATTTAAGGAGTACAGATTTGGTGTATTTGCGCTGGACACGCTCGATGCTATTAGACAAATCCCTACTTTGAGGTGACCAAAGTTCAGAACAATATTCGAGGATGGGGCGGACGTATGTGACAACAAGTCGAGAATAAAGCTGAGGATTTTTTGATACGAAGGTGCGCAAGATGTATGAGCGACGAGAACGGGCCTTTGAGATCTTACTAGATATGTGAGCACTAAATTCTAGTTTATTAGAGTATGTAATTCCTAAGTCGGTGAATTGGGATACGGTAGGAAGAGAAATACCATTAAGAGTAAAGATAGAGGGAGGATGTGACCTTCCTATAAGCATTGTCTCGGTCTTAGTGAGGGATACGGTAAGGCCCCAATCAGAGGACCACTTAAAAAGGATATCAAGAGAGGATTGGAGAGAGGCAGGATCAGAGTAAGACCAGAGTTTGGCATCATCGGCATAAAGAATACAGCGAACATTTGGAGGAAGTAGGAAGGGTAGGTCACTAATGTAGAGGGAGAAGAGAAGAGGCCCTAAGACAGAGCCTTGAGGCACGCCTGAGTGGGCAGGGAAAGAGGGGGAGGAAGAGGTATTGACTGATACTGAATGTGATCTACCGAGTAAGAACGAACGAATCCAAGATAAGAGGGATCCACAAATGCCTAGAAGTGAGCATTTGTGGATAAGTAAGTTGATCGGGATAGAGTCAAAGGCACGCGAGAAATCGATAAATGCAACAGAAATGTAGTGACCATCGTTAAGTGCAGAGTGCCATTGAGAGAAAGAGTTAAGAAGTGCAGAGGTGCACGATCTACGTGGGCGGAAACCGTGTTGGTAAGGGGAGATGAGATTGTTCTCGAAAAGGTACTTCCAGAGAGTCTCGCCTACGATTTTCTCCATAACTTTGGAAGAGGAGCAAGTAAGTGAGATGGGTCGGTACGAGGAGGCAGTGTTTTTCGGGCCCTTACGCTTATAGATTGCCTTGACTTTGGCAGTTTTCCAAATGGAAGGAGAAGCGCCATGGAGTAAGAATCTATTGAACAGTATGGAGAGAGGAATGCAAATGTGAGGGGCAGTATGTTTAAGGAAGATGTAAGGGATGTGATCACTTTCAATATTCCCTTACGAGTAGAACTGGCGCAATGCTTGGTGCTGATGCTATGGTTAGGGAAAATTAGCGATTTTAAATCGACGTTAAGCTGATTCTGGTGTGTTTTTTTTCGGAAATTGCTAAAATAAATCCGTACGGAAACGTTTTGAGGAGGATGGATTATGATGTCGCAGATTGATGAAAGGGAGCCCATCTGTCGCGGAAACTCGAGTTTTCCGTACAACTCTCGACTATGGAAAGTGCAACCTAAACCGTATAGGTATAACTTGCAATTACTGCTCAAAGGTCCGACAGACTACATGTAATTGATACATATTTTCATAAATATGCATACCGTCTTCCTCATTTTCGCAACGGTCGCCATATAATCCTCTAGGGCAATCACACTCGAATTGGAAGCGATTTCGCGGTACGCACGTTCCTTCATTTCTAAAAATTGACGAATAACTTGCTAAGATTGTCAGTGATCAAATATTAGGTTGGTGCAAACGTTTCTGACTATTGATTTTTTCGTTATTTCTGCTAGCATATTTTGATTGTCTGTAATTTCTCTATAGTTTTAGTGAACTCACTAATAGTGGACTTACGTAATATAATTGTATTGGATCCAGTGTTTCCTGAGCAGGCGAAAATAATTTTAAAAGAAAAAATGCCGGAAATTTGCTTCTTCAGTGTTTTTGATCGAGCTCTACTTTTCGAATATTTGTGACCTACCGAATTTGCCCTATATGTCAGTAGTAGAGCAAGAGTTGCTTGTTAAGTTAAACATGAAAAAGCCGATCTTCATTGCGAGTGAGTAGAAAGACTCAACAGAAAATGCTGATTTCGACGTCCCAATTAGCTGAATCGCGGTTTTGAAATGTCCCGTTCGCACATTGATGAATGAATTAAATTGCAAATGTACCTGTATACTAAGGTAGGTAAGTAGAATATAATCAACCACAATTGGGCTCTCTTACGCTATCTATACGAATACAGTACTAGCAAACACAAAGTAGGAAATTTACAATTCGGATTTTCTGGCACTTTGCTCCAATTTCTAAGCGGGCATTTCGTGTTTATGAATTTGTACAGAGTGTGGCAATATGCCCATGGATTGGGCTTTTTCATAGCCCTTTACTTTTGCCGTTCTCACATTTCTCCTAGGAGTTATGAGCAATTAAAAAGTATGGCGAGATACGGATAATGAGGACTTGGACTGGGAATATTGCAATCGTTACTGATCGAATTGGCCCGGCATGGTGTTATTTAAAAAGTATTCGCAAGTCCACATTAACTGAGAAAAAAGATTAGTCGATTGGCAAAAATAAATCAACCGGGGAGATAAAAATGTCCAAACATGAAAATAGTCAGAAACTTTTGCACCAACCTAATACAAATCAATACAAGCAAAGTAATAAACATCAAAACCACTAACCGACAAGGTCGAGGGTAACAAGGAGAGGGAATATCGCATAATCGTCCGAAGTGACTGGCCTCACAAATACAGTGGAATGTTAAATTATCGATTACCTGGGACAGTTAAGGTCATTTACGTTATCACATATATGCAACTAACTCGGCATTCCTTAGTTCCCACTCCACAAGCGCCCTCGCAGAGGTTTGTTTCGTGAGGGACGATAACTGGTTTGCATCCCTTCCCTCCCTCTGAGCCGAGTCGATCATAAGCATCCCCTTGATAGCCTGGAAACGTTGAATTCAGTTTTAGATATTTGCAAGAATCGAACCATTCTTTCACAGACAGATGAAGTTTCCCTCAGCACCTATCAGTTGCCCTCGATTCGCCTAAACGAAGTAGTATTATTGCCTCATTCGGTAAACTTACGAAACAATCAGCATTGATGTGACAAGGATGAGGCTCGCAAAAGTTCACTCGAGTGCAATTGAATCCATCCCCTTGGAATCCTGAAGCTTGTTATGAAAATACCAATGTTTTCGTAATTTTGTTATATTATATTAAATATAATGATAATATTTACCAAATGGACAGTGGTCACAATGGAAGCTGCCGGCAGTATGTATGCATCGAACTAAGGGAGATTTAGAACATGGAGAGAAGGAGGAAGAGGAACACTCATCAATGTCCACGCAATTATCGCCAACGCCTGATATTATGTAGGAGCACTACGTCGGATGAGAACTATGATGTCATGCCCCCTTTGATAGATAAAAGGCGGCATAAATTCTTAGTTCTCCTCCGACCTAGTGTCCATGTAGGCAGTTTTGCAGATGAAGAGAGGCAACTGATATTTATCAAGCAAACGCTCACTCTCATAACCATGGGGGCAGCCAGAGCAGACGAAGCGACCGGGCAGATTTACGCATTCGACTCTGAACATACATCACATTTATTTATACTCATCCCGGTAAGATCATTCATTCGAATAAACTAATCGCTTAGTATCAGGTTGGTGAGAAAGTAATGTTAGATTTTCAAATTTGTGATTATCCGTTTCCCCCGTCTTTTGCGTACGCCTGATTATCATATTGTTATGCATGCTCGTTGAGTGCATGGATACTCTTTCTATCGCACATTGGTCCAAGCCTATCCAACTGGTATTGAGGCCACAGAATGACGACAAAGGTACATCAACAGAGATTGGACCTGATTACGTTTTTGCCCAGCAATCCATGAAGCGCTATGATAAGGCAAATATTACGCCACAGCCGCAAAGTGCGACCTAAGTATATCACAATACAACATTTGAATCAGTTCTGCTGCGAAAGGTCTGTTAGAAAATACACTCATTTTTGAACTTGAAAATAACTGAACATCAATACAAATGCTTGTTTTTACCGTGTATCCGTAACAATTGATGTATCGATTTCAAATACAGTAAAATGAAAAGCACCTTCCACTGTTAACTTTAAAATATTTTAATGAGGGCATACAATGATTCTACCAAAAACATGTACAATTCATCGTAATGTCAATGAAAGTTGATCATCGAAATTCGAATATTTCAAAACTCTCTGTTTCCAGCTTTGGTAGAGAGCCTTAACTTTTGTACTTAACTGGTAAAGCTACTCTTTATACATTATTATTCGCCTGGGCTAGGTCAGGGGTTAACTCATTTTAAGAAAATGTATTAACTGTATTAACTGTATTAACTGACCATCAAAAGTCAACATTTTGACTATGTTGGCCTTAATTCAAGGATAATGAAAATCTAATTTTTCTAGAAGTAGAAAAGGCATGAGTTAAAATATTTTCACGCATTATGTAGCAACATATTGTACAATACAGGCGCACGTATTTAGAAGACAGTCTGAATAGTACTCGAAGCAGGAATTATTATCATTAGTGAAGTGTTACCTTGGCCAGGGTTGGATTCAACGGTGTGTAAATCGTGTTATATTAAGGCGTGAACGGCCATAGACATGTTTTTGGAAAGAACTACCTATGTGCCTCATAGTTCACTATGTAAGAATGAACGGCTATTTTTTCCCTCAAAATACGAGATCCGAAAATTTTTTTAGAGAAGTGCAAACATTTCACATTTGACAAAACTTCATTTTCCAGGATACCGAAAAAGCATTATGCGATTCGAACATAGACGTACATTGGCCAAGTCGACTCCTAATATATGCCATCGAGCTAGCTTAAGATCTTTAACGAAAAGGATTTTTTCGGGGTTCAAAAACCATGATCCAAATCTAACATTACTTTCTCACCAACCTAATACAAAACTGACCTATGATGACACGGATTCGACTGGCACTCGTCGATGTCGACACACACTGGATTCGACTCGTTGAGCACGTGGAAACCCGGTTTGCACACGCAGGAATACCAAGGACCCTGAATTATTGCATCACTACAATCATCTTGCATAACATTGCTTTTATTTGATCTTTGTTCGTGCTTCAATTTTGATTTCAATCATTGACTACCTTTTCAGAGTACGAATCGATACAGTATCCGTGTTTACAAATGTTTTCGTTTGCCTGGCAAGTCTTCTCCTTCGATTCGCATCTTTCTCCGTAGAATCCATCAGCACAGATGCACCTCAAGGGAGAGTATATACTTCCATGCATTGCCAACGAATTCATTTCTCACTAGGGATAGCTTTGCAAACACATTATGCGGCATATCTAGTCGGTAAAATTAAACAGATTGCTCGCCGAATGAACAGTAGGCATTCCTATTCCGTGTATGCGTTGCCTCACCTCTGTTCGCCAGATTCCATTTCGCAAGTGGCGTTATTCTGGCAACCTCTGGGAGTTCCTTCGTACAACATACATAGATTTTCTACATCGCATGGAACGTTCTGCGATGTATAGTGATTTATACGGGGGGGGGGGTGGGGGGCGGGCATTTCCGCGATGGACATTTCCGAAACGGAAAAACGGAATACCATTAGGTTGGCAGAATGAGTAACAATATGGGAGTTGTTGCATTGTTACCAGTATGTGCTTCCCCACTTTAGCATATATAAATTTTGTTACCAGGCGTTCTTCAGTTTCACTCTTCAACGTATCGAATTCAACGTAACGTAGGGGGTCATGGTTTGTGGATTTCCATGAACCCCTTACGTTGAAACTCGTGGTCGCCTGGTAACAAAATGTGTATATGCTAAAGTGTGGGAGCACATACTGGTAACAATTCAACAACTCCCATATTGCTACTCCTCTTGTCAAGTGAATTGTACTCCGTTGCGGAAATCATCAGCGCTAATTGCCTCACTTCCGTCCCCCAACGAACCAGTCTTCCATCGGGGCAAATGCAAGACATCTTGTCATGTCCCAAGTGAGGGATACAAATCTGTCCTTTATTTAGTGGATTCTCATAACTACGTGAAGAAACTGACAGGTCCCGTTCCAGAGCATTTCTATAAATTGGAAATACATAGATAATATACAAAATTCGTTTACCCCTTCCTAATCATTTCTTCCAGTTTAGTATTGAGCAACCGTTGATTCGATTTTAAGGTTGCAATGCTGGATGAACGATTTGAAACCTGAAATTTGAGGCGTTTTGTGTTCAGAAAGTCTAGGTTGTACCATATGTTCGATCGTTGAAATGTCGGGGATTATGAGCTCATCACGCCACTTGAAATGATTGAAAATATTCAGAGCACCTCCATGAGCATTTACGGATTCCCACATTTTCGTGATGTTCAATATGGACTAAAACACAATTTATGAGAAGGTCGCAATATATATTCACCATATTCTTCAAAGTATCAGCATCAAATCCTCCTATGTAAATTGGCGAATTTTGGTCATTTTTGAAATAAATATTTCTGGAAAATTTAGTGGGTGTGTCCGACTCAACGTGCATTACCTGTTGATAACAGCATGAAAGAATAAGCTGTCATTATACGAAATGATTCTTGATCTAAAATATTGCATTTAATCATCGGACAAAAAAGTTGAGATACCTTTCTTCCTTGGGATCTTCCACTGTGAAACGAGATTCCGAAGTTGAGATAGTTGGGTAATATAATAAATACAGAAATATCAACAGGAAATTCATGTCGGTTCGCATCGGTCGAAGAGTGAAAGATGGACTAGTGAACGCTGTGTTTATACCACAACATTCGTACATATTAGGTTGGAACAAAAGTTTTGCACGATTTCGATCATGAAGTTTGAAATCGCTTAAAAGGCTTCACTTTAAATGGGCCGATCTAACCGGATAGCATATATTTAGGGACTATTTGTACAATATATCCGCTACTTCGAATCGAATCCTGCTCTGAGGGTTGGCGAAAAAAATCAGGTTTCGTTAAATGTGAAATTTTTGAGTGACATGGACATTTGTTTGCCGCGCTCCTATTCTGAGAGGAAAACTCATTGTATAATATCACATAGTGGAGTGAAAAGCCCGTTGGCTGTTCTCTCTAAAACCATGTAGGATCTAGTGGTTGCTTCAATTTAGCAAGGTTTACAGGCCATTAAATTCCAAGATTCGCGAGGTAACGTTACTCAATGAATCGCTTTTCTTGCTTCGCCAATCAATCATACTGGCTTGATCTTAAGTGCTTTTACATGTACTACCGTGGGACTTTATAACATAATGGAATGCTGGAGCATACCCTTTTCCACTCCAATAAAATTTATATTTTCAGAAATTTTGAATCATGGTAATCAAAGCCAAAATTTTGAAATTCGGTGTACATAGTTCGAGTCGATCTCCTCGAAAGGAATCTATCACCTGACTCGGCCAAGCCAAAAACTGATAGAGTAAGAGTTGCTTGTTCAGTTAACCATATAAAGTCTCAGCTTCATTTTATGCTGGAAACATGACATTCATGGAAACATCAATTTCGACTCTCTAATTCAGTATCTGAGTATGCAATATTGCATTTTTAAATAGAAGCATTTTATGTCCACAAGAAAATAATTGTCAGCTTTCCATGGAAGGAACTTAAAGTTTACATGCATTTGAGATCGATAGGCTTACGGCTACGGCTATGCGGTGAAGACAAATAATTCAGACCAAGCTCCCTTTGACGCGAGATCAAAAATTACCTAAGTTTCCGGAACGCCATTTGTGGCAATAACCATTTTCATACTATTTTAAGATGTCTGTTCATCACACTCTCCAAATACACCTTGATATTTGTATTATCATCGATGCCCATAGAGTGCAGACCCCAAAATTATGTAGTTTAGTTCTCAAATGTTGTAAATTTGACTTTAAAATGCCGCCACAATATGAAATGGTATGGGTAATACTAATGTGTGATAGAAAGAGTATCCAAGCCCTCAACGAATACATGAAACAAAATTAAATAATTTTGTAAATAAAGGACAGGGTATGCTGGAAACGAAAATTTGAAAATCGTGCAAAACTTTTGTTCCAACCTGATACTTCGGTCATTGGATGCAAAAAGTAAATAAACACATACCAATCGAACGAACGCTTTGTAAATGAACAAGATCCAACGGAATCACGATCAGGAAGAGTACTACATATTTCTCGTATCACATTTTTTTCTGTAACCAAATTTCGAAGAAATATTTATTTTATCCAATGTTGATATTTTTCACAATTAAGTTACAAATCGTAATGTTTTATTTGGAAACAATAAAAAACTGATGAGCGGGCAGCGTCTAATAGAAATACATTGCAAGAACATTGAATAACGAATTAGTTAGGCGCACCACCAACTACAGAAGTCGACTAATGGTCAATCTCATGCCCAATCCAATTCGACAGTTCTCGCAATGCTGAGTTTCTCGTACATGGATCATCACGTGATCGTTTGCCTCTGAGTTATCCATGTAGAAGAAAATGAACATGCAATTCCGGTCATTTCTCTGGCTCGGCATCTCCACACGAAACTGAAACGATTGATGTGTACTATCTACTTCTTTCTGAAAAAGTTCATGTTTTGTAAAGTCCATAACTCCTGGGGCAAATTTACCTCTGAAGCTCTTAACTTTCTCGGCACCATCACGAATCCAACATAATCGACATCGAAACCAATGTGATTGAGAAATTCATAGAATCTGACGAATGGTAGGTCAAACTCGACGCACTGATACTCGGCACACTCGGAAACAATCTCAAATCATGTAATAATTAAATTTGAATAATTGTATATGATACTTAATTTATCAGTTCGAAATGCCAGGAACCAACCCTTACAACATCCAGAAATGTAGTCCCTGAAGTCAGAGTGACGGGTATGCACATTTTAGTATGTCTTTTCTTCACCAATTCCAGAAGAGAGTATCCGCAGAAACGAACGTTCGAAACAGCGCCTTCTGGGCAAATTTCGGGCTGGAAAAGTGAATAGCATCAAAATTTCTGATTTGATTGTATTTCGAATAGGTTCTCATTTAGTATATAGAATAACAACAGTATTTTTTAACTCACAAGGCGAACTTCAAGCTTTTGAAGAGTTGGTAGAGAGAAAAGTTTGTTGTTCTCAGGCTTGAAGCCATCGAACTTCAGCTGGATTTCCTTCGCTCTGTTACGGTCTATGAATTCGAAGATTCTACAATTTTTCAGTTTAACGTAATTTATAAAAAAATGTGCGAATCTATGTACAGTGAAATCCACTCACTCAGAATTGTATCCATCCTGCTCTATCCAGATTTTGAACTGCTTGAATATACAATTCATGAGAAATTCGTCTTAGAAGGAGACAGGCACAGAGCTCACCTAGAATATGAGTTAAGGGTTAAGGGTTAGGCACATGTACCATCACCCCAAGATACTTTTCAGCGAGACGACTACGGTAGGTGGGGCGATTCTATACCGTTGGCTGATGTTAGACCAATTTGGTATTGCAATATCATGTGAACGAAACAATATCGCACCGGGTAAATCTGCACTGTTTGCATGTAGCCTCGTGCGAATAGCCTTCTCCTCAGGTGGAGAAGGTCTTCCAATCCCTCTCTGTCGATGCTTCTTTTGGGACGGAGCTTCCAGGTTATTAAGATATCCATTTCGTCATAGGACTGCAATGCAACCGTTTTTAAATATTATGACTGAAGTTTATTTAATCGAATCAAGACATAGTAACTGTGGGACCGGTAAGGGACTGTATCCTGAGTAACATTTCTGGCGTTTAAAATAATTGTATTTAATAGCAAGAAGTTGCAATAGCAACCTCGATATCTCTGGCCGATCGTGCTCCGGCGAAGCCAACTCCAGGACCTCCTGCCAAGTAATCTACGCATATATATGTAATTGAGATATGAAATGGTTGTGGCTCTAAATTTGGCATATTTTGAAACGTGAATGCCAACCGTCAACGAACAGATCCGAATTTGCTACGGCCTCTTCGAGCTCGTGGTTGCACACATCTTTTCGCCGACATCTTTTCTATTCATCCCTATTCTCACTCTGAGTGCCAGACGTCTTTCTGGGCCGAGATGCCGCAGGATCTCAGTGAAGACCTCCGGAATCAAGGCATCTCGAATTGTCTGAGAAGATCGTCAATGGTTCGATCTTTTCTCGAAAAAAAAACAAGCAAAAACATATTTTTGATTTTAAAAAATGCTGCGAAAACAAACACTAGTGTACCTTCTCCACTGAGCTGGGGCGAGTCTGGTAGACTGACATGGATGCGCCTAGTAAATAAGAATATATCAGAATGCAAAATGCAATGAAAGCGTGAAGGGACAGGAACCAGAGAAATGCTGAAGCAGAACGACTGACACTTTATCCTTCCACCTTCCTCCATCTCACATTCAATATCTTACATCTGAAGAGATGAGATGAAAGCAGAGTGTAAGAACCATGAGTCACAGTCGGCGATCGAACGGGAAAAAGAAACAGACGGAATGGTTGGGAAAGTACGAAGAGTGACATCTTTCAGTACAGTTCTAAATTTTCCTGCAATGTTGACATGTTGATCAACAAATTGGAAAATACATGTTTATCGTCTCAATAAAATGAATACACGCAATTATATATCATATAAGTAGAGACCACAAGTGTTATGTCAAAATAGTCACATTACTCTGTTTCTGTGCCTGCTGTGTCCCCATGGACATGAATAACACCATGCTTTTTGAATTTGTGCGATATATCATCTTTGAAGCGAAATATTTTCCCAAAAAATCTAGCGTTGGTACACTACGGTAGATTGATCGAAATCGGGATAGCGGGGAGAATGAGACAAGCAGGAAGAGGTTGTAGTACTCGTTAACGAGCAGCATCAACTGTATGTTTGTTGTAGAGGTAGAGCATTTACTCCCGATTGTCACAGGTTGGAAACCCAGAGGGTGAAGCCGTGTTGCATTGCATTTTTCTCTAATTTGCTTAACATTCAACTTTTAACATTCAACTACGCATGAAATTTAATATTTATTTGTATTCTTTTCTGCTTAAGCTTAATGATTAGGGTTATATTACAAAATGGGAGTGGATCTATGCAAGTAAACTACAAACCTGTGAAATCCCCATCCATGTACTTAATTAGCGTATGCTGACTTAATTAGAGTTGAGCGATCAAGCTGCTCCAGAGGCCATTTGTTAAGCAACCAAATAGCTACCGAAATCAGTTTAGATCGTCCAATTTGGTTCGGAATTCGAGACGTAGTCCCTCGATCCATGTTTTGAGGGGTTCTCTGTCTCCTCCAAGTGATCGGAGCTTGCGGTCTCTACATAACAGAGGTGTATGAGTACGCAGAGTTTGGCAGTGGTATGGGATTTAAACGACAACGATAGTTGGTGCAGAGCGGTGTGAGACCGACTACAGCTAGGAGACTACGTAACCCTGCTGTCCAAAGTGCTTCTAGGGAACGTTACCTTTCGTGACCGAGGTCACTACCAATTTACCGACCTCCAGGGGGGTGGGGGATAGAGGGTTTACCTTTACCTTGTTATGGAATTAATACTCTCAGACTGAAAATTATTACTTGCAATTTGATTTTTTTTCACTCTGTGACTGTCCATGAATTCAAAAATACTCGACATTTAAACATGAACCACGGTTTGATCTGCTCACACTGTGCATTCGATAGTTGAAGGGCAAGACTCGAGGGAAACAAGTGAGGAGACGCGAATGGCACATTCGTGCCTCCCGAAAAACACCGCCACAGGGGTGAATATCACGCTCTTCCACTTTGTTTCCCTCTTCTTCTGATGAGAGATGGCGTCCTATTTTATGTCGTTATTATCACGTTTGGAGTTCTCATCTTCTGTTCACCCTTTATTGTTTATGTATTTTTAAGCTTCACTAACCTCTTCTGTTGAAAAACATACACATATTTTGAACCCCCCCCCCCCCCGCCCAGAACTATTCATCTTTTACAATAGTAATGAATGCCACGTTGCGTCTTCTTTCCTACAATGAGATGAATCGACCCGCATTATTATTTCGTATCGTTATTTTTACGTTTACGATTCACATCAATCTACTTCTTCCGTTCCCATGTGTCATAGATGAACTTCATTACACCCCTTTTCATGCATAACATCTAGCCCCTCCCCGCGCTTTTTCCACTTCCCCACAGTAGTTATGGTAAAAAAAAGAAAAAATTGAAATGTGCGGTTTGAATGACAAACCGTTCTACTTACAAGTTCTATGTATTATACTATTGACAGGGACAGGAAATGCGTCGTGTTCTTGGAGAGAACGGTGCCAATAAGAGAGCGAGGGGTAATCACCATTCAAGAACCCTAAACAATGCAGTCTCTGTCTCTGGCATCTCTATATCTCACCCTATATTGATTGACGTGAGGGGAAAGACGAGTATCGATGAGAACAAGGTGAACAGCCCCTTGCGGAGAACACCTGAGAAGAAGGTACTACTTCGGTGTGGGAAAGTGCCCTTTAGACAGATCTGGGACTGATCGTAGCGTAAAGGCATGGGTCTAGTAATGGCAAATCGGCGCGTGATTTCCTTTCACGCGTAATGTCCCCGTGTCTAACCGACGAGAGAGCATGCGAAATGAGGAGTGTGCATGACAACTTTGCAACACTAGGAAATACTCATGATCCATCTTTATTTCAGCTCAGCTTTCTCGATAATCCCGAGGTCTTCAATGGATATTACATGGTATGACTGCAATTTATCCGCTCTATGAAACAAACTTTTTAAAGAAATATTCCGACTACTGGAGATTGCTATTTGCCGTGCATGAAGCAGATCAACGATTGGTGCGCATTCGAGTTTTCACTTTGGGTCACCATCTGTTCATTTCCCTCACACTCTCGTCGATCAACCTGTCGATCGCAAGAAATAGATGATATTTTTTTTCGAATTATCGTGCACATTCTAACGTTTTCAGAAAGGAACCCGATTCAACAGTGGAGGGCTCATTCTAAAACAGGTTTGAACATTTTCGAATGTAATTTGATTGTGTTTGAATGCAGTGGCAATACACGTTTTACAGCTGCTAGAAGAAGGTGAGAGAGATTACGCAAAATGGAGGAAACGAACGAAAGCAATGGAGCGCAGCAACAACGGAGCTTGGAAGGCATGTATTTTAGTTATTTTATCGACCAAAATATATAGAAAAAAACATATAGAAAACGAGTATGCTCACAGGTAGACTACATCATTGGATGTGAGGAGAAGCATGTTGGCGGGCCAATCTCGGTATGTTAAATTATCTTTACAAGTAGCAAAACTACCTACACTATTAATACATTTGACGGTAAACCATTCGCAGAGACAAAAAATTACAGACTCTAAAGTCAATTCGATAATTTTCAGGGAAGACTTCTTGTGAAATTCGATCAATTCCCAGTTCCCACGTGGGTTGAGAACGAAAATGTGGTTGAAGAAAGTTTTGAGGTGAGGTCATTTAGCAATGATAAGCTAATGATATATATCGAGATTCCTCCTGAATTCACCTTTTGAATAATCTGACCTGCCCACACGCTAGGAAATTAGTCCTTTCTCCCATTACTATACAGTTTCGCCGCTTTTGTTTCCAAAAGTGCAATTGATTTACACCCAAACGTCTTTCAGAGACTGCTGTTCGATCGCCGAAACGCAGAGTGTGATCTCGTTAGTTTATCTTTCTCGCTCTTCGAATTTTCGGAACGTCATTTTCTTTTAAAATCAACATAGCCCCAGAATAGCATCTACATCAACTGCTCGCATAATCGGAGAATAAACAAATAGAACAGTTGAATCCGTTAGGAAAAATCATTTTAGATCGAATTACAATTGCGCGAGTCAACTTCACCTAGTCAGATGGAGACATGGTACCCTGAACGGTATTTGAGTCATGAGATTGGAGAGGGAGGATACGTTAAAAGCAAGGTAAGAATTTCTACAATTTTTTAAATTTTAGCAAATATGTTTATTTCAGGCCGCTCTCTACAGGAATAAGCTCATGGCCATGGAGGATTCGTAAGTTCACCATTGATTTTTTTGAATTCGTGCCACGATCTCTTATCTCACCTTGTTGTCTCACAATGCTGAGTCGCGACAAGAAGAAGCTGTTGAAACACAATTAATGGGAAAATCGCATTACGTCAAAATATACAAATTTACGTTGTTTTTTTGGAGATGGAATTGCGTCTTGGGTCCTAATGGGATTGAACTGATTCTGGAAGATTGGACAGGAAGACACGAAGGAATCGAACAACTGGGAAACTTCAAGGAAAGTTCATTTTTCTCTCATGAATGTCTCATGAAGATTTGCCGCAGAATTTTAGAATGTTTAAAAACAACAACAATCAGAACATTATAGTTCATCAACAATCTCGTCATTTCCTCCACTGTGCAGAGCTTCCTCAGATCGCAAAAGCCACTCGACAACACATAGTGAGTGATTTTCGAGTTCGTATTATTATGAATGTGAGACTAATGTGCACGCTATCTTCACCTGCTCAATGGAGAGTGAGGTCAATATTCAAATGCGAGGTTCACTCAAACTGTTTGATAAGAATTGCGGGATAGTTTCACGAGGAACAAATCTGATTTTCTGATTTTTATTTTTGTGGTCGGTAAGAAAAAATGCCATTTCAGCTGTCGCAACTGCAAAGGCTGCACGATCACGTCCGAGCGTGCTGGACAATACTGCTGTGAGAACCATACGGAGGTACATATTTATTGTTTATTATCTTTGGCGATATTCTTTCTTGCATCGATTTCGGCAATGATTATTTTTTTGGCAAATGCTCTATCCTCGAACGCGCGCGAGAAATTATCGGAAAGTTATTATCAGAATGCCACCCCAGTTATTAATGAATTCATAATCAATAATATTTACAATGAACTTGTTTTAATTTGGATTGCACATATGCATGCATAGTTACGATTTCCAGCATGTGGTCAAATTATGGCTTTACATTGCGAGTGTGTTGGAAAATCGCTATATGCGCGAGGTGTGGGAAAAGTGCTTAATGTTATCGATAGCTGTATTATTGTAGCGTTCATCCTCGGGCGAGACCATCAACTACGCATGCACGGAGAGATGCCAGAATGGAGGCAAGCTGAGCGATTTGCACGTATGAATTATTCAAGTTCCTAGATTATCAAACATCGCCGGAGCGCTTATTGCCTGATTAGATACATTGAATAACTGCTATTTTTGGCAAGAAACCTCGACGTAAACAGCTATGAAAGCTCTTGCTGAATTTTCAGAGAGGTCGCCGAATTCGCGTTTGCATCTTCCTGGACCATCAAAAGGGATGGTCGGTGAGGACACTGAGAGAGATCGAGAAGGACCAATACTTCACGCAAATTGTCGGAGAGGTACACTTATTGATGTTTTTCCTACTCTAGTTTCATGTCACTGTTCCTCGTTGGAATATATTGATGGGATCAAATAGCCCATTCAACAATATCGATTAGCTCTCACTTACCGAAGAATCTTCCGCGAATTTAAAAATCATTATTCACTCATTCAATACTTGAGATTCCTTTTCATTTTGGGAGTATTTATCATCACAATTTCAGTTGCTCGAAAAGCCCACAACCACTCCCAATCTCGATTTCGAAATGGGCACGAATCCTCCGAATTGCAATAAGCCACTCACAATCGCAACGGAGAATATGGTTAGTTTTCGATTGTAAAATCTATATTTTAAAACTTTCTAATATGCATCATTTAGAGAATGCTTATATAAAAAAACAAAAGGTTAAAATATTCGCTTTCGAGTTGACGGCGCTTTTCAATCTTCCTCTCTAAAAAGTGTTTTGATTTATTTCAGAGCAATGAGGGCCGCTTCGTCAATCACAGCTGCAATCCCAATTTGGAGTGCTTCTCTGTGATGCTCGAAAGGTGAGCATTTTGGGAAAAAATCAAAATTAAAAAAAAGAATCAGAGCAGTAGTGCAGTTTATCTTGTAATGGGAATTTGACATTAAAACGTGTTTACACAACCTTACAGATATGGCCACTGGTTCACTCGAAAGTGTCTATACGCCAAACGTCATATTGTTGCTGGTAAGAAATGTTCACACTAAATTCATATTACGTTCACTAAAATGCAATAATTCCAACTAACCAGGAGAAGAGCTTCTGTACGACTACTTTGCTGGTTATACGCTCGAACAAAAGTTGCGAACCAAGATGTTTGAGCGATGCCTGTAAGTTGAAACTACTAGATTCTAACATTCCAAATATTTGTTTCTAATCATATCAGCGAACATGTTTATGTGTTACAGATGTGGGACTCAGGCGTGCTACGAACGAAAGAGAATTAATTGAAATAGAGTAAAATAAATTGTTGATATATTGATAGCCTAAATGGTTAGTTTTTTCAGCTGCTAGTCAGAATCCTCAATGTCCAATGCTCACATTCGTTGATGTATCATGTGTCGTGGAGTTTGCTTTATGCCATGTAAATGAAAATACATCAGCTGATGGGGATACAGAGTTGCTACAATAATGACGAATTACTGGCATTTTATTTTCCCAAGGGGAAAAGAAAAAACGAAGGTGAAATGTAAAAAAAAACATGAGGCGCAAATAGAACGAGAGAAATTTGAGAGAATCGGCAAAAATTCTTGCGAAAGTTCGTAGTACAGTTCCAAGCTCAAACAGTTGGCATATTCACGCTGACAAACTAGTGTGATAAGGGAAGCAAACATTTTGCAAGATTTACAAGCAACTGATCACGATTACTTGGTTTCCCGCCCTATCACAGCCGATGCAATGGGCCGAGACACGCACGTCTATGGCCAATGTATAATCTTTGACCTTCTTCCTCTTGAGCGTGTAAAGGTTCTTGAACGGATCGCACTTGGCCGGCATCTCTACACGGAACTGAAAAAAGAATGGTTACTTGTCGCTTCACAAAATATTTTACATCTCGGTTGAGATGATCTCACATCTCATCGATCGAAAATTATTTAAATCGCATAAATTGTATAAAGTACCTCAGAATCACGATCCTGTCTTATTTCGTACGTCTCAAGCACAGTGCAGGTCCAAATTCAGCGCAGCCCGATGTATCTGAGAAACTCTTCCATTCTTGTGAATGTCGCCATAAATTCGACGCTCTGCTGCTTATCGGATTCAGTGACAATCTGCGAATTAAAATATATAATTATTAATTATTATTAATATTACACATATCATATCAGAACTGTTCTAACCTTGACCACATCCAGAATGGTCTGAGCTGAAGAGACAGCGATGGGGATACTCAGTTTGGCGTATCTTCTTCGAATGAGTTCTAGAGCCACTTCCTCCGAGATGTAGAAGTTCGCATTCGAAGGATCGTCGCAATCTTCAGGCTGGAAGCGACGGTTAGCAGATGGTTTAAAGTTAGTATTGTTCCATAATTGAGCCTGGTATGGGAATGACACGCATGAATTTTGCCAACCTTTAGTCCTACCTAGGTGCAATTGCTTAGTTGCCTCAAAATGAACTCACCAAACGAACTTCAAGAGTGTGCAGTGGCGGCAAGGATAGCAGCAGATCCTTCTCCGGTGTGATTCCGTCGATCGTCAACTTGATATCTATCGCACGAGCTGCGCGAATGAATCCAAAGATTCTGGAATAATTAGTACATATCATACACTGCAATCTCAACGGTACACCGAAATGGCTGAGACGCTCTGAAACTCTCAACTGTCTCAATGCTCGTATGAGCTTCTAAGCCAATATTTATGTTAGTCATTTCTACCCTATATTTTTCACTGCCTATTCTCTCGATCGATAATTTAAAACAATTAAAATAATGAATATTTAAGGCTAAAAAACAGCAAGAAGTATCACTGTGTTTAGCGAAAACTGGCGATAAACGCGTCGGCTGTTTTCACAAAACACAGGAAAACTTCTTGACGCTGTTTTCGATATATAATATTCATTATTTTAGTGATTTAGAATGTTCTAGCAAGAGAATGAGTAATGGAAAATGTATGGCAAAATGGATTAACAGAAATATTGGCTTAGAAGCTCATACGAGCCTTGAGACAGTTGAGAGTTTCAGTGCGTCTCAGCTATTTCGGCGTACCGTTGAGATTGCAGTGTATGATAGTGTTAAAAGTGACGCGGAGTCATGATTCTCTCAAAAACGGCTAAGATTATTAGCGAACTGTGCATCAGTCTAAACGACCATGTTCTCTGTAAATTTCTGGAGATTTATGCCTTATTTAATAACCATGGTATGCGTGTATGAATCGCCAGTGAGGAAACGACTTACTCAGGATTGTAGTCAGTCCGGCTCATAGATATGATGAGTTTCTTGAAAGTACAACCATCAAGCAGCTTGGAGATGTACCAAGCTGTGGCGTAGTTCAGGTCCACCTCAAAATGTGTTTCTTTTTTAAATTGTCTTTTTATTAGGGGCACTTATTGTGTTGTAAAAATTAAAGATGTATAAATAAAAAGATTCTCAAGATAATCATTCACGTCTTGAATCACAACCGAGCGAAAGTGGCCTCGTGTGAATATTCGTTCCCGCGCGTTCCAAAGATCTTCCAGTCCCTCATGCCATTCTCTCGGACAGATTCGCCAGGTGACAAGCTCATCATTGGTCTGCTATGCTCGCAATCATGCTCGTAATAATGTGCAATCGAAAAAGATACGCATTTTCGATTGCACTTCGCACTACATGTGATTATTCTGGCAAATTCGTTGAAAGCGAACTAACCTCAGAACCCGGAACCGGTACTGTGCCTGGGGCGCCTTCCATTCTCAGATATAGCCCATCGAGGTAAAGATCCGATGCAGCGACCGCCGCGTCGAGTTCCCGACTGCACGCCTAGGAGAAGATGACCTTATCTTTCAGAAATTGTTGATGGAAGATATCTCGTCCTACTCATCTATATCCGGAAGTGGCTTCATGCAAATACAATTAGGATCTTCCACATAAACTCACTCTCAGTGCCAGTCTGCCCTTGATTCCTGCGTAACAGAGAATCTCGGAAAGGACCTCAGGTAGAAGGACGTCGCTAATAGTCTGCAAGTTTGTTGTTAGAGGCCTAAATTCGGAGCAAACGATGAAGGTTAAACGAAAGTAAACTTGTAATTGCGTACCGTTATCTTGTCTGCTCTTGGCTGATGATGATCCATGAACAACTTTTCTTCAAATATTCAAATGCACTGCGGGAACGAAAATAGGGAATTTGGCGGGATCAATACACGCGAAAAGAGACTGAAAAGATCCCCATCGCACCATTTCCGCCTAGTCCAATGTAAAAATCAGAGATCTAATGCGAATGAAGGACCACTTGAGAACAACTATAAGAAACACTGAAGGGGAAAGACTGGCACTTTCTCCCCCCCCCCCCCCGACAACCGTCTCTAAATTCACTCATTCACTTTCTTGCCGCTGAAAGAGAGAAGATCAAAGCGGAGTGTAAGAACCATGAGTCACAGATGGGAAGGGAAATGGGAGAAAGCATAGATCGACTGGATTTTCGAAGGTACACTTGCAGATGAATATCATTGCCATCAGCCCGATAAATTCGATTAATGATTATCGATTCCCTGTTAATTTCGTGTTCATAGAACGCATAGTGAATGCACGGCACTGACTAGTGAAAATGCAATTTATTAAACAATTATGGTTTATTCAAATTTGCAACCGAAATTGAGAATCATATAATTCGTCTCGTAATGTAAAGATGAAACGATATTTGTTGTTTCGTAATGAGCATTATGAAATTTGAGGGGTTGATCCAGTTTACGATTTATTCGCCGAGACTGTCTTGTAGATGGACAGGGCCTGGGCGAGCATCGAGGCTGGCTCAGCAACTCCCGCAGGCACTATCATCGTAGTCGACTTCTGTGCCAGCTGACCGAAGGCCTCGACGTACTTCTCGGCCAGCACCAGAGTAGCAGACTTCTCTGAAAATTGCAAAGCAACATTTTAGCGTGAAATTGTTTTGACATTTTCCGCTTGGAAAACAAATATATAAACCACTAATTGCAAATGTAAATGAAAAGATCTCGTGCCTCCATTCGGTGCCGAGACTGCTGCATTGATCTTGTGAATCGCATTAGCTCGAGCTTCAGCGTCAAGCTCCACCGCTTTAGCCGCGCCTCTAGCCAGGTTAACCTAGAAAATATAAAAAAAATACTTCCAGTTTCGAGACTGTCGGCTAATCTAAGTGAACCGTTATTCCTATCTTGCAGTTATTCCTAAAAAGACAAAACTGAATGAAAAGTATCTAGTACCTGCTCTGCCTCATTTGCTTCCGAATTGAGGATCCTCGACTGTTTCGCTCCCTGGGCTGTGTTGATCGCTGCCTCTCGCTTGCCCTCCGACTCGAGAATCACAGCGCGCTTCTTACGCTCGGCTTCCACTGGAAGAAGTTTTGATGACTAGAGGTTGAATAGTTCACAAATAATCTGATACAATTATGCTATCTTTGCATCATATTTGCTTCTCCTGCTTTCACACATAAACTACTCAGTTTGAAGAATTCAATAATATGTTTAATTTCCCGAATATTTTACTCTATCCTACCTTGCATCTGCATCGCTTCCTGGATCTTGGGCGGCATGTGCATGTTTTCTGAAAATTTATGTCATGAGTGTAATCTAGTTTTTCTATAACTCACGACGATGAAAATAATGATTTGTTTTTCAATTGGAAAACCAATTCATATGCGATATTACTTTCTGGAATTTTCTGAAAAGAGCTCACTGATTTCGTATCTCAGGCAGGAAATGCCCCATGGCTGCGCTGCCTCGTTTATTGCGTGCAGAATCGCTAGGTTCACTCGGTCTCGCTCCCTGAACACCTCGTCCAGAGACATCTTGCCGACCTAAAATGTTAAGACAGTTCATTCAGAACCTGCAATGTTTGATCTTATTTGGACAATTGTGCTTGTGTTCATATGAAAAATGCCACATGTTCTATGAAACCTTGGAACATATTACCCACCTGGAAGAGGAATAATTTTTAAAAAAATGTTTACGCCTCACCAAAATCTATGCTATGAACACCCCATGTTAACATGTTATGAAAAGAATACGATGATAAACACTGTTGTGGCCACTCAGTTCCATGGATACGAAAAATGAATCACCAGGCGCGTTTCGAAATCTTTGCATAGTCACCTCCCCGATAAGGGGTACTACTGACGGCGGTGCAAAATATCGCAGAAAGTTAGTGGTGAACACTCGTTATATTCGCCTTTCGAAATGTGACAAATAATAACCTCGCATCTCATGGTCGTTTGTGCCAATTGAGAAATGGCGAATTCCGCATCCGCGACTCCGTACGAGGCCTAAAATTTGACTTGTTGTTAATTTAGTATATAAAAATGTTGAATCAGTAAGTAATAATGCCTCAATCGTTGCAGTTGCACCTTGTATGGATCGAAGATCTTCAGGTACAATATGCCATCTAGTTGGAGTTGCACGTTGTCCAACGTTACTGCTCCCTGTGATATTTGTGGCTGATTCGCATGGTCTAATTTTGCAACTTTCTCTACAGTTCTAGTGGAGGACATCACAAATGGATGCTGAATTGTGAAGAAATTTGGCTGTATTTTTTACGTTAGCAGTATACCTGTGGATGAATGTCAATAGGCTTCTCCTTCAGCGACTTCACATACTTGATGTTGTCGATGCAGGGAATCAGGAAGTTTATTCCCTAAATCGAATATGTTATGGTCATTATTTTTTTACGAAAGGTTGCAATCACGATTCTGTAGAAGTTGTTACTTTGACACTTTCGTGTTAAAGGAAGGTGGGCACTTCAGCGACTCACTGGTTCAAGGACACTGTGGAATTTGCCCATCCTTTCAACAATCCAAGCCTCCTGCTGGGGTACGAAGTTGATACCAGTGTTGCAGGCCATACTTCTTTAATTTGCGATAAAATACAATAAAATGTTGAAGATGATATGCATTTTGAAAGGGAGGATGTGAGACATATTGTGCAGTACATATTTGAGCTGCAAATAGTTCATCGGGAAAATGAAAATACATATGCAAAAGTGAGCGAAGGAAGGGATGATTGCACGAGAGTGGCCGGGGTTTATATACTACTGCAAGGAGCCTCCAGCATATTGGCCACCCTCTCATCTCCAAATCATACATTGATTCAATCTTCCGTCGCATCAAAACAAGTTGAGTATGATTCAATGTTTACTGGCAATGCACGAGATAATGGTGAACACAACAGATGGAATGCGCGTTTGCCAGAAGTAGTCATCAGTAATTGATACACATTTCAAAATATTAAAAAACTCATTTGAAAAAAAACATATTGTATGTTCATTGAATGATGTGCACAGTGTGGCACAACGTATCGTTTGCACAACATTCATGTATTACAGGAATCAATACAACATATTCTGATCGAACTTTTATTTAATCGCACACTCCCGACGCCTCGCAGATGAACTTCTTGTAAGGATACACGGCGACGAATCGTTCGAAGGTTTCCGTCTCTGAATCGATCTATTATCATAGTCATTTGAAAGCAAGTTAAAGACATCCACGTCAAGCGATTTTACAACACTGAAAATATGATTAGGTCGCTTATTTGCCGCAAGCTGAAAGCACTAACTCGGCATTCTCCCTGTCGCATTGAACTTCACGATGTCATTTATGCGCCCACTGCAGAAATTTCCGTTCGAGAACACCTAAGATATGATTTTTCTTTCTCGAAACAATGATATTTCAAAATTTCAGACAATTAAATTATTAGCTCGAGAAACGATTCCAAGATCATTACATATGCTCTATCGCCAGACGACCAGCCTAGAGAGTGAGTAGAATCATGAGAATTTCGAAAGATAATAGTTTATTGAATTTGCTATATTTTTTACCCCGTGAATGGTAGGTCGTGAGCCTCCTAAATAAACCTGCCGTGCGCCATGGCCCGAATCTCCCTCAAAGATCAAAGAGCGTATGAATTTACTAAAGGCGTACGTCACAGCCGTTCTGCACAAACTTGACGGATTCCGCGCAGCGAACGTTGTCTTCTTGCGCGTCTTTCGGGCACGCCTTGATCTTCCACTGCATAGTTCCCAGCTCGCCCTTGACACCTGACGAGGTCAAAGATACGAGGTCATGAAATTTAAACATTATTCATAATGTTCCTTGGTCAAAACATAATGAGAATTGATAAGTTTTTTTTTAAATTTAATATTCAGTTGTGCACACTAACCATTGTTAAGGCCGTACCCGTATCCGGTGACCTCACTCGGCAGCTGTGCAGAATGCGGTAGACAAGAGATCCAGGAAAGTCTAGAACATGTGATTTTTTCATTCGTTATTCTCCATAATCGACCGAAAACTACCGTAATATTTTCGACCGTTCCTGTATAGTATCGTAAGCTACAGTACCCTTTCTTCACATCTTGCTTCAATTCGATGACAGTCAGGTCGAGGCCGACGTTGTTCTTTCCGTTGCACTGATCGGGAAAGTACCCAGGGACCGAGGTGTACTGTATGTATTGATAAAATAAAGTCACTTCCCGATCACCCGATCCAGTTACCGTACTAACATTTCGGACGCCGATTACTGCACTTGTCGCACCATTGCACAAACGGGCCCTGACGCACTGAGCTCCGACGTGTACCATCGTCTTTGTTGGCTTTGTCGAGGAGCTCAAAGATGCGAAAAAGTATCTTTTTTTATTATTATTTTTTTGATTTATCGTGCACAATTATTTCATTTTGGTAGATAATATCTACTAGATATGGAGGATTTTCTAACGACGAGCGATAATCATGTGTTGACCGGGATAATTCGTAGATCAACAATTATCGATTGATAACTAACCACTCGTAATCCATGACGCAGTGACTAGCCGTGAGCACATGCCTCGCCGAGGCGAGATGATTGTGCCCGAGCAGATTCCCGCGTCTGCGACCAATTACCAATTAAGCATTATTTATTTATTTATCGAAAATCACAAAGGTGTTTCAGCGAATGCAGAATATGCGTGAATTTTGGGAGGTAAAGGGTAGAGGAGAGGGAGCGTCGACCGTCCGATATATGTCGCACAAGGGAAGAGACAGAAAGAGCTGAGTTGATGGAGCATTTCGAGCGGGTTCCCTCCGCTTGGGTTGGTATGTCGCAGAATTACATCGACAATGTAATTTGATGCTATTGGAAATGTAAAAATGAAGATACATCTGCCTAATTTTCTTTCCATCTTTGTCGACGGTGATTGCTACGGCGGTCAATCCTTTGACGTCCACTACCGGATCGGCATTCAGCATCATGAGCTTCATAGGCGAGCACGTAGTCTGCATAGAAATAGTCGCAATTGAAGTTATTACGTTATTTTTTTCTATTGTTTCAAATCTCCAACGGTTCTTTAATTAACGTCACGATCATGAACCTATGAGACTAACCTGAAGTGCCTCATTCTCCTGCTTGGTCAATGGCCCGGAAAGAACGAGCGTAGCACAGAGAATAAGTATGAGGAGGCAACACATCCAGAAAAAAAACGAAACGAACGAATCAGATGCACCTGTCAGTACTTTTTATGATCCTCTATCATTGATCGGTAATGGGATGACGATACTGTGATACTCTTCTTTTGCTCTCCCATGCATGGTAATGCACAATTTTGAATGAAAGTAGGGAAGATCATAATACTATTCCATAAGTATTGAATGGAGGAAGCATCAGTGCATGGAAAGAGTAACTGCCTTGAACTTCATTACATAGAGAGAGAGCGAATCTGGTATTGTGACATACTGTGAGCATGTGTTCACTTACACGAAGAAATTTTTGATAAAAGGCTTAAGAAAACGTTATTTTCGAGACAGATCGATTTTCTCGGATCGTTCTGGCTCTCTTATGTCTCTCTTACGCCTACTGTCTTACTCTGGCACTGGGTACTGTGGCCTATTAATGTGGGTAAATAACACAATACAAAATTAATTGTGAAAATAGCGACCAAAAATTGTTAGGACACATTTTTGTTTACTTGCAAGAACCGGGATAACGGTACACAAAACAGATGGAATAATGTATGTTCTCGAAGTAGTCATGCGTAATTGATACGAATTTCAAAATTGTCATACATATATTGTCATAGCAGGCGAGGTGGCGCAGTGGTTGTGGGCCAGGAATGCGAATCCGATGGTCATGAGTTCGACCCCCCTCGCCTGCAGATCCACCCAGACCACGGGGGTTAAGAAATAGGTCAGAAATCCCCCACCACGTGCACACAACACGGGCGGTAACCTCACGCATAGGTCGCTGATAACCTCAGTACAGACTGAACGCAGAATTGGCGCGGGGGTGGCAAACCAGCCTTTCTTGGATGCCTCAACATACGTATATTGGATAACATAGTGTATGTTCATTGAATGTTGTGCACGGACGGTGTGGTACAACGTATCGTTTGCACAACATTCATGTATTGCAGGAAGTAATTCAACTTTTACTGATCGAACTTTTATTTAATCGCACACTCCCGACGCCTCGCAGATGAATTTCTTGTACGGATGCACGGCAACGAATCGTTCGAAAGTCTCCGTTTCTGAATCGACTGCAGGCAATTCAACGTACTAAGATCAGTGTACACATGTCAATAGATTGTATAGCAGTCAAAATAAGACTACGCCAAGTGGATTATTATGTTGAGGCCTTCAGCTGAAAGCACTAACTCGGCATTCTCCCTGTCGCATTGAACTTCACGATGTCATTTATGCGTCCACTGCAGAAATTTCCGTTCGAGAACACCTAAGATATGATTTTCTTTCTCGAAACAATGATATTTTCAAAATTTCAGGCAATTAAATTATTAGCTCGAGAAACGATTCCAAGATCATTACATATGCTCTATCGCCAGACGACCAGCCTAGAGAGTGAGTAGAATCATGAGAATTTCGAAAGATAATAGTTTATTGAATTTGCTATATTTTTTACCCCGTGAATGGTAGGTCGTGAGCCGCCTAAATAAACCTGCAGTGCGCCATGGCCCGAATCTCCCTCAAAGATCACAGAAATTTACTAACAAGGGAATGGTCAATCCATAATTTAAAATTGAGAGAAACGACTGTTATACATTGAAACTGTGTCCAATGGAGACCCCAAATCATTTATCAGAAAGTGCTCCCAGACCCCTAGAATCGATTTGTGTGACCTACCTTTTTGCGTGCAAAATTTCTAATGCTCGATCACGAGAATATCACAACACCTCAAGATGAGAGAAACGTAGCTCTCGTAGTCTAGTGGGTTGCGAAAGTGGCCCACTTTTTGCCGCCGCGAGTTCGATTCCCAACCCGGATAAAATTTTTTTTGCATTTTTTAACGTTTGTTAGATGGATCTTTGATCACGGTATAGCAACGAGCCATATCGTTTGATATGTCGTCGATGAACTTTTTCGAAGAATCAAGTGAAGCGCTGGGGCAGGGAAGCATGGAAAAATTCTAGATTCTTAAATGATAGTAGATCCATAGATAGGACTTATCGTCGCATTTATCGCATTGAATTTACGTCTAAAACTTTTATGAAGTTGCAAAAATATTTTGATCGGGTTGGGAATCGAACTCGCGGCGGCAAAAAGTTAGCCACTTTAGCAACCCACTAGACTACGAGAGCTACGTTTCTCTCATCTTGAGGTGTTGTGATATTCTCGTGCTCGAGCATGGGAAATTTCGCACATAAAAAGGTAGGTCACATAAATCGATGCTAGGGGTCTGGGAGCACTTTCTGAAAAATGATTTGGGGTCTCCATTGGACACAATTTCAGCGTATAACAGTCATTTCTCTCAGTTTTAAATTATGGATTGAACATTCCCTTGTAAAGGCATACGTCGCATCCGTTCCGCACAAACTTGACGGATTCCGCGCAGCGAATTTTAATCTCGTGAAATATATGGGGACAGCAAATAACGGTGATCACAACGTGCATCTTCGGTTGCCTGCCACTCCTGGATATTATCGTATCTCCCTACATTGCTGGTTTCACCCAGTGGTTTTCGCCTTGTCTGAAACTCACGATTGCCAATGTTCCATGTGAATTATTATAGCGAAGTTACTCTGACAACATTTGAAAATACGGACGAAAAAACAAATTCGACGAATCTTCCAACAACATTTGCAAACAAAGTTACATTTCACACGCGATGAAAACAAGCTATTACACGATATTTGCCATCAAGGGCTGAGATACATCATGCACTTTGCAACTCTTGTGCTCTTTCTTCGTAGAACAGAATCCGCTGCACATATTGATCAACTCCCTCAGAATCATGTATAAGATAATTATCATTGGAAGAGCGGCCACAATGCAGATCATGCTAAGGGACATCGGTGATTCCTGAAAACTGATACGTTTTGGTTCCGCTTACTCCATGAAATGTTCATTTCAATGAACTTTACTTTTTCACTTGTGATTTTCGATATTTGCAAAAAAATGCAGTGAAGGAATACATACAATAAAACTTACAATATCCAATTGCTCAATTCCAAATCTGATCAATAAGAAGCTGTAGAGAAAGCTGAAGCACCAGAGTCCAATCAGGCAACACCATCTTTGAAATGACCGATCAGAAATATTGAGGCCTGAATTGCATTTCTATTATGATGAACATCGTAATCCTCGTCAATCTACTCTGTCACCCTCTGTGCCTAAGCCGAACCCACTCTTGATTAATTGCCATTGCAGGACAAAATAAGCGACATTTGATAGAAAATAGGCAGTTTCGCAAACGAAATCGGTCGGAGCCTTTCCAAACGCGTTCTGAAATGCATACATTGCAATGAAATATCAATTGCTTGTACCTGAAGACTCTCGTATATGACGGGGGGTTTCGAATCATAGTGTGTTATTCGATAAATAGTAACTGCACTGTTAACAATAAATAATATAGTCGCGATCCGACGCCTCGTGACTGAATTCGCCTGGGAAAAAGTGGGTGGATTCGCAAAAAAATATTAATTTCGCGTGCACTCTCAATGGGCTAATAGCAGATAGATCACAAAGCGTGAAGAAATCATAATTAGCAAATTCATTTGGATTAGGATAATAACGGTTTAGGCTCTCACCAGCAAATGCCACAGCAGTTCGAACCCTAGCACGGTATAGTTCATAATATCGATTGATCGATTGTGAATCGACTCTGGAAACGAAAATGCCGGGCGCCTTAGGAAGAGGTTTCGAGGCGATGCAATGTTGCGTTTGATAAGCAACGCCAGTGAGCTGCTCCCTTGCCGGTTAGACGAGATAGTGTGCTAAATTGAGATATGGTGAGATAAGATAGAGCGTGTGAAATTGAGAGACGGCTAGAAGGACGAGAGATCATGCGAAATGGAGAGAGTCTCTATGATACCGCGCGCTGGGTTGAAATGGAAGCTCGAGGCGAGGGATCACTGCTCTTTCTTTCTCCTTCTTTCTTTCGTTCTCTCTCCCTCTGAATTTCCTTTTTCTTCCACCATTATTCGTTTCGTCATTTTTCTTACACTACCTCGCGAAATTGGAAAAGATATACAATATTTATTTCAGAAATTTCAGAAGCAACTAGCTCCTGTAAACAATTTCAGGTTCCTCCAAATGCGTTCCGTTATCAAATCCGCCATCCAATAACAACTTCGGTCGCGATAACCCATAGTAGATTCCTCGAAGAATGCTAGTCAGAGCAGTCCAGAGTACGCACGTCGCCAGCACCCAAATGGTGCAAACGACGAAAGCTGGAGTCTTCTGAATGAGCAAAGATCAACTTCCCGATATTCAAAAGATACTAACATTTCCGGGCTTCACAAGACCGTAGTAAGTAACGGCCGTGCAGAAAATAATCATGGCAATTATTGAATAAATTGCGAAAATGAACCGAGCAAGCACAAATCGAAAAGCAGGACGTTGGAGGGCTGAAAATTGGAATCTTATTGTGCAAAACGTGTCTGTGAACGGAAAGCAAGAGCTAGAATAGATAACCTCGAAATTCAACGGAAGATACTGAAGTAAGAGTAAATCGGATGACAAATATGAAGGGAAGGGCGAAATACTGAAATAATCGGAATCTCTTGCAGGCGAGGTGGCGCAGTGGTTGTATGCCAGGAATGCGAATCCGATGGTCATGAGTTCGGCCCCCCTCGCCTGCAGATCCACCCAGACCACGGGGGTTAAGAAATAGGTCAGAAATCCCCCACCACGTGCACACAACACGGGCGGTAGCCTCACGCATAGGTCGCTGATAACCTCAGTACAGACTGAACGCAGAATTGGCGCGGGGGTGGCAAACCAGCCTTGCTTGGATGCTTCAAGTTACGTTTACGTTACGTACGTTCGTACTGCAACATATTATATTTTGGAATCGAGCTAATCAATATAGAGGACAACACAAACATAGATGCGTTTCTCCGCGCATTTGATTCATGGTTTGAATCAAATCTGTTTCAGGTGTAATTATTAACATGAATTCAATGTTCACAGATAGTGTAGAAGGCAGGCGAGAGACACAAAAAACAACTACAAAAACACTAACCCAATCGCTGTTGTCCGAGAACGAGTCGTTCCAAACTGCAAATGTGCATCCCATAGCCAGAATGTGAGCAAACATTCCACCGAGGATGACACACTGGCCGGCATAAAGCACCCTTTTAGACATCTAAATTCGCATTTTTTGATAAAATAACAAGCAATTTGCAAAATAACAAGCAAAAAGGGAATGAAAAACGTGGTAATACAAAAATGAGATTATATCATGATATAATTGAAGGATGAAAGCACAAAGGCCGGCGGGGAGCGACAGAAAGTGTAGTTGATAGCGAAAATGAGTCATGTCTCGGCCGCTTCTCTGGGCTGATAACAATTGTGAATGGTGGTGACACTCGCGGAACCCGGGGCGAGAAGCGAGTGATCATTATGATGGATTTGCCGATGAATTTTACACGCATATGATGAGTTTCAGGGTTCCTACACAAAACAAAACATAACTTATGAGAAAGTTTGTGGTTAGTATCCGAATGAAATAACAACTAATGAAATACTAGCCCAGCCCCCACCATAAGTGCAGATACCAAAAATTCTGAATTTCTAAAGAGTCAGTCTCAAATGTTCGACCATTCGCCACGCGAATTTCCGTCGTTACGAGCAGATCTGTAATACCAATTTCAGTCAACGAAAATACAGGTAGGACTTCTGTAAGGTTTGCTTTTGTAATACATACAAAAAAAATAAGTTAATCACATTTACGTTATGTATGCGTAGCATTTAGTGCGTAAGCCATTATCTGCTCCCGTTACTGTCATGACAAGTTTAACTCTACCAATTTTGTCGATCTGCACGGAGTTCATATTCACATTCATCACGATATCTCCATTCAAGCTGAATTACCAACCATAATATCCTCTCCTCTCTGCCGCGCTCACTCTGTGGTCGAATAAAGCGAGAGAGCTTGCAATTGGAGGAAAGTCAGTGTACTATAGTCAGCGCTTTACCACTTACTCCACAAATGGTGAGATATGCAGGAATCACTGTAACAACATCAAATCCCCTTCATTCGCACACTATCTTCTGCATTGACTGCGGAGATAGCGTTCGTGATGAAGAGGTCGGGGATCGGCATTGGATGTATAAAAGTAAGCCTCTCTGCTGCATAGCCATCAACTTCTCCTTTCTCATATTTCTCATCCAGCATGTTGTGTGTACTCCTCGCACTTCACCTCTCAGCCACAGTCGTATTCTCTGGACCACTGAGCAAGGAGGAGAACCTCGCTGTTCAAGTCAGAAACTATTAACGTGATCTCCACATATCATTTAATAATGTGATAGTTTCTAATGCCTACAGACCCCCACTGCAGACTGAATGCTCTCGCCGACTCTTCCGTCGGATTCTGAATTCCGACCCGGTGCCTGACCTAACTGGACTGCCCGCAGTGGCTGTTGTCGTCGAGAGAAAACCTGGTGGGAGTAGGTATCAGAGTAGTTGTTAGGGAAGGGTTCGTAAGGACTCTTTTGTATACGAGAAATAATGGATAATGAAGAACGTCTTGCGAATCCAATAATTATGTGGGACTGAGGTACGATTAATGCCCAATTGCAGATCCGGGAGTGTGCTCGGGCACGCTGATCTCTCCCCGTCACGTGCTCACAGCCAGTCACTGCTTCCACGCCCACGAATGGTTAGGAACTATAAGTTTACTGGGTCATTCACTGTCTAATATACATCCCAACTGTCTATTTTAGTATACTCACTTGAATATTGACAAATGGTTATTATAAGAGATGCATATCTATCTATCCTCTAATAATTCGAGCACCATGTTTGTCCAGTACTGATCAGTAGCGTATGTTGTTTGCAGCGCCAAGTCCGCACCCAAAACTACAGCTCACGTGGGCGCTCAGTGCATCGAGCCCGCCTGCAATGGCACCGTAATATCGATGGGAAATGTAAGTGCGAAAGTGTTATCGTGAACTGAAATGGTCAAAGACTTAATAGAAAATCAGATCTCCTATATTACGGCGAATATTAACACAAGTTGTACTCATCGAGAAACACCAGGTTCTCTTTCAGTACACCACGGTGCCCGGATATTTCCCGGCACTGTGCGACGGAAAATCGAACATCGGACTCGACCTGACTGTCCTCGAACTGGATCAGGATGTGCAGAACGGGTACTGTGAACAATCTTACCTTGACACTTTTAACACATTATTGCCATAATTGTGAAAATGAGGAGTTTAACTTACGATAAGCCCAATGTCAGACTTTCTTCTATCGCTTGCGTGCCTCAATCGGCTGACGTGCCAGCGGAGTTGACGGGCTACGGATTCGGCCTAAATGAGGGCTAGTTTCGATTGCTTTCCTTTCTCCTAATTATAATAGCAATTGTTCTTGTAATGTACCATTTAGTTGAATATTGCCTGCTTAGTTTTGATTCTTCCTCAAATGTGCCCTCTCTTCACTAGTGATTGAAAATCGGCGCGTGCGCTCCTCGATCACATACATTTTCTCGCTCTCCCTGTGATAGAGAGCAGACAATGCCGATTTGAAATGCGCTTGCCGATTTGTCATCACTACTTTCGGCAGTAGGCCGGATGAGAACTATGAAGTCATGCCTTCTTTGATATAGCAACGTCATAATTATCTTCCGACCTAGAGCCCTACTTTGCCCTACTTTGCAGTCGCAACTGACCGCCTTATCGGCGTGCTCGGTCAGCTAAAATGGACGCCCAGAGAGTGCCCGAAGGATGCAGAAGAGAATGTAATGTGCGCCAAAGCGGTCAATTTCGGCCAGAATGATTGTGAGGTGAGCTATGCAAACTAAAGTTCGATCAACGATGCAAAAGGCCGCTCTTTATTCTGCACACTTCCTCGACAGGTCGAATGGTGATATAGTGTGTAGAATGAAGAGACCGTCATATCGTTTATCGAACTGTAGTTCAAACGATATGCTGATCTATCCTTTACTTCAGGGCGATTCTGGGCATGGCGCTCTGCAAATCGGCGCCGGTTCGAGGCCGATAATTCATGGGGTACACCTGTTTTTATGGATTTTTCTGATCTTTAATACGTATAGGTCTTCTCGAATGGGCAGGATTGCTCCAGTCTGAGGAACGCTGTAAAAATGTTCAAGAAAACTGGAAAGATGCCAAGTAGGTTACATAAATTCGGACCGCAATTTCTTTATTTTCCATAACCTTTCGACCGGAGTTGCGAAAAAGTGAATATAACGAAGAGTATCTTTCGGAGTACCTTTTCTCGAGCTCTAACGAAAATCTATCGATTCAGAAACTGAAAGCCTCGAACGATTCGTTGCCGTGCATCCGTACAAAAAGTTCATCTGCGAGGCCTCGGGAGTGTGCGAATGAAAGCTGTTGCTAATCTGTGTTGAGGTTGTGTACTTTCCGAGATCGTTCTTTTTAGTGTCTAGTGCAGAGTTGTAATGCGTCACAGTAGTTGCGACTTTTAATCATTCGGTTGCTTTTTTTCCAAATTCTTGGATCTTGATAAATAAAACTAACAATCTGTATATTTTTCACTGGGTGGTGATGCCGTAGCTAAACGTCTCAATAATTCGAATCTAATTCGGATGTTAGTTATCAATAATAATCGTACATTTCAAAATCTTCAAGTGTTAGAAAATTGGTTTTACGGCAGGAAGGATGAGCGCTGAATGATATCGTTGCGTTCGTGAGATCAATAATAAAAACTTGCTCAAATGTGTGCACAGAAACTAGCGATGGCAAAAATTGTCTGAACCAACCGCTTCGTGCTCGAGGTGAAAGACAGGAATGAGTCTGAGAGTGAAACACACTCGCACATCTCGGACAATTTATTGTCCGAGGGGGGAAATGTGTGGGACAATGAATTGTCCCAAAAAGCGTTTTGATTTTGGAAAATTATGTTCAACTGTTTTCGGGTAGGTTTCATGTGCTCATAATTGTTTATTAGCATTTAAGTTATTTAATGTCCATGAAACATATTCGCAAAAAGCAACAATTGTTTTCAAATAAGTGAACTATTTTTTCACAATAGGGAATCCGGGACAATGAATTGTCAGAGACAATGTATTATCCGAAATCGGGGACAATGATTTGTCTCAGACAATTCATTGTCCCAAATTTCGGACAATGAATTGTCTGAGATAATCGTTCAGACAATTTTTGCCATCCCTAACAGAAACTATGTCGATATATTGAATCCTCCTTCGAGGAGCTTCTGAATGTACTAAACTGACGCTTGGATGTTATTTTATTGCCTTTCTTGTTGTTTTCATTCCATCTATAAAAATCACTTTCGGCATATCGTTTTGCGAGGCAAGCTACTTTTCAGCTTTCGATGAGAATCGGCTTTTCTTGTGCCACGTAAATGCTTTCCCTTTGACATCCCGATTTGCTAGTAGACTCACAAAAAAAACGAAAAATCATTTAATTTCTGTTTCTCGTGGACGTGTACAATCAGGCACATGATCCCATTGCGTCTCATACCCAGATCTGGTCTTTCTCTAGTGTGATATTCCTCAATAGTTATTCTTTCCATTAATCCATATAATATTATGACACATTCATATCATGATCTACACTAGTTCTATTCAATTTATAATGTGTTTTACGATATATGAGAGAGAGAGAGCACAAAAGTGTCATATCATTGCCTTCACATTTCCCATGAATGCTAGCGGATCATAAAAAGTCCTGACAAGCTCATCTTATTCATTCGTTCCATTTTTTTCTGGATGTGGTGCCAACTCATACTTCTTCTATGGGCTACGCTCGTCCTTTCCGGGCCATTGACCAAGGAGGAAAATCGAAAACGCCAGGTAAGAATCACAGCTTTCATCAGCTTTTTACGTCAAATCACTAGCATATTTGCAGAACTGGACGTAATAACTTAATAACTTCATTTGCTACTAAATGTTCCTTGCAGGAAAAGTGCTTCTCCATGCCACAACGCATGATTCTGAACGCTGATCGGGTAGTGGACGTCAAAGGATTGAGCGCCGTAGCAATCGCCATCGAGAAAGATGGGAAGAAAAGTATGGCCAGATGCTTATTCATTTTGTGTCCCTAACGACATCGATTTTAAATGTGATTCTACAAGACCCCAACTAGAGTTAGAAACAGGGGTCTCCGGAGGCACCAGGTCGGATATCACCGTCGGATGATTACCTACTGGATGATAACCAAAAATTGACCCTTCTGCTGAACATTCGAAGAATATTTTTTTAACCTACTGTGAAAGTTCTACAGAAGAGCCCAGTTTTTGGTTATCATCCGACGGTGATCATACGACCTTAGAATGAACTGTGGTGTCGTTTCTCGAACTCTAGTACCATCCCACATTCAAATACAATACACCCAAATACAACCCAAAACCAAATACCAAATACATGAGTTGGTTGAATTAAGCATCGCAGATGCGGGAATCTGCTCTGGTACGCTCATCTCGCCTCGACATGTTCTCACAGCCAGTCACTGCGTCAAGGACTACGAATGGTTAGTTACCAATCGATAATTGTTTGATCTACCGATTATCCCGATCAACTCATCTCCAATCATTATCGTTCGTCGTTAGCACATCATCCGTATTTTCTAAAATGTAATAATTGTGTACGATTATTGAAAAAAAAATATCATTCAGCTCAGTCACCAAGCCGACAAAAACGATGGTACACGTTGGAGCTCAGTGCGTCAGACCGCGTTTGTGCAACGGTGCCACAAGCGCCGTAATCGGAGTCCGAAATGTTAGTACGGTTACTGGATCGAGTGATCAATGTTTTTAACGAACACAATTTACGGCTAGGCAAAGAATCATGGAATGACTTAATTAAAAATACATACAGTACACCTCGGTCCCTGGGTACTTTCCCGATCAGTGCAACGGAAAGAACAACGTCGGCATCGAT
This sequence comes from Pristionchus mayeri, assembly GCA_036245805.1. Taxonomy (NCBI): domain Eukaryota; kingdom Metazoa; phylum Nematoda; class Chromadorea; order Rhabditida; family Neodiplogasteridae; genus Pristionchus; species Pristionchus mayeri. The sequence continues at coordinate 12,625,453 of BTRK01000006.1, forward strand.
CTGACTGTCATCGAATTGGAGCAGGATGTGGAGCAAGGGTACTGTATTTAACGCTATTGAAAAAGTACGGAAGAAAAATATTGATTTAGTTTGATACTTTAACTATACGGTCGAATATGCATTATATAAAAACTAGTCCGGCTGCCCCCCGCCTTCGGTGGGGGCCCTGTCCTAGCGGAGTAGGTTTCGAAATCACTCGTTTCGCAACTTGTTGTCGCGCGATCTCTCTCTCCATCCCCATTTCGTAATCGTTTCGCAACTGTTTCGCAATCCGAACAGACGCGGTCACAGTGCGCTTTATATGACGGCGGTCGCGTAAGAATCGACCAAGGCCTGGCACAGAAATTTTTCGAAAATTTGTGGAAAGGGGTTCTCGAGGGTGCTGATCATCATGGTCAACTTCATTTTGCACCACCTCGACCGGTTGAGCCAGGCTGCATGTAGGCTGCATGTACATTTATGTTAATAGCTCCGAAGCCGATTGTGATATCACCTTCAAATTTGTACAGAGGTACTATAAGCTACCTGTGAGCCTGTCGAAGCAAAATTTGCATATTTTTAAATATGCTAATTTTATGAAATTTTGGATCTCGAACATAAGGCAAAAACTAACGACGAAAATTGTATGAGAAGATGCGCCGTGTTCAGGGGATCATTTTTCATATACAGAGTATGGGGTTTGATGTCGTCGTTTTTCTCCTACGAATTATTTCCTGTACTATTTATCACCTCTGCGCTGCGCTCTTTGCGCTCTTTGCGCGAAGAGCGAGGAATGAGAATGAGTTTCACTCTCACTCCATTTCAATATTGCCCGGAGAATGAGGAATGGAAATCTGATTGAAAGTAAGAGTGAAACTCATTCTCATTCCTCGCTCTTCGTGCAAAGAGCGCGGCGCAGAGGTGAAAAATAGTACAGAAAATAATTCGTAGCAGAAAAACGACGACATCAAACCCCATACTCTGTATACGAAAAATTATCTCCTGAACACGGCGCATCTTCTCATACAATTCTCGTCGTTAGTTTTTGCCTTATATTCGAGATCCAAAATTTCATAAATTAGCATATTTAAAAATGTGCAAATTTTGCTTCGACAAGCTCACAGGTAGCTTATAGTACCTCTGCACAACTTTGAAGGTGATAGCACAATCGGTTTCGGAGATATGAAAAGAAATGTACATGCAGCCTACATGCAGCCTGGCTCAATCGGTCGAGTTGGTGCAAAATGAAGTTGACCACGATGATCAGCACCCTCGAGAACCCCTTTCCACAAATTTTTGAAAAATCGCTGTGCCAAGTCCTTCAGATCGTTGTTCGATTCTTACGCGACCGCCGTCATATATAGATATAGATGATTCGTAGTTCAGCCCCACACGTCCATCTTCAACTGAACACATATTTATGTAGCTAAGATAATACAAACTAATAACATAAATTCAAGAATAAATAGCAATCTAGGCTTTCATGGATCGCCTGTCTTCCGCATTCTGCAAAGCTGCCATATGAGGTGACCGCATACGGGTACGGCGATAACAACGGTTAGTGTGCACAACTGAATATTAAATTTAAAAAAAATTTTGACCAAGGAACATTATGAATAATCTTTAAATTTCATGACCTCGTATCTTTGACCTCGTCAGGTGTCAAGGGCGAGCTGGGCACTATGAAGTGGAAGATCAAATCGTGTCCGAAAGACGCGCAAGAAGACAACGTTAGCTGCGCGGAATCCGTCAACTTTGTTCAGAACGGCTGCGAGGTACGCCTCAGTAAAATCATATGATATTTGACCTTTGATCTTTGGCTTTGAGGGCGATTCAGGACACGGCGCGCTGCAGGAATATTTAAAAGGATCAGGAACTCGACCTACAATTCACGGGGTAAAATATATAACAATTCAATACATTATACAATTCAATACATTATAGACCAATTCATAATACATACTGCTCGCATTATCTAGACCGGTATATGCGCCAGCGATAGATAGAGTGTATATGCATGATGTCAACTACAAATTATGCATGAAACGCGTGGCATTTTCCAAAATAAATTACAAATATAACATGTATAAAACATATTTTAAATTATTAGATTGTGAAAAAAGTAATGTTAGATTTGGACAATGATGATTGAGCACGCATAAAATCCTTTTCGTTATCGATCTCAAGTAAGATCGAAGGCACATAATATGGGTTTACTTGGTTAATATGTATATGTATTCCAATCGCTTCATGCGCTTGTAGGAAACCCGGGCAATCCAAGATTTGTAAAATGTGATATTTTCACTCTTTTCTAAAAATATTTCCCGTTTTTCGTATTCTGTGGAGGAAAAGGGCTGTACATTCTCATATAGTGTAGTGAGAAGCACATGTGCAGTTTTTTTCGAAAAATAAGTCTAACGCTGCTCCTGCCTCAACATAGCACGATTTACACATCATTGAATTAATGTCTCAGCTAATAAACACTTGTCAAGCGATAACGTTTCCTGCTTCGAGGTTCAATCAGACTGGTTTCTAAATAAGTGCGCTTCCATGACACACTATGGTGCTACATACCACAGAGAAACATTTTAACTCATCCCTTCTCTACTTGTAGAAAACATAGATTTTCAGTATTGGTGAATACAGGCCAATATTGTCAAATTTTCGACTTTCGGTATACGGTGAATGAATAAATTTCCTCTAAAGGGAGCTATACCCTGACTTTGCCCAGTCGTATACTGATACATAAAGAGTAGCTTAAACAGTTAACCACAAAATTTAGGGCTTTTCACCAACCCTGGAAATTGGAATACTTGTAATATACGAATTTCGATGTTCAAATTTAATAGTCGGGATGATAAATGTTACATGTTTTGCTAGAAGTATTGTATGCCCACCTAATTACAATTTTAAGGTAATCATGGAAAGTGCTTTTCGCTTCACTACATTTGAGATGGATACATCAATAGTTACGGATGCACGGTAAAAATAATTATTTCTGTTGATGTGCAGTTAGGGTCAAGGTAAAAATGAGCGTATTTTCTGACAGGCCATTCGGAGCGGACCAGGTTCACATGTTGTATTGTGGTATCCGTATGCCATACTTTTCGCACGTGCCGTAATATTTGCCCTATCCTAGCTTTCCATGGATTGCTGGACCGAAACGTACTCAGTTAAACATTTTGTCGATGTAACTTTGTCTTCATACTGTGGCCTCAATACCAATTGGATAGGCTCGAACCTAATCGCGATAGAAAGGGTATCCAAGCACTCAACGAGCACAAGTAACAATATGATATTCAGGCGGCAACCAAAGACGGGGTATTACAGAATCGAAAATTTAAAATTCTACAATTACTTTTTTCTTTTTTCGTGTTTAGAGGTATGCTTGTACTTTACATACACACATTTCAATCAATCCGATATCGCAATCAACGCAATAAATTATAATAAACCCAATTGCAATTGATGCTCAAAATTTTGCATTAAATGTATTTTACTGGATATTTGTTGGCAAAATTCACGAAACCTGCCCATACTGATGTCTGAGAAGTATTACATATACCCTTTCAGAAAATATGTTTCAACTGTGTCTCGATTAAGTTTGGACCGAATTACATGCTATTGAAAATATGCTGTCGATGCTGGCAACATGACATTTTTTCGGATTTTTTGCATCGAAGACCAAGCATACACGCTTCACTATGGGTGCGCTATATTCACCCACCAAGAGGCTTTATTCGCAGAAAAAATATTGGCGCCTGCATCTTTCTCGTTTCAGAAAATTTGATTTTTTCATTTTTCAAAAATATGCGAAATCAACATAAAAAATGCAATATGTAGTCATTTACAGATCAATGCATTTCTCAAAAAGGATGTAACTTCCATCATACATGAGAAAAAGTGTGTATAGGGTAAAGATGGGAGCTTCATATAACCACCAGGAATTGAGCATTCATGCTTCAGAGGAAACAGAATATTGAGAAATGTGTCGTTTTCGATGGATAAATTTTCGCAAGTTTAACTTGATCCTGCTCTCGCCTCTCCGATTGGGCAATGCTGATAGGGTGCGCATATGAAAGAGTATGCAAGGCCTCATTAGTAATTAATATACGGAAGGTCATCGATCAAACTGAAAGGAAGATGGAAGGCAAAATATCCAAAAAACCGCAAAACTTTTGCACCAACCTAATATTTCCAATTCGTCACCTCGGAACCTCACCTTTAACGGCGTTTATCAAAAAATACGGTATACAATTTTTCCTTTATATTTTTTTCTAAGGCACATGAGAGATTAGTCTTTCATATTCCGCAATAAAAACCTCTGCGTTTATACTGCGTGATAGGGAAAATATTTATTTTTCAATTTAAAATGCGGTTTTTCGATCCCAGCATTACCAGTTTTGGTCCAATCAGAAATTTGTCAACAGTAAAGTCATTTTTCATATTTTCCCTATTTTTTAAGACCTCTGCCATCCCTGTAGCTCTTCTGTGAACTGAAATACAGTATAGCCGGTAGTAAAACCGGAAAATGTCTAAAAGTCGGCTCTGGGGCAAACAGCCTGGTTCCTTCGATTTCTTATCCTTAGTACCTTATACCATAAATATCTGGCTAATATTAAAGATATTTGAAAAAAATCGTTCATGACTGCCTCCATCGACTCGTGATACCTGTGATATTTATTTCTTCCACCGTTAACATGAATGAACAACCAAAATTCCCTACCTTGGAATTACGTTACCTTGGAAGGCGACGAAGATGAGGTAGCCGATCAGCCAGCCCCACTTGCTAGCATTCATGAACCAGATGCTCTCAACCGCCCAGCCGATCATGTTGATGATCTGCAATATAACACACATTTTGAAGCAGAAGACAACTAAAAGGTGGCTATTTTAGATTAAGCATTTGTGGGCAATACAGTGGATCGTTATACCATCATGAGAGGGTGTGCTGTACATGTTCGCTATGCAACTTGCCAACACTATCGTGATCTACTTTACCCCTTCTTCATTCACTTTCACTTGTACATTGAAGTATAATACATGTGGACTAATTTGCATGTATAGAAGCATGCAATGTGATTTAAATAAGCCATCTACTATACATTACCCACTCATTCTGGTGCATCATTCAATGGCATTTTATCTATGAGGCATTTGGCAAAATGAACTGGGGATGGCGGAGTGGCTTAACAGACCGTTCACGAGAGAACGGAAGAGGTCTCGGATATTAAAATATAGTATATTCTGGTAGTTTTTTCTGAAGTGAGGGTCCAAAGTTAGGAATGCAGGCACAAATAGCTAAGGTTCTAATTCGGTTATGAAAAAAATATATACAGTAATCCCTAATTTTGGGGTCTAAAATTTTAGTATCGTAAAATTTCACTATTACTAGTTTTCTGATGTGTTTTCACTCATAGAAAACGAATTTCCACATTAGAGCAGATTTCGATCTAAAAAAGATATTTTTATAATACTAAAATTTTCGACCCCAAAATAGGGGATTACTGTACCTTTTTCAAAACCGAACTAGAACTTTTCTATTGGTGACTGCATTCCTAACTTTGGACCCTCACTTCAGAAAAAAATATCCGGAATATTCGATTTTTTACCATCCGAGGACTCCTCCAGTTTTTAAGTTTTCTCATGGATGGTCTGTTAAGAAAGAAGGCCTAAGCTCACCAAGAGAATGAAGTATGCCAGGATGAGGCCGGGCTTCTTTCGCTGAATGGCTATGACGCCGAGAATGGGCAACCAGAGAAAGAGAAGGCTGATGCCTACTCGTATCTGGAAGAGGAACATGATATCGCAGTTGATCTTTAATCTTTGGCAATTCGCTCGTTAATGACCACCCCATTCCCTCACCTCCGTCATCAGGTATTCCTACCCTGATTTTCGGCCGCTAAATACCTCGATGATGGTACAGGGTAGGAAATGAGGGGAGGTGACCATTAATCGAAGGAGTGTGAAAAAAACTCACGTAGACTGAATTTTCCTTTTCGTTGTACATCTTGTTGCTCATGTTGTATTTCCGTTCATAGTCGTTATCGTCGCTTGATCCACCGTAATTTGACGGACCGTCGTACTTCGACTTATCGTCTTTTGGGGACAAGTAATCCGCAATCCAGTCGGTGAACCCAGCGATGTGGGGAGAGACGATGATGGCCAATGGTTGCAGGCAGGCGAAGATGCACCTTAGGACCAGTGTCCAGAACTGCAAAGGGATTACGGTAGAGTGGATACTGTAACTTGACAATGCTAAGGTAGGGTGAGTATTGAAAACTGGCTTTGGGATCAGCAGGAGACAGACAAGCATAATGCATTGTAAAGTTGGAATATTGTTGGCATAATAAAAATAAAAATACAGTAGGGAGCGTATTGTAGGAAATATTTACGATAATTTTACTGTATGAATGGGCGAATCGATGGCCCGGAGGAGGAAGGCAACCAGTGGAGAGGGAGGGAAGAGGATAGAAGGAATGGAGAAGGGGAGAGGGGCCTTTGTGGGATGGGCAATTTAATCAAATTGTTATTACCAAAGTTCAACGTGCAAATGAGAGCTCGTTTTACAATCTTACAATCGTTTGATCTCCAACCTCGGCAGGCCTTCTATCACAGTTTCTCCCACTCATTAGCCGAAACTCTTCAACGAATAATCGTCGAGCAGAAATCGCAGTTTCTCCGGACATTTGTGAGTATACAGGTGGTATTTGTGGCCAAATTAAGAAATTCCATTACGTCTTCTTTACATTATAGCATTCAGAGCACGAAAGTGGGAATGAGGTGTGCATTTTTCCGATAATTTCTACATATCTTTTATGCATTTAGGGTCAGCAATAAAACATTTCACAAATTTCAGACTACACTGAAACTGCACGTCCTTTAGTTGATCGTATGGTCGATGCTAAATGGAGAAGCAGGTACAATTACTACGAAGTTGTGCGCAAAGTCTTGCTCTTTATGCTTTCACTCCTTTAATTTTATCATTCTCGGGCATTGAAGAATACTAAGTGCGATTCCCGTCCAGGCCGACCAAACCATTCATACCCCCAAGCGCCGCTGTAGCGAAATGCAACGTTTCCTAAACGCACTTTGCTCAGCTGCTATACGAGTCCAACTATGGCTTCAAATGAATGCACGTAGTCGTCTCTTTGCGCCCATGAATAATCCGCGTACGTGGCAAACCGTGTATCTTTTTATCGTGAGATCTTTTAACTATATATTTTTTGCATTATGGGCGTTGCAGGTAGTCGAAAATGAACCTTCAGACGAGATCTAAAACAAATGTATAGCGATAAAGCACTGTGCTAAATGATAATAGGCACTAAGAGCATGCAATTGGGATTGGTATCACATATTTCCGTTCATTTCCGCGCTTTCTCACAATTTCTTTTGACATCAACTTCCATGGCTCATTCAATAGCACATAAATAGCTAATTACAATGCAACTAGTCATTGGAATTTCCTTTGCCTTGATACATGCTGAAAGTAGCGCAAATGTAGCGATATAGCGCGATGTGCATAGTGGTACACCCAATTTATTTTTCATCTCTTTCAGAGTACAAATAGCAGATTCCGCGATGTTTCACTGCTCCTTCTAATTGGTTTTCTGATCAGCGGAAAGGTAGAAAATAAGCATTTCGAGTGTGCACAAATTTTTGATCTTTCGGCTTTGACATCGTGAGATCTCGGAATTCAACGATGTTTTGGCATCAACGGAACAAGAGGGCGAAAGGAGGACGTGAGTAAGCGGAGAGTTGTATTCAAAGATACGAGCAAAGTAAATGAAAAGCCCCGCTCGTCATTTCTCCCACTCTACGTCAATGCCTATTGCGGGAATAAAATGTGTCAGTAACTCAGTGTTTTTCGGTCCCTCAAGAATTGCGCGTCTTCCTTCGATAATGTCAGATGATAGCGCTCCAAGAAGTCATCATCTTAAATAATGCAACGCGTTCTGATATTATTGTTTTGTATTTATTTAGGTGCGTGTAATCAGGATAATCCAATAGAGGAAAAGATCAGTATGGAGGGAAATGAGTTTTAGGAAACCTTTCGTCCTTATCATTTGTATCGTTAAAACAGCCCAATATGATCAAATTTGTCTGTATCAGAATTTTATTCCATAACGTATCGTTGCTATTTTACTCTCGTCACATAATCACATATCTACAATAGTGTTTGTTTCCGTATCTTTGGCGAAAAATTAACTTATTGTTTTGCGCCCTTCAGAATTGCGTTGCTTATCCCGTTCGCTTCATTTAAGTTTCCGTCAGTCGAGTCTCATTTCAAGTCTTAAATGGAAGGCTGAATATTTTTAATGGAAATTGAGGTCCCGGGGCCCGAAGAACCGGGCACACTTCTAGCACTTGCTGTGCACAAAATGTTGCCTTTTCGGCTTCGTGAGATACGTCGTGAGATATCGCGCCGTTAATATAACGATGGCATTCTCTCGTAGTACAAGAAACACCTTAGCGCTGCAATAGCCAAAAAAATTATTTCATAGCTCAAATAATTGCTCTGCACTTCCTTTCCTTGGTAACACATGGAATACCTAAGAAGGTCATATGAGACCGTGCGCGATAGATTCAATAAGCGTTCCGCACAGCTCAAAAAATGAAATTGCTGCAAACTTGATCCTAGGGGCAGTTTTCGATTCTGAACAACATAGCGTCGTCAGTTTTTCGAAATTCGGCCTCTGGGTTCCGGTATGGCACCGGGTCTGTTGGCACCAAAATTGGATTTTTTCTCATAGAAAGCTTAAAAATAAAGCATACCTCATTCGAATCGCCATGAAAAACTGATAATTTTATGTGTTGGACGTTTTCCAATGCAAGCGGGGGAAAAGACGTTGCACTCGATTTTAGGGTCAAAAATACATAAAAACAATGCAAATACGAACATTTTCAAGTAAACATATAAGAATGGCCAACGATTACATACTGTATGCGATTTCACATTATATCCACAAGAAAAACTTCTATCCGAATACCTCGGGTTCGAGTCCCCTCCGTGACGTCATATTTTGCCAAAAATTTTTTTGTTTGTTTATGATAATTTTTTGCTCCAATTTTCATTTCTTGGCTATTTATTCCCAAATATACCCTATTTGTGCTATTTTAAACAAATTGTATGGCTTTTTATGCATTTTTGATCCTAAAATCGAGTGCAACGTCTTTTCCCCCGCTTGTATTGGAAAACGTCTAACACATAAAATTATCAGCTTTTCATGGCGATTCGAATGAGGTATGTGTCGATCCCCCCACTTGATCGATTAAAAAATTCGATTTTTCACCCGTACTTTTGAGTTTCATCCAAAATGAATGAGATACGTGAATTCGCCTCGAAAAACTACCCTTAGGCTCCAACTTTTGGTGTTATAGCTTTATTTTTAAGCTTTCTCTGAGAAAAAATCCAATTTTGGTGCCAACAGACCCGGTGCCATACCGGAACCCAGAGGCCGAATTTCGAAAAACTGACGACGCTATGTTGTTCAGAATCGAAAACTGCCCCTAGGATCAAGTTTGCAGCAATTTCATTTTTGAGCTGTGCCACGCTCCACTGGTGAGTTGTTGAATCTACCGCGAACGGTCTCATATAGTGTTTTTTGTTTTTATTAGCCCTGGGTGTTATGATGCAAAATTCAGCAGGAATGCATTGATTCAGGTTTGGCTTTTTTTAGGAACTATCCTAGAGGGTATCATGGATATCGGGCTATGCGTCATCCAGAATGAATGGAAATAACTGCATCACATAAGGGATGGTTTCGAAAGAAATTATCTTCATTCTACCTTATCTCTCACGCTCTAGTTCTTAGAGTTCGATAAAGACACAGACACACACACACACACACACACAGAGATTCTACACACGCTCACTTCATCCCATGCACTCGCCGTTGGGTTCTCGTATTGGAAAATTTTCGCTGTCTTATATGTTTCCGGTGCGCTGCATAAGCAAAAGATCGTCAACTATATAACACAGCAGAAGCATATTCGAAAAGGGAGCAACAATTTTCCAAAAAGAGAACTCTAACTCTCCGTCATTCAACCGATCGAGAGAGGGCATGCAATTAAGAGACGGCCGCCCGAAATTCTACACGTGTTTCGTCACTTAGAACGTTCCCCACTTAAGAATCTAGTAAAGGTCTGGTTCTCTTCATGTTGTACACTCTCTCGCTGATTAGAGAAAACGATAGAGTGTGTAAATAGGAGAGAGTCAGAGGATTCCTTTCAGTCACCCTGCCATGAGTCACGCTGCTCACTGCAACTGGAAAATGATTGCCATTCCCCTGTTATCATTAATTGTGAAGAATTCGGGCTTGTCCTCGCTTAGCTCCGCCCATTGCATCATCACATCGCTATCCTTTATAACGGGATACTTTTAACACCCAGGGCACAATTTATCTGCTTTTCCTCATTCTTGCCTCCAAAGAAAGAGATCGTGAGAAATCGGCAACGTGCGGAGTTGCACGTTTTCCAGTTTCCGTGTTATCAGCGAGTTTTTAATCGCTTTCATTCTTCGCAATAAACGAGAATCGTGCTTTTCTGTCGGTTGGAATAGCATTGCTACGAAAAATCTCCCTCACAAACATTTGCGCAAATTCTCATGACTGTTCCTTGTGGGTGTTCGTATACTTTCCTTTTCGCATGACGATATTCACGGCGCGGCGAGAGCCTCCCCAACATTTGCTCTTATTCGTTTGAATACCCCCACCCTCCTTGTCCATTCAGGCAACTTGTCCATTCAGTCAATGCATATAAGAACGCTTCTTTTCGTGCGCACTTTCGAAAGTTCATACCTAACGATTTCATGTTTTTCCATGTGCTTTTAATACTGACATCCTTTTTGAAAACACACGTAACATTTTCAGATGGCCAGCGAAGATAGTGCTTCCTGTAGTATCAGCATCTCTACCCGAGCCGTAACCCGACACGTCCCCTGCACGTACCACACTTGGTACCTGAGCATACGTGGTACCGTGGAGGCGCTGGCACTATGCGTCTGCGCGCTCGTCCTCTTCGCGATGCTACTCTACCATATTACACTGCTTCATCTCTTCAGTTTCAATTTCTCGTTCATCTTCGAGAGGCTGGAGGTACGAAATCAGCAAATATAAGAAAATGAGTAATATTTTCTCAGGGAGTGTTTGGAAATTCCCCATCCGATTTCGCCTGGGGGACCTATGACGCAATTTTTCAATGTATTTACCTCTGCTTGATTCAAAGGTTACTCGAAGGTTTGGTCATCAAACATTCAACATCAAAATAAGGTCCATTTCAGGGTTAAACTCAGCCCATCTGTCATTCCGACTTATGCGATGCTCCGTTTCCTTAGCTCTTGCTTGGAAAATCGTCTACTACTGTGTGATCATGATAGTATTTGGAAACGAACAGATCGAGTTTGTAAGTATTTCTACGCGTGTGTCGATTATCGAGCCGCACATTTTGGAACATTAACGACATGCCGTTTTGAAACGACAAGCCGTTATCATAATCGCAAAAGTGACTGAATCCCTCTGACCTGCCCTTTCCCACTGTCATTTTTGGGAGCACCGTATCTAAAAAATCAAGTGTCTGAATAATACACGGGTAATAATTGACGAAAAATTCCATGCCCTAAATTCTAGCCATTTGATATGATCAGAATGGATAACGCGAGAACGCAAACACATTCGAATTCGAGCGCACTGTCCATGACATCTTAGTAAATCGCAAAGAATTGATTCAATTTACATTTGGAATTTATTCGAAAATTTGTGCAATTCTGTCAATGAATATAATTTAAGAGTTGAACGATCCCAACATCGTCAAAACCGTTTCTCTACCCCTTACCCCCTAATTCCACTCTAACGGGGGATATAATAATAATAATTTATCATGTTATCGGGCGCAAGGAAATAGATTATGAAACGTAAGCAACGAAAAAACATGAGATACGATGTATACATCTTTCTCTGTAAAATATTAGGGAGATGTGAAACAATATATTTCCAGGAAAGTCCTGCCCACAAAATCTACGCCCTCTGGTCACTGATTGCATTTCCCCTCGTGTTCGTCTCGCTACGCGTACTCAGGATGGTAATTGGAACTACGTCGGATCTCCTCTGCTCGGAACGGATCGAGGAAGCCGAAGAAACTAAAAATGTAAAGTTTGACCATTAAACTTACGTTAAATTAACATCATATTTTGATTATCTTCATTCCAATAGAAACAAAAAGGGCTTATCTCAGCGCGGAGAGTCCTTGATACAACGGTATTTTGATTCCTTTCGTAACCATTGAAACGAGAGATTCTTATCAATAGATTCTGGTGTGCATGAATCACTGATTTTTTTATTCTTTCGTGCTTCGTGAGAAATTTCTCCTCATTCTGCGCACTTCCTCGCCTATCTAACTGGCACGAGATCACACATAATTAGAGGCCGCAAGCTCCGTCTACTTTGAGGGAGAAAGAGTGCCCCAAAATCTGGCACTCCAAACGACTAAGCGAATATTTAACCAGTAATTTTCCACGAAGCCAATACTCAAGAACGGAATCTGTCAGGGAGTTGCAAATTGTAGAGATTAAGCGCTCTAGTGATGATGTTTCGGCCCGACTAAGCATTTCAAAACAAGTGCTCTTATGATTTGACTGATAGGCAGAACAGACCATAGAAAAGACACTGAGTCACGCAAGTATACAATCCATGTAACTCTCACGGCTTGGCTTATTTTTAGGGGTTGTATCGTTTTAGAAATGGTCATTTTAGAATTCTCTGTACATAGAAAATACACTATGAGATATACAAGTATACAATCCATGAGACTACGAAGGATTGATTTGTTTTTCACAATTTCCATGTCCAATATATTCTGTCCCTTCATTACTCTGATGCCAATGTTTTAGATGGCGAAAGATGCTGATGATACTGCAAGAGGATATCGAATCCGATTGGTGGCCATTTACGTTGCACTCACGATTTGCATTCTCAACTGGTGGAAGGGGAAGGAGCTATATCTGTATGCAGAAGTGCGCCTATTTCGAATTGTACTTAATCATGTTCAAATGATGTTTACTGTAGTGGATATAATTAGCAATTCTCAGGGCATTATCGGCGAAGCTCCCACTCAACTGGCGTGGTTCACGGTTCGAACGATCGTTTTGTCATTTTGCATGTGTCACCGAGATGTCGAAGGTTTCAAATATCTTAGTAGTTCATCTCAACCTTTATATTTTAGAACCGAAACCACAACCCCGAATGTTGATTGCCAAATTTGCCACATCGACAATGATTTGCTTTGCCATATATTCCTTCTGCACTGGAATAATTGGACTTGGACTAGTTGAAATACTGGTAAGCGAGCAAAATCACGCAATGATTATTAGGGTTTCAATTTTCCGGTCATTTAGGCTCATTTTCGGGCCTGGTTCAGGTGCTCTACATAGCTTGTGAGCGTATCAGCTATCTAGAGTACCTAAAACACATCCGAAAATGGCCTAAAATTACTTGAAAATTGACACCCAAATAATTTCAGAGAACATCAGATGCTGACGTCCATGTCATATTTGTTATTTGGACGCTATCCTTTCTTCCCATGATCTACTGCATGTATCGATCACAACGGGAAGTCATCACTAGCGGATTGTCACTTGTCTATTATTCTAGAGCTAGTTATGCAAACTTGAGCGGTCAAGAAAACGAAACGAGTAACCTGATTAGAGATGTCTAGAAAAGAACTAGAATCCCGATCTCAAAATATGTATTAATAATAAGTAAAACTTAACAATTGTCGCATGTAAGTAGTAGGTCCCACCGCTGTACATTTGCTTTGTTGGCAAGCTTATATCGCATTCGAATAACTCCAGTGAATTTTAAACTCAACTTTTGAGATTAACTGGGCTTTCAATATTCTTCTTCCCCTTTTCCAGTTCTATCTCTATTGTAGATTACTTGCCGCGTCTTTCCGACTTACTCTTCTTTATTGATTTTATTGATAAATTTTACAGTAACCAGTCTACTGCTTTGTCTGAAACAGAACACGAGACTGAACACCGTTCCCAACATCACGTAATCACAATTGAAATATTGGAATAAACGTGTATTACTCGAATATTGCAACTTGTTTATCATATTTACCACTGCAACGATAATCAATTAGTCTGATGCAAATTCACGGCGAACAAAGATCTCGATCTTCTCCTCCCCTCACTCTATCTGTCTCCTCCTCTCCCTCCTCCTCCTCCTCCTCCCCCTCCCCTCCTCTCACTCTCGCCTCTCTCGCCCATGACGGGCGGTCTCTCCGCCCTTCTCCTCCTCCTTCTCCTACTTCTTCTCTCGCAGTCGCACAGCAAATGCTCCCAGAAGGTTCTTTTTTTGTTAATATTTACTGTGTCGAGTCCATTTCATTGAGAAATATGGGAAATTTCTATAAAAAGGACCAATTAAAAATATATTTAAAACACACAAAAATGCAGACTACGATGAAGCTGATAGCATGCGCTGGCAAGAACATGTCAGTCTATTACGAAAAAGACTGCTCAGGATCCAATTCATCCCATCAGCTAACCATCGAGTAAGTCTTTGAAAAATAAAAATATAATTTAAATATGTTTTATTGAAAATAATATTTACTTAATTGCAGCCCGATCAACGAGGCGCAGTGGCGAGTTGAGGAAAAATCACTGTATGAAATCATTTCATAAATTTGCATTTGAACATTTAAAAACATTCTATTTTCCAGACGCGACACACCTCCAATTCGATTCGAAGGCGACTTTGCTGGTCCGCTCAAAGACGAGAAAGTTGTCACACATTTCCAGCAAACGGATTCCACAGGAACAAAATCCAACCTAGGTAAGTTACTTACATTCAATCCACTTCGCTGATTCATTAACAGTAGGAGCCTGTTGTTGAATAAGTTTTTTTTGAGTGAGCTGAATTATCATAACTAGACGTCATTGTAGAAGTCACACTGGTCAATAGATGGATGGACGGGAATTACTCCTATCTAGTTTACGACGTTTCCGTGAAAGAGGTGAATAAATCAACCAATTGTGGTACGGTATTCGGGATACTGTATTTCAGGATACTGTACATGCGTTCGGGAAAGCGCAGATCGTGCTAAATTATACGAGAGGGAACAGTACAGAAAAGGAATTCGGTCTTCACCACATAGCAGAGCTGCTCTTGATCAAGCGAGGTTGGAAAGGCGATCTTTGGTCTCCCTGATAGAGTTCTCTCTTTAGAAAATATTTTCTGCCTTTTCAAATAAGGCTCAGTTGCCCTAAATAATGAGAGCTGATACAGATATTTTCAATTATTTTAGCGCACCTGAAACCAACCCGAAAACACAGCAAAAATTCCTATAATAGAACATTAGTACGTGATCTTTGATTTCTTCAGATCCATGCGAAGGGACCCGCACGACCCTACCGACCACTCCGACTTCGGACCCACTCGACGACTCAATAACAATAACATCGTCGAACGCTGCTGGGAGGTCGCATGAGAATCTACAGCAGAAGAAAGGAGAAGGTAGCCATACAAATTTGTGCTGATATTCGTTCCGAGTGAGAGATCGGTTGATACATGTAGGGGTGTGCGATAGATAGCCGTGGTGAAGCGGTAACAACTACGACCTAAATCTGTTAAAATTACCAGAGTAGTGAAACGAAAATGATTGAAGAAGAAAAATATTGCTACTTTGCAGAGTTTCCCCTGTGGGCAACGATCGCTGGTGGAGTGGGCGGAGCGATAGTGGTCATCGTTCTGATTGTAGTCGTCATTTTTATGGTACATTAATTCAATTATTATAATTTTGTATTGAATAAAATATACTTAAATTTAATTTAAAATATTAAAAAAATTAAATAAATGGTTTCTAGTGCGTCAGGCACGCAAAGAAGCGCGTGAAGAAAGAAAAGAAAGCAGTGGTTGATCAGCCGCAGAAGACGCTCTGCTTCGATCGAAACGCCACTTTCGTATTTATTAAAATATTTATTTCTAATTAATAGAAAACATTATAAATGTATCTTTAGTGTGTTTTACTCCTAAACACGACGGTGGTACAGAATTTTAATATTTTTTGCAGAAAGAAACGTGGGATCAGAGGAAGGCGCGCGAGCAAGAGGCTAAGCAGAATCGAAGTCGATTCTCATTCAGTCTCAAGAAGAAGCAAAAACAACAGTCGGAGACCATATCGCAGCAAATATCTGTACAGCAAACATCGGTCGGTATAATTCCAAAACTAGTGAACCATTTTTTTTATAATTCCGGAAAACATATCATTTTTTGCAGCAGAAACCAAGCTCTGGCACTCCCTCTTCAACGGACGATAAGCCCTCGAACATTCCCGAGATAACAGGTATAGTTTGCAAGGAGTGGCCATCTTTGAGACGATAAATGACAACGCGGCTTGAACTGAGCTCTGAAATTGGCATTGAACTGGCGATTTATTATGATGATGTCACATGCCGTATACGTTCTAAAAGAAGGAGGAGGTGATCATGATTGGTTACTCGTGTTCGCGCAGTGACGTTGCAACGGCTCTGTCTCCATTGTTGCCAAATTAGGGAGGAGGGTGTTACAACACTACCTCGAATAGCCAAGATGTGTTCATATACGATTTTGTATGTTTCTCACAATTTCCAGGAGATGATCTCGGTAGCTACGGAGGGGTGAGCACGCACAACTCGCACAACTCGCTGGGCAGCTTCAACCAATGACTAGAAGGAACTGATAGATCAGTGAAACCCCAACAGCGAAGATTCATGAATAAATTCTAAATTTGAAGTTAAATCGTTTACTTCATGATCATGATGTACTCGTGCTTTAGCGACAGCTACGATAGTTGGGCACTCACTTAAACAGAATCCATGCTGAAAAAGGGATAATCGGTTGTCCGGAGGAAGGAGGCACCCAGTGCAGAGGGATGGAAGAGGGAGATAGAGGAGTAAAATCTTTATCGACGATAGTAAAATGCATTTGATAAGTACTGTGAATACTTGATCAAAAAATCAACACGAAAATCGTTCCATTTCCATCTCTACCCTTTTGCATATTTAACTTTTGAACTTTGGCACAAATTCAAAACAATAAACAACTTAATTGATTTTAATTGATTTTATCTCAGAAAGGGTCGATTCTCCTCTTCTCCATTCATTCTCTCCTCTTCCCTCCCTCTCCACTGGTTGCATCCCTCCTCCGGACCATCGATTCGCCCCTCTTTTCACCATGAATGCAGTCGACGTGAGTCCCCTGTTACCGTAATCATTGCCTATAGTACTCGTCCTACAGTTGCATATTGTGATGCCTACCGTACTCCACCACTATCATTTTTACCGCATGCTGAACAGCGGTGGAGTACGGTGGATGCGATACACATATTACGGTATGGTGAATACTGTGCCTCTCTCTGCTTACACTGCACACGACACGGTAACCCTGTACCGTAACCACTCTACCGTATTCCCCATCTCAGATCTGGGTCGTGGTGCTGACGTGCATTTTCGGCGTCTGGCAAGCCCTGGCCATCGTCGTCTCTCCCATCGTCGGGGCTGCCTCCTACGGAATCTACTATGAACTGGGCAACGGGGCTCCTGGGTCTTACTATTTTCAAAAGATGAAATATCTGGAGGATTGGAAAGGAGAATACATTCTCTATGTAAGCTTTAGGCTCATTTTTTATCTATTTTATGTTTCAATGGTGCTACATAGTTCATGAGCTGATCTGCTATCTAGTGCACTTGAAATACATCCAAAAATAATCCAAAAAAAATTTAACAATGCTATGTGGGCAACGAGGGGGTTTTTGTCATCGCAGTCCACTAGTGCATCAGCTCACATTTTATGAGCTCATTTGCATTACTCATACCCTTGCACTCACCGCTTCCAATATATTGACAAACCATGAAATGATGGCGCTGTTGACCGTTGACGTCCCAAACTTGATCGAAAATAGTATGATATCTCGAGATCAAAGATCAATGATCACTGACCGTTTCCCGCTTGCAGATCCGAGTCTTCGCTGGCTTCTTCTCCGTGTGGCTGCCCATTCTCGGCACTGTCGCCATTCTACGCAAGATGCCGGGACTGACCATGGCCTACGCCATTCTCATGGTAAGTATACTGTACTCGCTCGGGATACTGTACCACCATGAGGGAGAATGCGGGTTACTGTAGATGGGGTTGCGTGATATGAGCAAATTTTGGGAAAATATACTCTTAAAAATATAAAAATAAAAGCCAATTTTAAGATCCTGAATACGGTTACTTGGTTGGGCGCGTGCGGCTACGTCGGCTTGAACACGAAATTATACGGCCTCGCCTTCTTCTTCCTCTTGTTCACTACCTTCCAGGGTGAGGAGTAGCGGAGAAATGGTCTGACTCTCTTCAGTTTGAGAGTCAGACCATTACTCGAGTTGCGATTGTTCACCAAACTGTAGAGACCAACAATGTATTGCACATCGAAGCCATTTTGCACAAATAATCATTCCTTCAATTTAGTTTATTCGCAATAATCAATTTGCACATTTCAGGTATCCTCGCAGGGATCACATTTAAATCGCGCAAAGATGTAAATATTTTTCAATATTTATAAATATAATTTGCAAATACTTATGCAAATAATTTTGTATAAAATTTCTGGAGATATAATGGCAAATTTAATTGTGAAATTGTAAAATTTCAGATGATGAACGAGCAACTGCAGAACGGAGGACAGAATCCGGGCCAGCCCGGGTACCAGCCCCAGAACCAGCAAGGATACTACCCACAATACCAGCAAGGATACCAGCCTCAGTACCAGCACGGGTACCAGCCCGTGTGCCAGAATCCGCCCCAGCCCCAATGCCAGCCCATGTGCCAGATTCCGCACCAGCATCAGTACCAGCCCCCGAACCAATACCCGTACCAGCCCATGAATCATCCCCAGTGCCAGGCTCCGAACCAGGCCCTGAACCAGGCGCCGACCCAGATTCCGAGCCAGGCACCGAAACAGGCGCCGACCCAGACCCCGAACCAGGCACCGACCCAGACCCCGAACCAGGCACCTACCCAGATTACGAGCCAGGCCCCGACACAGCCCTCGAGCCAGCCGGAGCCAACGTCGCCCGCCAACGGGGAGCAACGCACCCAGGAGAATTCCCCTCTCAAGAAAGCTTAAAGTACGGTATTCTTGCACAACAATGCAATCGATACCAATGATCAGTATGCGATAAATTCATGTAATTCGCAGAACTATGTATATGTGCACAGTACTTCAACATACTACAAACATATTTTGATCATTGAACTTTTGAACTCAGAACAACAAAATTTGATTAAATTAACGAAATCACAAAGAATCCCCTCCCCTTCTCCATTCATTCTCTCCTCTTCCCTTCCTCTCCACTGGTTGCCTCCCTCCTCCGGACCATCGACTCGCCCCTTTTTCACCATGAGCTCGGTCCACGTGAGTTTCCAATCAGCGTATCGATTGCATTCAGTATCCTACCGTATCTCATGTTGTATATCGTTCTCCACTATAATTTTTTACTGTACACCGCGCTCTTCCTACCTCCGCCACCGGCTATGGTTGCGGTAGGATCAGTAGTGCAACCGACCGTATTCTAATCTACCGTAACCCATCTCAGACGTGGGTCCTGGTGCTAACGTGCATCTTCGGGGTCTGGCAAGCCGTGGCCATCATAATCTCCCCCATCGTCGGGGCTGCCTCCAATGGCATCAACTATGACTGCATCAGGTCTTCGTCGTACGGATGGGTGTCACTGGCACATCTGGAGTTTTACAAGGCGGAATACGTTCTCTATGTACGCGTATTAATTCAAATAAGACGAAAAAAGGTGTCAAGAGTTTAACTCTTGTTGTCATCTTAGTGAGAACTCAGTAAAATAAGAATCATACACGATCTTTGCCGTTGCTTTCGAAAATTGACAATGTGCACGAATTAGAAGGCCAACGCAGTGCACAACTTGAAACATCTAGAGATCGGATCAAAGATCAAAGATCAATGTACGTCTTTCAGATCCGCGCCTTCGCAGGCTTCGTCTCTGTGTGATTGCCCATTATCGGAGTTGTCGCCATTCAACGCAAGATGCCGGGACTTGCCATGGCCTACGCCGTTCTCCTGGTGAGATTTTGTGGAGGATACGGTAATTAATGGCTGCACTGTAGTGTGGGGTACGGTACTCGTAAGATACTAAGCCGTCTATCCCCCCCCCCTTTTCTGACGAAACTTAAATTGAATGCGGTACCAGAATGAGAGTAGATGAGGGTACAACAGGGATAAGCTTACCAAACCTCATCGTGTCATTTAGTTATTTTCAGCTTTATCACTCAAACCCCGAATAATAATAATAATATTATTATTAATAGTAATAATACTAAGAATAATATATCATCAAATAAATTTTTTTTCTTCAGATCATTAACACTGTATTTTGGGCATTTACACTCCTTTCCATCGGATTTGGCGCTGAATTATACGGACTGGCTTTCTTCTACCTCTTATTCTGCGTATTCCAGTGTGAGCTGTCGCGCTTGTTCTTGATTATTCCTTTACATTCCAAATAGATTATCAATTTGTGGTTCATCGAAGCGATTTTTGGCGCAAATATGTGTTCATTTCAGGTGTTCTCGCGGGACTCACATTCAAAGCGCGCAAAGATGTAAATATATTTAAATATTTAAAAAATATATAACACATGTATCACGAGTCAGTGGAGGTGCCCGGGAACATTTTCCAAAAAATTGTCGCCGTTCTCGCCTATGTTGTGTGGTAGAATACCCAGGAGAGATGAATTCGAAAAATATAGGTCATTGGTCCCAGAACCGGCTTTTATGAATTTTCCGGTTTTTCACCTGAATATCACGCCCGTCACGAGAGAATCGAGCTAGATTTTCAAAACTTGGGAATGGGATCAAAATGGAAGAATATGTTGCTATCATTTTTATTCACCCCTAGGTATGCCCTAACACCACCCGAAGTCATTTTGTTCTGAGATCATTCTTAAGGTCACTACGTCGAGTACCCTACCTGCGACCCTAACTTTAACGGCGTATATCTCGTTTCTAGCGCGGTTTTGAGGGAAATTTCATTCTGAGGAGCCCCTGGTTATTTTTCTTGCTCTATCGATCTACCAAAACTAGAAGTCATGAATGTTCTTTAGAACTGAGTTACAGTTAAGGTAGGTTAAGTCAAAAGTGTAGGAAAAGATTCCATAAATTTTGGGATATGTGATAGTCCGCGTCGAGCTCTTTCGAATAAGGTATTTGCGGTTCTAAAACGAGGGGGACCCAAGCAACGTTTTGGCCCTTAGAAATGTTTAGTTGATTTGAAGTAATTTCATTTCACCTCTCACCGCGCTCAATATGCGAGAGATAATTGAAAATGAAGAGACCAATATCTCTCACGCCGAATTCTTCGGCGCGCGCAACCAAGAATGACTGGTCTTTATTTCTTTTATGTTGAAAAATATCTTCAAATCAACTAAACCTTTTCTAAGGGCCAAAACGTTGCTTGGGTTCCCCTCTTTTTAGAACCGCAAATACCTTATTCGAAAGAGCTCGACGCGGACTATCACATATCCCAAAATTTATGGAATCTTTTCTTACACTTTTGACTTAACCTACCTTAACTGTAGCTCAGTTCTAAAGAACATTCATGACTTCTAGTTTTGATAGATCGATAGAGCTCGAAAAATAACCAGGGGCTCTCTAGCTCGATTCTCTCGTGACGGCGTGATATTCAGGTGAAAAACCGGAAAATTCATAAAAGCCGGTTCTGGGACCAATGACCTATATTTTTCGAATTCATCTCTCCTGGGTATTCTACCACACAACATAGGCGAGAACGGCGACAATTTTTTGGAAAATGTTCCGGGCACCTCCACTGACTCGTGATACATGTGTTATATATTTTTTAAATATTTAAATATATTTACATCTTTACGCGCTTTGAATGTGAGTCCCGCGAGAACACCTGAAATGAACACATATTTGCGCCAAAAATCGCTTCGATGAACCACAAATTGATAATCTATTTGGAATGTAAAGGAATAATCAAGAACAAGCGCGACGGCTCACACTGGAATACGCAGAATAAGAGGTAGAAGAAAGCCAGTCCGTATAATTCAGCGCCAAATCCGATGGAAAGGAGTGTAAATGCCCAAAATACAGTGTTAATGATCTGAAGAAAAAAAATTTATTTGATGATATATTATTCTTAGTATTATTACTATTAATAATAATATTATTATTATTATTCGGGGTTTGAGTGATAAAGCTGAAAATAACTAAATGACACGATGAGGTTTGGTAAGCTTATCCCTGTTGTACCCTCATCTACTCTCATTCTGGTACCGCATTCAATTTAAGTTTCGTCAGAAAAGGGGGGGGGATAGACGGCTTAGTATCTTACGAGTACCGTACCCCACACTACAGTGCAGCCATTAATTACCGTATCCTCCACAAAATCTCACCAGGAGAACGGCGTAGGCCATGGCAAGTCCCGGCATCTTGCGTTGAATGGCGACTTCTAATTCGTGCACATTGTCAATTTTCGAAAGCAACGGCAAAGATCGTGTATGATTCTTATTTTACTGAGTTCTCACTAAGCTGACAACAAGAGTTAAACTCTTGACACCTTTTTTCGTCTTATTTGAATTAATACGCGTACATAGAGAACGTATTCCGCCTTGTAAGTCAAAAGTGTAAGAAAAGATTCCATAAATTTTGGGATATGTGATAGTCCGCGTCGAGCTCTTTCGAATAAGGTATTTGCAGTTCTAAAAAGAGGGGAACCCAAGCAACGTTTTGGCCCTTAGAAAAGGTTTAGTTGATTTGAAGATATTTTTCAACATAAAAGAAATAAAGACCAGTCATTCTTGCCGTACCCAATCGATAGTACAGTATCCCCAGATACCGTATATAGCTACCGTAACCTACCGTAATCCACCGTAACCCCGATAATCACGAACTAACTTTATTTTCAAAAAGTCAAACTACCGTACCCAATCGATAGTACAGTAACCCCAGATACCGTATACCGCTACCGTAACCTACCGTAACCTACCGTAACCCCGGTAATCACGAATTAACTTTATTTTCAGAAAGTCGAGCCCAATCGATAGTACAGTAACCCCCGATACCGTACATAGCTACCGTAACCTACCGTAACCCCGATTATCGCGAACTGGCTTTTTTCCAAAACTCTTTCAATTGAGTTGATTCTTGGGCTACACGATACCCAGTGTACCCCTTGCTACCTTAATCCACACCACAGCGATCACTCAAAAACTGACTTTTTTTCGTGGAATGCTCTTTAAAAATAAATTCTTTGCTCGATAAGTAACAGCTATTTTTTAAACTTATTTTTCCATTTAAAATCATCGCCTAGAGGCTATGGCGCTTGTCTTGAAAACAGAAAGCTGAGGATTCGGTACTCAACGGAGCCTAACCCATGCATAGCTTCCGCGCTTAGCTTCCGTGATTACACTGTATTATCCCCCAGTACACATTGCTACCGTAGCAAGTTTGGTTTATCGTGAAATGACATTTCACGAATTATTTAAGAATCTTTTTTGCTCATCGGTGACATTATCTTTGCATTATTACACACTCGAAAATATTTTTTGTGAATGTTCCAACAGTATGGGCACGGCTACGGTCACGTCTAGGGTGGCAAGAATGGCCCATGGGTTAACCGCGTTTTTACGATTCCGTCGGGTCACCAGATTTTATGACACTGACCATTTTTCGACTACTAAGTGGGGGTTAGAAGTGGCTCTCTCCCTCTTGCTCCCGGGCGAGAATGTAAGAGGAAGACCGAGAGAGTGCGATAAAGGGAGAGCGTGCAGAGAGACTCGTCTCTCTGCGCTCTCTCCGTTCAAAATGATCTCTTGCTCTTACTAGAAAATAGACGGCTCCTGGAATATTCTGATGGTCCTCAGAAAATTCCGACTTTACTCAGAGACATAAGACAACCTTCAGAAAATTCTAAAGGCCTTATACAAATTTGAGTGGCACTAAGAAAATGTAGCCTTCGTTCAAAGGCCGTAGGATAGCTCTAATAACAGGCTAAATTTTCGGAATGCCGTAATTTTTAGAACGGTTTTTTATGAGGGCATTTGGAATTTTATAAAGAATGTGAGATATTTGAGATGACTCGACATTTTCGGAAGACTAAGAATTTTTGTTTGAGCTGTTATAATTTTCTGAAGGCCGTGCAATGTATCTGAGGATATTAGGATTTTCATGAGGGCCGTCGAAATTTTCCGAAGATCGTCAGCAATTTCTAAAAACGCCAGATTTGTCTGAAAACCGTTTGAAATTTCTGAGTGCCTTTGAAATTTTCGAATGGGCCGTAGAAGATTACATCGTGTCCGTAGACAATGATTCGGTCGAAAATGTCTTCTTCAATGCCGTAGAATCTGCTGTGCCCATACTATTGGAGCATTGGGTACGGTACTTATGCACTTTTTGAAAATAAAGTTCGTTCGCGATTATCGGGGTTACGGTGGGTTACGGTAGGTTACGGTAGCTATATACGGTATCTGGGGATACTGTACTATCGATTGGGTACGGTATCTCGACTTTCTGAAAATAAAGTTAATTCGTGATTACCGGGGATACGGTAGGTTACAGTAGGTTACGGTAGCTATATACGGTATCTGGGGATACTGTACTATCGATTGGGTACGGTACTTTGACTTTTGGAAAATAAAGCCATTTTGCGATAATCGAGGTCACTGGGTTACTGTGTCACGGTAGGTTACGGTAGGTTACGGTAACCATATACGGTATCAGGGGGTGATGATCTATCGATTGGGTACGGTACTTAGCCATGACCTACCAACATATTTTATTCCCGGGGTCTCCCCTCCCCCAAAAAGGACCATGAATAGGGGGTCATGGAAGTGGCCTCCGGCAAGTGCAGCTGTGAGGGTTACGGTAGGTTACGGTAGGTTACGGTAACAATATACGGTATCACATGGTGATGACCTATCGAATGGGTATGGTACTTAGTCTTGACCTACGCATCGATTTTTTCCCGGGCCCCCCCTCCAAAAAGTGGAAGCATGAATAGGAGGTCATGGGGGTCGCCGCCACTGTTGGGCAGCTATGCTTACGATGCAGCTGAATTCGCTCGAGAACCCACAGGAGTGTCGTCAGCATATTCTCGAGTCCACTCATTTAAATTCTTTAAAAAAATGGTATTTACTTTCCCTGTTTTCCATGATTTTAGCAAACAAAAATATAGGTCAATGTATATTAATAAGTACCTTGTCATCTTGCGTGATCAAGGAGTGGAATGAAAAAAATTTCACACCTCTTGAATCGTACACTCTCGTCACTCGAAATGTTATAATCCAGCCTTTCCGCATTTTCGAAATCATGTTGAGCAAAACCTGAATTTCGGAAAATGTTCATTTGCTCCATAGTTAGGTGGTATTTAGAGAATAGTACTTAGAAAAGACAAAAAAATAATGATAAACCTGGAATAAAGATGACGAGAGCTAACAAGATATGTGATGACTTGAGCATATGACTTGAGGACGGTAAGTTAATAAACTCGCTGTATATCATACCAAGAAGAGACCGGAAACTTATAGTCTCTTAGATCGGAAGATGCCAGTTCGAAGAAGGAATACCAGAGGGATCATCGATCGACAAATGTGAACATTTGAGTTTGTCAAAACATTACCATTTTCAGAGTACGTTTTGGGGATTTAGGACAAAGTTTTTGAAACTTTTTTAACCATACTTCAAAACAAAAGCGATGATAATTACTACCAACCTTAATTTCCGCTGACATCGTTAATTTTTAATTGAATTTATCAAAATGTTCGGCATAAATATTTATAATTCAAAATAGTATCTATACCTATCTATAAAGCGCAGTGTCTGTCCGTGTGTTCGGATTGCGAAACCGTTGCGAAACGATTACGAAATGTGGAGGGAGAGAGATCTCGCGTCAACAAGTTGCGAAACGAGTGATTGCGAAGCCTACTCCGCTAGGACGGGGCCCCCGCCGAAGGGGGGGGCAGCCGGGCTAGTGTTGAAATAATGCCAGCAAGCAATCACAAACGCATTTTTATCTCATACAATATTGGTTTGTTTATCGATTGCTCTGTTGTGCAATAATACCGTACCCTAGGCAGTATCGGATGGAGTGGAGCTCTGGGTGGGCTCCACTTCGGGCTCGTTTGGCACCGGCTGATACCCAGGCTGGTATTGGGACTGGTACACGGGCTGGTTCGGGTTCAGGCCTCCATTCCGTTCGCGAAGCTGCTCTTCCATGATCTGAATTAGTTCTTAATATCATTTTGTTTTTGTTTTGCTTTATGCATAGATAGTTATTCAAAATATTATATTATAATTATATACCACTCTGCGCGCATAGAAGGTGCAGCGAATGAGCCAACCTCAACGTAATTATATTATTCCTGCTAATGATTACCTTATTTTCGTCAACATTTGTTAGACTACGCGATAAAAGCATGAGAAAGCGTTGAAAATCACTACATGCTCGTTGTTGATAACAAATAGAGATCGAAATTCGTGTAATCGCCTCTTCATTTCGACACTTCTCGAAATCGGTGATAGAATGTGGGCAATGAAAAGACGGTGGCCCGAATTGCCAACTCTAATCACCGACTCACCCAGGAACACGCAGTAGAAGATGTAGACGCTAAAGTAGAGGCCCTTATCGTCACCAGATCCCAGGATGATCATGATGCTCACGACGAGCCATCCGATATCGGTCATGATCTGCAATAAATTATGTTTATGATCGATAAATCATGTTTTTTGCAGGAAATTTTCAGAAATTCTAGGAAATCGCTAGAAACTAGTCTACTAGCAGTAAACTGCAGAATAAAAACAAATTCTGAAGGGTGTGATGTGCTTTCGCAACGGGAGACTAAAACGTGGGAGTGAGCCCCAAACCACAAAGTTCCAGGGGCTACGATTTGAACGCATATGGTTCACTTTGTACACATAAAATCATGTGTTTACTGTAGCTCACAATGAAAATTAAATAGGTCAGGATGAGGCAGGGCATCTTTCGCAGAATGGCGATCAGTCCGAGAATGGGCAACAATACAGAGCAGACGCCCCATGCGAGTCGGACCTGCGAAGGAAACGGAATTATCGATTGACCGAATTTATCTATTGATTTGGCAGTTAGGACTTTACGAGCTCACAATTAGAATCGAGGAGGAATTCTAGCCCTCACCCAATAAATTACTTTTGAAAATGTGAATGATTTATTCACATTTCGTAGAAACTCGTGTTGCTGCAGTCTTAAGAAGAAGGTAAGATGGCTGAAAACCTACGTAGAGTTCACTCCCTGCGGAGACGTTCTTGGCAAAATTCTCGATGAAGGGACAGAAGAAGGTGGCCACGGGTTGCAGGACACCGAAGATGCACGTTAGCACCACCGCCCAGATCTGCAATGGTTTACTGTAGGTTACTGTAAGATGAGTACGGTAGATAATGATTGCGGTAAAGGGAAGCTCACACAGAGTTTGTGCATGGCGGAAATTGGGCGAATCGATGGTCCGGAGTAGGGAGGCAACCAGTGGAGAGGGAGGGAAAAGGAGAGAATGATTGGAGGAAGGGAGAGCGAGCCTTTTATATGAGATGGATAATTAAATTATCTTGAACTTTTGAACTTTTGCGAAAACAAATTATTGATCCCATCTCCTCCTCCATTCATTCTCTCCTCTTCCCTCCCTCTCCACGGGTTGCCTCCCTCCTCCGGACCATCGATTTGCTTATGGCCATGAATTCAGTCTGCGTGAGTCTCCGCAACCATTACATACAAAAGTAACATACAGTGCAATGTTTTGCATCTTACTGTTACCACTACAATACCTAATAAAGGAATCCAAACAACAGTAATCAGCACCCACAGTCCCGTCTGCCGTAGTCTACCGTATTTGTTACCTTATGCGTTTCATGATACACAACCGAAACCATTGTAGCCATTCTAACCTAGAAACGCCAGATTAAAACACTTGTACTCTACCGTAATCCCCTTCCAGGTCTGGGCGATGCTCCTATCGTGCACGTTGGGTTGTCTTCAGCCCGTGAAAAGAAGGTATGCCTAATGACCTCGTAGCAGCGCATCTGGTTGAAAATGCATACTTACGATTACACACACATGCGATGGTTGATTCGCTGAATTTGTTTTTTTTCATGTATGACGTGTTCAGGGGACCGAATGCCTACTCGTGTTTCGCAAACCACTACAGCACATGAACTCGGCCACTCGCTAGGAGCCGTTCACGACCTTTTCGGCAATCAGGAGCCAGAATGGGTGAGGTTGAAAATATAGAGTAGCAACATTTTGTGGAATCTGCGAATAACTGTACCGAATTGAAAAAAAACACCATAATTCGGCATAGTTGTCGTGTCATAGACAGATCGATTACATTAACTTTAGCTAAGCTTGTATACTATGACAGGGCAATTTCCTCATGCATCCTTACGCCACCTACAGCATCAAAGCAAACGTATTCAAGCTCAGCCCAAGATCCATCGCAGGTATTTCTGCGGTGTTGGAATCTCTCGAAAGGTAAATATCATAATAAAAACAAGAAAATATTTTATAGATAATTTAAGACTCGGTGAGGATTGGACATTTGGATTTTTCGGAAATACGTGGAATTGTCTAACAGAGCTCCAGCCGAAGGAGGGTGCACAACCAGGCTAGTATTATAATTTTACAATGCAATTTTAATAAACGCAACTATTTTGCCCCCGGATCTGAGAACGTCATAGGATTTACTTGTTTGTCATATTATGCTAACATATTTTCGGGTCTCAATAGGGTATTTTAATGTTTCGTTTTCTAGCATGTCATTTATATTAAGGCATTACCAATTAGAGGTATATATTTTCAGACCCTGCTAATCAGCCCGCCGAGAAAAAGAAGAACACCACCATACCCTCATCGTCTCATCCGGTCATATTCCCATTGTATTTTGTGTGGATTGTGATTTGTGTTGTTTAGGAACCCCATTGCTCTATTTGATTTTGGTAATTTATTATTTTCAGAAGGATATGATGGTTTGAGTGTTTAGATCACTGACACTCACCATGTAATATGTCTGAGGTTTATCTTTCATTATTTCACTTTTTTACTTCTATTATTTCTGTTTATTGTTCCCGACATTTTTCCACCTTAATGCATCATTATGCAAAATCGAGAACGACATTTTTAAATGATAAAGCGATCATGCTATCTGAAATAATTTGTTTCCTTATCGAGTTCGGCAATCTTATTACATATTGTGATGAAATCATGATTTCGCGTTTCCGCTGTTTATTTCATGCTTCTCTTGTTTGCGCACAAATGTTGCGATTTGAAAAAAAACATTGATTAGGCAACACTTGCAAGAACTTGAAACAGATCCCCGAATAGTACACGCAACATACAGGTGTGTGATAAGATAAGATAACACGGACTTTGTGGTGTATGCAATCGCTCAGGACTACTCGTCAATTTTGACTCTCCCCTCAGTTAATCTACTTTTTCGTTACTATGCTGGGATACTTTGAGTTTATACAATTCAATAATCCTTCGGGCTTTCCGGTCGTAATCCAGTGTCATCCCGCAAGAACTGGGTCTCCGTTCTACGTGAGATACCAGAACAGTTGCAATAGTTCCCCTCTCCGCGCTGATGATAGCTCTGCTCTTCTTCACGGGTATTCTCCTCTTACCCGGTAGGTTGAAAATTTCTGTCGTTTCTTTTGGGATTATCGCATAATATTGCATGAACATTGAAGGAATAGTCTTCGGTGAGGGAGAAAATATTGGTCACCTAAACTACACCATTTCGTATGTTGAGAATACGCGATTCAAAAGGTTTGAAATTGAAATTGAATTACAATAAACGCATTTCCTCAGGGCATCAGATCATTCCGGAACTCATACAGTGCACATCCGATTTAGAGCGCATTCACGGTAAGCAGTCTTCTTAACTTCCTTTACTATTTACTATTTGTTCGCTATGGAGTATCGGATGGAACGTATGGCCAGAACCTCGGGCGCTAGTTTGGCGCTAAAAACGGGCTAACTACTCCACAACCCCTCTTCATATCTAGCGGTCTTGTTCAAAACCACTAGAGAGCGCGCCTGTCATTTAGTCACTTGAAGTGGTGGGAAATTGACCGAAAACAGGCGGGAAATAAGGTACCACCGAAATACTCGCATACCACTCTTTTACTGCCAATAATCCATCAACTCAAAGCGCAAGCGTGACAGTTGATCGATCAATCCATTTGATCGATCCTCCCTTCCATCCATTTTACTTCCTCCTTCTGCTCTCCCTAGCACAAAAACATCCATCCATCATCGAGTTAGAGCCCACACTGCATGGTTGAATGGAATTAGCAGTGATCGTTTTCCTCCTTCCTCCCACTAAGAGTAATTAGTCAGTGTTTCGCAGGTATTTTCACCTAATTCTGCGAAGAATATCGCCTGGCACATTCGCTGATAATTTGCAAGTTGATCAGGATGGGATGTATTACGACATCAAACCAAACGGGTTTCTTTACAATGGATACGTCAAGGGTATAGTTTGTGCGCATTGCTCAGAATTTCTGCTCAGAGGAAGTGAATGTGAACAATTCTCTTCTTATTTTGCAAGCTCATAGAGACAAATTTTTGAATTAAGGGATATTGTTCACAAAATTACGCTTATTTATACCCGGCTTAGCGTTGCAATAACCAATTCTAACAGGTTATTCATACTCTTGGGTCTACGGCTCGATTCTAGGAGATGTTTTCGATGGACACATACGACTGTCTCCTGGAAATACTTTTACGGTATACACTTGAAATAATCATTCAAAAAGGACACAACATTCCGTAATCACAATATAGGTTGATCGAGTGTCCAATTTCTACTTGCCAGAAGAACGACCCAGCTCATTTCACTCTACTATAATCAAAGACAACGAGGCGAGCTTCGTTTTGCATGATTTGAGTTGAAACGAGAAGGACATTTCGGAAAATATTGAGTTCTTTTTAGCACTATGGGATAAAAATATACTCCGCATCTACGAGGAACACCGCAATCAGCTCAATGTACGTTATTGAACTTGTACATTCGATCGCGTTTTTTGATCAAATGCACACATTAAGTAACGACATGTATTACTTCACATTCTTGACAGATCTAATACTACTGTGTCTCGAGTACGTCTCTCTTCCCAAGGACGAAATTCCAAACAACTAATACGTTCAAAATCATGCAGCATGCACATTCTGGTAGGACTACAAAATAAAAATGAGCAAATAAAAAATACCGATTTTTCACTTTATAATCATACATGATATTCAGGTTGATCATACGCTCTTTCGACGGATTTGGCACATGGAGGGAAACAGAAATGCACAACGGTAAATTTAGCAAAACTAACCATCCGAAAACCTGGCTCTTCTTCCCAAACACATTAGTTTGTGCATACTATACTATTTTTTCTTCTCAACTGTTAATCCTGGGGGGGGGCAGCAGAACGATTGATCAATCGACTAAAAAGGTAAAGGTAAAGGTAGATCCCGTCTTCGAGACTGGGCTCGCGGGAGAACACTGCTAGGACAGTGTCAATTTGGGCAGATTCAGTCCGGAGTGCCCACCTTTCGCCAGACCTATTTACCTGCGTGATCTAGTCACGACTACCATTGGTGAGGCGGAGACGGTGTCACGACCGGGAATCGAACCCGGGTGGGATGGAATGGGAGGGCGCGCCATAGACCACTACACCACTTCGTCTCAATCGAATATTCTTTGTATTTTGAAAGTTCCCGCTCTTTTCCTCCTCGTCTCCCAATCTATTTTTAAATTCATTCCACGATAGTGATTCATTGCATATCACTTTCAGAACCCGGCAGGAGATAGTCAGCTTGACCTTTACCCACATTCGATCGGCGAATGAGATTTACAGTAGTACGCAATTCGATCGAGTTCAGGGGATTAGTTTTCGGTGGAACGAATATCAGTGAGTTATTATAACATGATGTACACTCATCATTTTCTGTTCAGATTTTCACGTCCAACTCATGTTCAAGTTCTCGATCCAATACGCACAACCCATTTTGCAAGGTACATTTCGAAATGGTAATACTCGTTTGTCCATTCTGCACCGATTCCACATTCGTGGTGATGGTACCAAATTTGTCGATATATCGATCTCACATTTTTTTTATCTTGCGCTTCAGTTTTTAACTTGCAGCCCGCAGCAGACGCACACGCGTACCTTTACCAGCTCAGCAGTTTGGATCATTCCAAGTATTGCCTAGCGTACGCTATGACCTACCGTAATTTCAAGCACGATCAGGGAATTGCCTTTGCAGCTTTTCCTCAGTCAGGTACATACATGCTATCTAAAGATACGATGTGTCTAATCGAGACCATTTAATCACTATTGTTGCTAAGTCGTATTTATTGAACATGAAGTGGCATGTAATAGCGGTTCCAAAAATCGATAAACCGATTCGAATATCCTGCAGATTGGTACGGTGGAATATGCGGTCGATTTGGAAAACACCTCGCCCGTGAGGGTGATTGTAGAAGCTACTCGATGAACACAGGAGTGATCACTATGCTCGGCCCGACTGGTTTGTCTGTTTTGTTTGTTTGGTTGTTGTTTTTGTTTTTCCTATGCTATCATGCAAACGCCTAAACGTCACAGCTATGGAACCGGTTCCAGGAATACGAATGCCTACACGGTCCTCCCAGATGACGCTTGCACACGAATTAGGGCATTCACTCGGAGCCCAGCACGATCACATGCGATCGATAAGAGAGGTACTAGTGATAAGACAAGTGCTTTTCAAGTAGTCTTGAAGATGGCTTACGGGTGCAATTTGATATTGATAGCGCATACGTGCGTTTGAATAGTGCATAAACTAAAAGCCATACCTTCGCTCATCGAGCTCTGATTTATCAAATAGCTGTTTATTTTGTTTTGTCCAATTTTTATTTTTGCATTGCGCCTTTTAAGGAGACCACTAATAATCATATTTTTAGGCCGATTTCCTCATGCATCCTCATATGCGCAGCTTTCGCGTCAGTGCGAACAATGCGAAACTCAGCGAAAAGTCAATTCGAGATATTGCATAAGTACTGCAGTTGATTCTAAGGTATGATTAAATTTGGAATGTAACGCATATTCCAAATAATGATATCGACTATTTAGATTGCCTTCTCAAAATCGAATCTCTAATTACTATCGCAAGTGGAATTGCTTGCAATGTAAGTTGCATGAAAGAATCCAGCTTGCTGTATTCCTCGATTTAAGAATTTAAATACTACAACAAGGGCATCCGATCTTCTTTGACATCTGTATTTTTCGATCTCCGTAGTGATTTACACCTTGATTTACGCGTAAATTTTCAGTTTAAGGCATATTTGCTTATGATCAATGTTCTCTTACTGATTTGTTTCATCGGAAATAATAAACTATTAAAAATGGTTCACATGTCAAACCAGTAAAAGTATTTAACAGAGAAAGACTGTTAAGAGTTTAATTAGGAATATGGAAAGTAATATTAATTTAATAAAATCACAGCATGCAAGCAAAGTAGATAACATTTTGATACACATATGAGCCCGTTTGCGTAAGAATTGGAAAAGCATTCGCACTCGCCCAATATCCCTAGATCCTATGTGGCTTCACCCAATATACAAGTTCATGGCATCTTTAAGGACTATTGCTCAGTAGCGATTCTCCAGTGGTCTAATCCATTTTTTCGGAGCTATGAGCTCCGGGTTACTCTTGCTCGAGGCCTTTTTTTATAATCCCTCTGGCTTTACGTTGTTAATCTCGTGCCATCCCGCCTGAACTGGGTTGAGGCCTCCGTGCTACGCGCTATATGACAGAGGGCACAGTTACAATAGTACCCTTCGAATGCTCGCGAGAGCTCTGATCACCATTTCTAGTTGTCTACTCTTTTCTGGTATTTTTTGATTGTTGTTCTCAGATGGTTGGCTATTCGAGTTCACGTTGAAAAATTCTCCCTCATTTTGCAATGAGGGAGATGCGTTGCAACCCGGTCTCGAACATCCAACCCTATCAGGAACTATCCTTAAAAAAAGAAGCTAATAAAGTCGTGACATTTCTTGCAATAGAAAAACGGGAAAACGGAGTCCAACTAAACTACACCATTTCGTATGCTGAGCTTACTCGATTCAAAAGGTTTCAAAGTCCATTTAACGGGCAAATAATATAACGTGTTTCTCAGGTCATCTGGTAATTTCAATCATCACACAGTGCACATCCGATTTGCGGCCCACCACCGGTTAGCCAATCGATAGTTTGCCCAATTTACCTTCAATATCTCTGATAGAGGTCAGAGAGAATGTTGAATGATTGAAGTATTCGAATCTCTCATACCACTTAGAATTAGACGCTTCATTATGCCAATTACTTATTCCTTCTCACGTACTTGCTAGAGTTCGAGAAACTTTACCACGCTCTCTTCATTCTGTGCACTCTCTCGCCGATCTACCGGTCTAGAGAGTGCGTAGAATGAAGAGACCGTGGTATCGTTTCTCGAAGTCTAGTGCTTGCCTGAATCTTAAAAATGCTCAGAGACTTTATCTCTCAATATCAGTGTTGATGCGGGGAGAGATAGAGCCAGAAGGGAGCGTTTTTTGCACAACACTTTGCCTCCTCGCTCACTGCAGTGCCTACTCGACTCTTTGCAGAGTAACCTTGTAAAGACTGTCTACCATCAATCATACTATTCCCTGCACTTCCCCAATTTCAGGCAAACGACTGCCTACTCGGGTCGCGCAGATGTCAATGGCTCATGAGCTCGGGCACTCGCTAGGAGCCGATCACGACGGTGGTCAGGTGGGCAATGTTGGTTCTTACAATGTTTTACGCTTTGAAATACTATCCGAACAGTAAAGAATAGAAAGCATAATCTCCTTGATCGACGTAGGGTTGTAAGTACGATTTGCAAATTCCGCCGGCAACATCTGCAGAATAGCATAAAATCATTTCCAATCATTGTTGAATCAAAATCTATCTAATTGTGGTGCAGTTCAGTGTGTTTTAAAAATGGTTTAACGCTCGGAACAAAACTGTGGAAAAGCGAGAAGGAAAAGCGGCTCACTGGGATCGGACGATGCGATATTAGAGACTCCATGCACATCATTGAACTCGTGATACGTCAGCATATACGCTAAGCAGTATTTTGAGTTATCAACAGTGCTGACTTGATCGAGGTAATTGTAGGCGTCAGTGGGTGGCTGAAGTGTTGATTTTTTTTGGAAAAAAATTACAAAAATCGTGTCATGATTTCAAAGAACCTTGCACTAACCTTGCAAAGAGGTTTCGTATTCCGAGAGCGATAGCATGAATTCGGTGTGTAAATCTGTGAATTGAAATATTAATTCAATCATTTAACTTGGCTCGAAAAATCGTTTTACGATATCAGGAAGTGACAGTCTCACAGAGATTCGGCTCACTACAAAGCGGACGCCTTGAACTCTGTCGAACTTCGTATTCCCGTAAATTCCATTCGCAGATAGAACGTAGGTATGGATCAGGCTGACGATTTCCTCTCGTGTTCTGAGGGGTATGACGAAATCACCCCCGTTATTGCATAGTGATGACTCAATAAATATGCCCTTTTTCAAAACGGCATTATTATTTTTTTTTCCTGTTCGCCAAACTTTCTGAGATTGGAGATATGACCATCGCCTAGCCAGCATAAATTTTTGAAGGTGCTGCTCGGTCGTACATTTGCTGCAGCATTGCTGCAAAAACAGGGTCTGAAATACAGAACTCGGCTTCTAGGGTAGCTAGAGACCCGTTCAAGACATGCCATAATGAATCCAGATGATCCTGAGAATGTGGAAACGATATCTCAAAATTTGC
Organism: Pristionchus mayeri; assembly: GCA_036245805.1. Taxonomy (NCBI): domain Eukaryota; kingdom Metazoa; phylum Nematoda; class Chromadorea; order Rhabditida; family Neodiplogasteridae; genus Pristionchus; species Pristionchus mayeri. Next base: position 12,661,314 of record BTRK01000006.1, read on the forward strand.
CCTCAGGGCATGAAAAAGCACTTTTTTGCATGACCATTTTTTTTGGAATTTCATATCTTTAAGAGAAAGTTTTATAAAAATCTGATTTTTATCTGATAATGTTCAAAATGTATTGAAGAACTGATTTCCAACTTTTTAAAGCGATTGGATATCTTTCCAGCCCGCGGCGTGCGTTTTTCGGAGGTATACTAGGGACAGAAAACACCCTGTTTACGCACTCTCGTCGTCTGCACTCTTTCATCCATAGGGGTAAACAAGATGTTTCTCGACCCTACTCTACCTCCGAAAACCGGCCGCCGCGGGCAGGAGAGATATCCAATCGCTCTAAAAAGTTGGAAATCAGTTCTTCAATACATTTTGAACATTATCAGATAAAAATTAGATTTTTATAAAACTTTCTCTTAAAGATATGAAAGTCTAAAGAATGGTCATGCAAAAAAGTGCTTTTTCATGCCCTGAGGGCAAATTTTGAGATATCGTTTCCACATTCTCAGGATCATCTGAATTCATGATGGCGATCATTTTGATGTCTTGAACGGGTCTCTAGCTACCCTAGAAGCCGAGTTCTGGATTTCAGACCCTGTTTTTGCAGCAATGCTGCAGCAAATGTACGACCGAGCAGCACCTTCAAAAATTTATGCTGGCTAGGCCATGGTCATATCTCCAATCTCAGAAAGTTTGGCGAACAGGAAAAAATCTATGTAAGAATAATGTCGTTTTGAAAAAGGGCATATTTATTGAGTCATCACTATGCAATAACGGGGGTGATTTCGTCATACCCCAACATCATGATCATAATCTCCAATGCATTTGGCACATCATACCTGGGTGCCAGATAGACACATTTCCTGGTCAAAAAGTTACAACAAATTGAAATGGTGTCTCATGACTTTCCGGCTCGACTGTACATCGACCCTGCACATGGGACATGATCGATTCTGCTCTCAAACATAAACGTTGCAGTGTACCTATAATTATATCTGTTCCGACTACAATATCAGGATACTCGAGAGAGGCTCAAACTAATTTATCCATGCTCTGGATACATTCTTCAAAACATCGCTTTTTTATGGTAACTGAATGAATATCTAGTCTTGAATTGAATAGCACGCTAATAAGAATCACAATTTTTACAATTTCCTCTAATCCCGCGTTCAGAAAGATTCTTTTGGGAAATGAGTAAGCAATCCTTACCTTTATGGGACACTTCATAGACTCGAAACATATGCATATGCACTTGTCTTCCTTCTCTAGCTCTACCCATGTTGACACCACTCGGTACGATACATTGTTGCGCAACGATATGGAGGACTCGTACGCACTCTTCCCGAGTTCGATTACTTTTTTCACCTGGAATCGATGTGTCCGTATGCTTTTCCTTTCCAAACATTATCTTTTCAATAAACAATATGGCCGAGCAGCTGTGATCATGTGACTATTGTGACTTAGTTACTGCAGTATGGAGGGACCCGTTTGTAGTCTGATCCGCCCACTTTCCTCACGTAGGGAGGAGGGCGCATCGTCGCTTTTTTTGATATTGTTTAATGTTAGGGAACGGATGATTTTGTCTAGCGGTGTCTCCTGTGACGAGATACAGAGAGCATAATACGATAACAAAAGGCCGGCGCTCAAAGGCAGATAATCAGCCTGGGAATGGCATTGGTACACTTGACAGCCACGACAATGGATTGGGTGGAATGTGATGGATTGGTGCGAACGGATTAGTGAATGCAAAAAAGGTCGAGAGGTAGATCAGAAATCAGATATTTGGATAATCCATCCCTCCTGGCCGTAGCTCAAATAGTGTGAATATTTTCGCCGATCCCCTCGTCCCCTGTGGCACGCCTCTCTCGTCAAAAAAGCTTTCTTGTAAAAAATAACAGTATTTTGCGAAAAACATCATATTCGACCTGGAGGATGCGGCCGATACCAATGATTGGACTATTTATATTTCTAAAATTGGGTATGAACAGATTTTTTGCAGTTTATCAAGATATAATTTGTTATGTTTTCACTTTTCGAAAATGTATATGAAATGTATATTTCAAAGAACATTCCCAATTAATCGATTTTCAGTTTTTGTGGTGAACAGTTTACCGGATAATGGAGTAAAAATAACTTACAACATTTTTGATGATCATGGATTTCGGTACAAAAGGTGAGTATCTATTTCATGTGATTACACAAATCCAAGGCGTATTCTAGAGCATCTGGCCAGACAAATGGAGAAATGATTGAGATCAAGTTCTCTGCACACGATAGGTTTGTTTGCAAATTTTTAATGTGTCAAAAAATCTAGGTAATTTTTTAGAACAATATGAGTATAGTAGTGCTATTTGTTGGGGTAGTAATAGTTATTTCCAGATACTTTCATATTATTCTTCAACGGATTGCTTATCACCCTTTCCCAATTGACCTCAAAATTGAGCAAGATGGCTGGAAATACGACGTGCAACCCCATACATTCATGTATGAAGGGACCGTCAAGGGTACGGTATATTTTTGATTATGGTATTTCTGATACGACACCTTGAATGACCCGTTGTTTTTCAGGATACCCAAACTCTCGAGTTTACGGATCGATTTTAGACGGAGTTTTCGACGGGAATATCCATCTAGCAGAGGGAGATACATTCAGGGTACGCGAATTATAATAAATGAATAAGAAGTACACAGAAATCTGGAATAATTAAAGGTCGATAGAGCTTCTAAACAAAATGTGGAGGGTAATCGTCCATCCTCGTATCATTCAGTGATTTACAATGATCTAAAGGTAACGAAATATTGTTCATTTTGAAAACACGCAAAAAAAGGGCAAAAAGTCATGTTTGCAGTTTGAAAAGCAGAACCTAGAAGATTCAGTGATCGATATCAAGAACATTCCTCATCATCAAGGACTAGTGTGTGTCATTTTTTTTATTTGTATTCATCTTGACACGTCATAGGCTAGACGTTAGTTCGATTTCAGGGACCCAGCTGCACAAATGAATCACACTACAGGAACGATCAAAACGTGCGGCATGCATTTTCAGGTATACAAAAAACATGAAAATTATGCCTCCACTTTTAGGTGGATCACACACTATACTCGCAGATGTTCAAATTTGAAGGAAATCACGACCAGATAAGGTTCAATAAACTTTCGTGCGGACGCTATCCAACCTTAATATGCGTATTCAGAACCCGTGAAGAAATCGTCAGCCTGATTTACTCGCTCGTTCACTTCGCAAATGACATTTACGGACACATTAAATTTGGCTCAGAGCAAGGCATTCGATTCGTCGTGAAGCGAATCTCGGTTAGGAGTCGATTTGTATCCTTTTTTGGGTATTTACTTGGTTTTTTCAAACAAAAATTCAAAGTTTGCAGATCTATTCCCCATCAAAATGCTCGAAAGCATTCAAGAAGAGCAGAAATCCTTATTGTGAAGTGAGAACAGTGTTTATACAAGCCTAATTGATAATAAAATTACTACAGGAATACCCTGATGCAAGTTCATTCTTGTATGAAGTCAGCAAGGCGGATCACTCAATGTACTGCCTGACTTACGCATTGACCTATCGAGATTTTGGTGATATCCAAGGCTTGGCATGGCAGGCCTCTGCGGGTGAGTATTATTACGACTTACTTGTTATTTCACAGAATGTGGTACATGTTCAAAGAAATATTCAAATTTACTTTTTTAGGTAATAGTGCCGGAGTTTGCGCACCTTATCTTCTATCCGACTTCACTCATGGCTACTCTTCGCTCAATACTGGCATAATTTCGCTGAAGTTCCGAGGTCGTTTCATTCGTTAAAAATCACAACCCGACCATGTCATTTTTATTTTCGCTATGAGGAACGTTTTACACATTATTCGATTCACACGTTTTATCAGTATTACCGATGAAAATGCTTATGAAATACGCATGGGATGAATGTGTTGCAGATGTAACACATTTGAAGCAAACTAAATCATATCCAGGTCATCAAATGCCCACTCGCATGGCACATTTGGCGCTAGCTCATGAGCTCGGCCATTCACTAGGAGCCATTCACGATGAGGAGGTTGATAATGATAAGGTCAGACAGTTTCTTATTCAATTTGTTTAAAAATGACAATCATACTTGAAAATTAATTAAAGGAGTGCTCCGGGGAATGAATGTTAGGGAGTCCCACGACGAAAATTCTGCGCTTTCAATGGGAAACTGTAGCGAATTTAGCCCGAGAAAGAGGCGAGTGTGAAATACAGCAAGTGAAACATAAAAGAATCAGTCACGACCCTGCGCTATCAATGAACTTTGCGCGTATGTAAATACTTACTTAGATACTTAGAAGATCCATCTTCAACGGCCGGTGCCGCGTGGATCAAAGTCCGCCAGTCTTCTCTATCGCGTGCCCGCGTGGTCCAATGGCGGTAGGGGGCTCTCGTAGCGGAAGATCTGGTGGATCGTCCGGTGCTGTAGGGCATCTTCGCGTACTCCTCGATCGAATCTCTCCATCTGGCGGGTGGTCTTCCTTGTGGGACCATCGATCGTCGTCTCGTCTCAGTACGTGTCCAGCCCAGCGATGCTTCGCTATCCTGATGTAGTCGACTGGGTCGGTGAGGAGGGAGAGGCGTCGGATATCTTCGCTGCTTCGGTTCGCTTCTCGCATCGTGTGAAGGCTCGTCCCGACAAGTGACCTCTCCAGAGCACTATGAGTAGTCTGCACGAAGGAGAAGACTGTCGTCGTTAGAGGCCAAGTTTCGGCAGCATAGCAGAGGGCTGGAAGGACGTGAGAGTCGAAGAGAGAGGCGCGTAGCTTCGCATCTTGGAGTTGCGATGTGACCTCTCTGATGCTCCCGAAGGCGGCCCAGGCTGCTCTCTTCCTCCTCAGAAGCTCCGTCCGTAGGGATCCGTCACAACGGAGCTCACGTCCGAGGTACACGTATGAGTCCGTCTCCTCGAGTGGGTCACCGTGGAGGGAGATGGCGGGGCCGGGACACCACTCGTTCTTCATCAATTGGGTCTTCTTTCGGTTGATGGAGAGACCTATCTTCTCTCCTGTCTCGGCTAGCTCATTCAGCATCCTTTCCAGAGTTGATGTATCCGTCCCGAGTAGTACGATGTCGTCGGCGAAGCGAAGATGGGAGAGGTTCTTCCCGTCGATGGTGACTCCGACTTCGCTCCAGTCGAGATCTCTCATGCAATCCTGCAGGGCGGCCGTGAAGAGCTTGGGGGAGATCGTGTCTCCTTGCCGTACTCCCTTGCCGATTGGAATGCGAACAGGCCGGTCGAATGGCTTCATCTCGGTGTAGCAACCGGAATTCAGCGACTCGAGGCACTGTACGTAGGAAGAGTCGACTCCAGATCGGGCAAGGGCATTGAGCACTGCCGGCACCTCCACGATGTCGAAGGCCTTGCAGTAGTCGACAAAGACTAGGCCGAGTGGAAGGTGGAACTCTCGATGGTGTTCGATGATGGTGGACAAGGTGTGGAAATGGTCGATGCATCCAAACCGGCGGCGGAATCCTGCTTGCTCAACTGGCTGAGCATCGTCCAACGTCCGTTCCATTCGCGTAACAAGCACCTTTGTGAAGAACTTGTATGGAATGGAAAGAAGGGCGATCGGGCGGAAGTTGTTGAGGTCGGCGTGGTCTCCTTTCTTGTGGATGAGGATGGAGTTCGACCCTTTCCACTGGCTGGGGAAGTCCATGTTGGCGAAGTAGCGGCTAAATCGGCCGGCAAGGAGAGAGTGGAGAGGGGGACCACCGTTGCGAAGCATGGCTGTGCTGATCCTGTCGGGGCCGAGTGCTCCATCCTTCTTCGTCCGGGATATGGCGGAACGAATCTCCGATGGGAGAATGACCAGTGGAGTGGTTGGCGGAGGGGTAGGGCAGCGGGGAACTTGGGTGTTCGATCGAAACAGGTCCGAGTAGAACTCCTGAATCCTATGCTCCATCGCTGAGCGGTTCGTAATCGGCTCTCCATCTCGGCCCAGCACTGCGTCCATCGGCGTTCGTCCCTGGTGGAGAGACTGCTTCGCCTTCTTGAGTGATCTCTTCTCTTCGGCGGCCTTCAGCAAAACTCTCTTGCGGTGCTCCTTGAGGTCCAACTTGACTGAGGCGTGGCACGTCCGATGTGCCATCACCTTCTCGAAGTAGAACATGTAGGGTCTCGGTTACATTGTCCTCTTCTCTGGATCCAGAAGCGAGACTTCTCTGAGAGGCGAGGAGGAGGAGGGACGGGAGGGATTTCCGCTCTTCGGGAGCACTCCTTCAGCCCAGTGGCTAAGAGGGAGTAGTCCTTCGAGGGATCGGGGTCCGTTCTCCATTCGTACTTGCGGATGGCTTCCTCGTATCGAAGGGGATCAATATCGGGACGGGGCGTCTTCCTCTTAGAGTATCTCCAGCTCGTCTCAATCTTCACATCCAGGCGAATCCGTGCACGGACGAGTCTGTGGTCGGAGGGGAATGTGAATCCACTCACGACCGAAACGTCTTGGGCCATCCAGCGGCGATTTGTGATGAAGTGGTCTAACTCGAGACGGGTCTTTCTGGCTTCTCCCGCAGACTCCCATGTCCATCGCCTACTCGACTTCTTCTGGAAGAAGGAATTGGCATGGAAGGAGGGCGTGCGAGAGAGGAAGTCTCTGAGTAGGTCATCCGGATTTCCGTTGGGGTCGCTGACGAAGGGGCCGGTGCGGAAGTCACCGTCTCTCCTTGGGCCGGCTCGCAGATTGAGATCTCCTCCGATGATACGGTAGAATGACTTCTCTCCACTGTAGACTGCGGCTACCTCCTCGAAGAAGGATTCCCGCTCTTCCAATTTGGCTGCCGAAGTGGGGGCGTAGATGGAGAAGATAGAGATAGAGATTGGATCGCCCTGCCCCCTATGCACCGAGCGACATCGTACACGGGCAGGGAGGGGGCGCGGAGGACTCGGGCGGGTGGGGGGACTTGTCGCAGCCAGTTTGGTGCTCTGTTTACCCTAACTTATCCGAGCTAGGGTTTAGTTGGGGCCGCCCGTACACATCATTTTGCATGCCCATCTATACACTAGTAGCAATAGAGGTTGCCGTGGACCCTTACCCCGCTGTGAGGTGAGCAATGTAAAGGTATGTAAATAGCCTCAGAGTCATCTGTGGAACTTCGGACAAAGCGATTACTGATCGGGTTAGCGGTCTCTACAATATCTACAGTGTCACCATGGGTGACTGAATATTCCCCGGAGCACCCCTTTAAATAGTATACAGGCGCGAGCATAAGTCATGGGACACTTTTGGAATGGGCTTCAACTTTTTAACCAGGAAAAGTTAAATTCTGCTACTAGGACGTTATGCACCAAACTGATCAGATATTTTTATTTTTGATATTGGGGTATGACGCAATCGCGCAGTCGTTGCGTAGTGTTGACGCAATCAAAATGTACTTTTTCAAAACGGCATTATTCTTATCAGGTTGTAACATAAGTTTTGTCGCGTCCAATCTCTTATGCATTTTAACCTCAGAAATTCTTCGAATTAATTTAATCTCAATTTCGTTATTCATCATCAGTGAGGGCCTTCGTACTCTTTCTTACGCGCTTTACTTCAGTCCTGTCAAGGCAGTTGAGGAGGCACATTAGTCAGACAAAGTTGTACAGAGATAAGGATTAGAAATCATTTTCACGCATCAGCTCTTCTTGAAAAGGATAAATTATGCCGATTTTGTGTGATTTGCGTAAAGTACTACATATGCGCATAATTTTGAACCACTCACGGATAATGACAAACGAAAATCGTTCTAGAAATGTAGACGAGTTTGTATAATGTGGATGGTTGGTGACGGTCGCGAAAACTTTCGCAAGCCGAATTTTCTTCTCAGTAGATATCCAGATCCAAATAGTGGTGGAATATAGTTCACCCAAAGTGGTCAGTGTGCAGACAAAGTTTGGGGTAGATTGGGTTCTGTTGAGATAAGTGGCTCCATTCAGAACGATGGTATGTAAATTAAACTACTGAAATCGGCACTTTGTTCATATTCCTACCTCGCACACATGTTCAATATCTGATTTGTTGTGTCCATCCGAACCATAAACCCTTCCCTTACTAGTATCTACTTGGGATAAGTTTGGAAATAAATAGCTTTTGAATGACAATCTTTAATTCGAAACACCTAAACTTGCAAATTTTGGTAAAATTGTGCGCGAATTGAATTAATAAAAATTCAAATTTCCCACAAGTGGAGTGTTCTTTCTCTCACTTGTTTAATGATAAATTATACCTCCATGAGTGGTAATTGAACGCACTTATGTTAGTCACTGTTGTTGCAATTCTGGATTCAGAAGAGTTGGTCAAGTTGGCTACGAATCAGCGGCTAACCTTACACTCAGTGAAGTATATCTTTGGTTCCGCTCAACATAGCACCATATCTGGCGTATATTTTGAAAGAGCATTGACGGGGTATATCACCATGCTGTAGAAGTTTGGTTCATTATTCATCTCTGCGAACTAGCACCCGATCAAACGAATTAATAAAATCTGCACCAAATTTAAATCAGTTCATATTAATATTTTTCGCATAGCCAGCGTGCGCAGTTCAGCTCTACCCTATGGTTTGAATGTGCATGAACACCCCAAACATATACTAGGAGGTCAGGCATTGATAATGTTTGAGAAGTATCCTTCATGGAAATATTGTGAACCTCCGAAATGCGACAAAACTTATGTTACAACCTAATACATGGATTTTTTCCAACTCGCCAAACTTTCTGAGGTTGGAGTCATGCCCGAGGCCTACCCAGAAAATAATTTTTAGGTTGCTGCGAGTTCGCACATTTGCTGCAGCCTTGCTGAAATATCGAGGTCGAAAATTCATATCTCGGCTCCTAGTCAAGCTAGAGACTGGTTCAAGGCATCGAAATGATCCTGAGAATATGAAGACAATATATCGAAATTTGCCCTCAGGGCACGAGAAAATCACTTTTTTGCATGATTATATTTGGGCAGTCATAACTACATGGGAAATGTAGGTATCTGGGTTTTACGTAGGAATGTTCAAAATGTATTGCAGATCGGAATCCCAGCTTTTTTAGAGCGATTGGATATCTTTCCTGCCCGTGGCGTTCGTTTTTCGGAGGTGTACTGGTGTCGAGAAACACCCTGTTTACCCCTATGAGCGAGAGTGTACAGGCGTAAACAAGGTGTTTTCCGACCCTGGTATACCTCCGAAAAACGAACGTCGCGGGCAGGAAAGGTATTCAATCGCTCTAAAAAGCTGGGACTCCGATCTGCAATACATTTTGAACATTCCTAAGCAAAAACCAGATTTTTAACTATTATACATTCCCCATGTAGTTATGAAAGTCCAAAAAATGGTCATGCACAAAAGTGATTTTTTCGTGCCCTGAGGGCAAATTTCGATATATTGTTTTCATATTCTCAGGATCGTCTGGACTCATGATGGCGATCATTTTGGTGCCTTGAATCAGTCCCTAACTTGACTAGGAGCCGAGATCTGAATTTTCGACCTCGATTTTGCAGTAAGGCTGCAGCAAATGTGCGGTCGCACAGCGTCCTCAATTTTTTTTTTCGGGGTAGGCCTCGGACATGACTCCAACCTCAGGAAGTTTGGCGAGCTGGAAAAAATCCGTGTAAGAATGATGCCGTTTTGAAAAAGTACACTTTGATTGCGTCATCACTTAGCAACGACTGTGCGATTGCGTCATACCCAAATATCAAAAAGAAAAATCTCTGATGAATTTGGTGCATAACGTCCTAGTACTTTTCTGGTTTAAAAGACACTTTCCTGGTTTAAAAGTTGAAATCCATTTCAAAAGTGTCCCATGACTTATGCTCGCGCCTGTATGCTATTTAAAGGGGTGCTCATGCTCGCGACTGTATACTTTCCCACAAGACGACCAAGTAGTTGGGTTGCGGATTAGAGTTTCATCTGTGCATTCAGGATGAATTCCTGATGGACCCTGGTACGAGCTACGGACTGGAAGCCAACAATGCAAAGCTCAGCCAGAAGTCGATCGCAGACATTTCTGCAGTGATGAAGTACAGGTACAGTCGCGCCGGAAAGTGAGTAGACGATTTTTATTTTTGATATAACTTTTGTTGTAGGTGATTTTGCAATTTGGAAGTTGTGGCACGATATACCAAATCCATCGAGGAATAAGATGCGTGCATTGCGTCATCAATTGCATCATCGCCGATTGCGTTGTGATGACGCAATCGAACAACACTTTTTCAAACATCAATTATTCTTAAATAGATTTTTTCAAACTCGCCAAACTTTCTGAGGTTGGAGATATGCCCGAGGCCTACCCAGAAAAAAATTTAGAAGTTTCTGCGGGTTCGCACCTTTGATGCAGACTTGCAGCAAAAACAGGGGCGCAAATTCATAACTCAGCTTCTAGGCAAGCTAGAGACCTATTCAAACCGTCAAAATGATCGGCATCGTGAGTAAAGTTCACCCTGAGATTATGAAAAGAAAATCTCTTAATTTGCCCTCAGGGCATGAAAAAATCACTTTTTTGCATGACCATTTTGGGAATTCATAAATTTTCGGAAAATGTACTTAAAAATCTGGTTTTTGCTTAGGCATATTCGCAATATATTAAAGATATGATTTCCATCTTTTTAGAGCGATTGGATTCCTTTCCTGCCCGCGGCGAACGTTTTTCGGAGGTGTACTGGTGTCGAGAAACACCCTGTTTACTCCTATGATAGAGAAAGTACAGGCGTAAACAAGGTGTTCCCGGCTCTAGTATACCTCCGAAAAACGTCAGGAAAGAAATCCAATCGCTCTAAAAAGTGGGGAATCAGTTTTACAATACATGTTGAACATTGCTATGCAAAAATCAGATTTTTGCCAGCACTTTCCCACATAGTTATGAATGCCCAAAAAATGGTCATGCAAAAAAGTGATTGTTTCATGCCCTGAGGGCAAATTAAGATATTTTGTTTTCATACTTGCAGGATGAACTTTAATCACGATGCCAATCATTTTGACGGTTTGAATAGGTCTCAAGCTTGCCTAGAAGCTGAGTTATAAATTTGCGACCCTGTTTTTGCAGCAAGTCTGCAGCAAAGGTACGAACCCGCAGCAACTTCTAAAAAAAATTCTGGATAGGCCTCGGGAATATCTCCAACCTCAGAAAGTTTGGCGAGTATGCAAAAATCTATATAAGAATAATTGATGTTTGGAAAAGTGTTGTTCGATTGCGTCATCACAACGCAATCGGCGATGATGCAATTGATGACGCAATGCACGCATCGTATTCCTCGATAGATTTGGTATATAGTGCCGCAACATCCGAATTGTAAAATCAGCTACAACAAAAGTTATATCAAAAATAAAAATCGTCTACTCACTTTCCGGCGCGACTGTAGGTAAATCAAAATTGAGGCATTATACTGCACCATTGTTTTATTGTTTTTTTTGTATTCACCTTTTTGCAGAGCCCACTCAAAGAACGGAGCGTATGGAAGTACGAGCAACTGCTTCCAATGTAAGTATTGCGTTTTTATTATTTACGTTTATATAGTTTTTAAATGTTTCAATGGAATTCGATGAAATTTCAGAATTGTCTGGTGCTACTAAATCGATATTACAATCGTGTTATGTTTACATAACGATCGTACATTTACACATTGTGATATTTTTCGCTAATGGATCATCATTGTGATATTTTTCGCTAATGGATCATCATTGTGATATTTTTCGCTAATGGATCATCATTGTGATATTTTTCGCTAATGGATCATCATTGTGATATTTTTCGCTAATGGATCATCATTGTGATATTTTTCGCTAATGGATCATCATTGTGATATTTTTCGCTAATGGATCATCATTGTGATATTTTTCGCTAATGGATCATCATTGTGATATTTTTCGCTAATGGATCATCATTGTGATATTTTTCGCTAATGGATCATCATTGTGATATTTTTCGCTAATGGATCATCATTGTGATATTTTTCGCTAATGGATCATCATTGTGATATTTTTCGCTAATGGATCATCATTGTGATATTTTTCGCTAATGGATCATCATTGTGATATTTTTCGCTAATGGATCATCATTGTGATATTTTTCGCTAATGGATCATCATTGTGATATTTTTCGCTAATGGATCATCATTGTGATATTTTTCGCTAATGGATCATCATTGTGATATTTTTCGCTAATGGATCATCATTGTGATATTTTTCGCTAATGGATCATCATTGTGATATTTTTCGCTAATGGATCATAAGTTTATCGTAGTATTATTGTCTCATGTTTCCATAAATTCGATTATTTATTGTACAGCACAAGAATACTTAGGTGTTCGATATGATATATAATATAGAAGAGAATAAGGAGGATAATCCCATACATGATATATTAGGTTGAACAGAAAGTCTTTATCCACTGTTTTGCTCGATCACTGCTCAGTGCAGGATACCTTTGGTGTTCCCTCGCCTCTAGTCAATAACACATGACAAAGGGACTATGTGGTCAACAACTCCCCATTCCACGCCTTTCATTCTGCCACTAGTAAGACCACGATGTTTGTTCCCACGGCCTTGCACATCCGCAACGTTCTGTTATTCGTATTTCTCTCTCACACTACAATGAAGGAATAGGAACGTCAGTTGGCTGAAGTGTACGATTCATATGCCACTCACTACCAGACCATGCGCAATTGGTACCAACTCTTCGAGAAGGGGGACTTTTCCATGGATGATCATGACCGGTCTGGGAGGCCACCCGAGCTGGATTTGGATGCGCTACGGATCGTAGTGGAATTGGATCCTTCCCAAATACCCGCGACATGGCAGCCACACTTGGGGTATCGCAAAGCACCATCGTAAAATGATTGGTCTCCATTGGCAAGAAGAAGAAGCTAGGCCGTTTCATACCCCACAAATTGACCCAAGACCAGTTTGACCACCGTGTCGACGATTCCCTTTCTCTACTCACTCTTCACGCTGGAGATCGATGGTTGGACCGTCTCATAACAGGGGTCGAGAAGTGGGTCTGCTATGAGAATCACCATAGGAGGGCACAGTGGGTGGATGTCAATGAGACCCCACAGGACGTCGCAAAGCCTGGCCTTCACCCTATGAAAATCTTGCTCTCTGCCTGGTGGGGGGTGGATGGCCCGATTTACTGGGAGCTCCTACCCGAGAAGCGGATAATTACTGAATATGTCTACACTAAACAACTACGGAATCTCAAGAAGAAATTCGCACAATCTGCCCTGAACGGCAAGAAAGTGTACTATCAACACGATAACGCCCGACCCCATGTTGCACGGCAGGTCAAGCAGGAGCTGTCCAAATAAGGCTGGATGGTTCTCCCTGATACACCGTATTCTCCTGACTTGGCCCCTTCGGATTATTGGTTGTTCTCGGATCTGACCCGTCATCTCGATCAGAGATCCTTCATTTCCCGTGGGGCGATCGAGGCCGCACTCAAGCAATATTTTAATTCGCGCCGAGATGGGTTCTATAAGGAGGGAATCCATAAGTTGCCTGAACGTTGGAGATTTGTCGTAGATAACAATGGTGCATATGTTTGATTTTGCTCTTGTGCTTTATTGTCAGAAGAAGGGAAATAAAAAGTGGATAAAGACTTTCTATTCAACCTAATACTTTACGTTTTTTAATGGAAAAAGGAGTTATGCAAATGATCAATAGTATATGCGCGTGGGGGAGCTTGAAAAAGATATCAGGCGAAATCGGATTCAACCTGTTCAATGAGGGGAATCATAATAAAATCGTATACGAATCCGAAAAAGTTAGTGAAATCGATGAGAACGAGGATGATGTTCAGAGCAGTACATACCAAATAGTACCCAGCATAATATCCACCGATCAGTGCGCAAATCGGAAACTTCCGCTGAAAATATTAATTTACCTTGTCCAAATAATCTATATTCGTAAAAATGTGGCTTACCCTTTTAACGGCATGATTTTCATACGCCAAATATATGTTAAATCCAGCAACAATTGTCAAAATAGTAATCAAGAAGTAAGCATAACCGAATCCTTGGTAGAATGTGCCTGCAAATGATTGAATTTGCAGTGTACCATATGTTCGAATTGCATTATCTATCAAATATCAACTGATTGGAGTGTGCATGTGTTAACATATATTATCAAAAAGTAATAACTGTTAACACATTCTGAATAGATTGTAAATTGCATGAGACGTGTTAAATTGGTCGCGCTGCTAACAGGTGTCCTGGTGCCGAAAACATACCAATTGTCATTTCGATATGCGTAAATATCTTATAATAAGAGCATATGAATAGGTCGGCTGCGAACACAAGGAGAAGGGAGATACACTGCTGAAAATATACGATGTAAACATATTGGGTTCAACATTCTGGGTTCTCAAGTGTGTGGCGAGCGGTTGAGTGCGAGTTCGTCTCTCCGTCACCGATTCCTCCCGCCCGGATTCCCTCTCCCAGACGCGTTTGGCACGCGGGAGTTGTACGCCACCTTGATGAGTCGCCATCTCTACATCGGGACCATCAATGCCAGGACGCTCGCGACCAAGGACAAGCAGACCGAGTTGGAGCTCGCCCTCGACAAGATCAAATGGGACGTGCTTGCAGTGCAGGAGTCTAGGATTGTGGGTTGTGCTTCATTCAACCTTCAGTCTTCAGGCACTGTAGTGTTCCATTCTGGCGGGCCCACTGCTTCCCATGGCGTGGTTTTCCTACTCCGACCGCACCTTGTGCGCGGAGCCGTGTTCAATGGTCTCTCCCCCCGCTTGGCCACTCTCTCCCTCTCAGACCTGCGGCTCTTTCTGGTCTGCGCTTACGCCCCAACCTCTTCCTACGACGACCAGGCGCACGAGGACTTCATGGACCAGATTGAGACCGCCCTGAAGAGTGCCCCAAGAGGCCACATGCCCATCCTGGTCGGTGACTTCAACTGTCGAGTGGCGAGAGAACCAGGCAATGAAATATATGTCGGTGATTTCGCCTCCTCGACCCCGAACCCACGCGGTCGGACCTTCATTGAAGTCTGTGTGAGGAACAGGATGCGGCTATGGAACACGTTCCCCAAGAGGCGGCTCGGACGGATCTGGACCTGGCGCTCCCCCAACGGCTCAACATTCCATCAAATTGACTACGTTGCAGCGCCCACCACAGCGAGAGTAGTCAATTGCTGGGTCGTTGGAAGGTTCGAGTTCAACTCGGATCATCGCATCGTCCGTCTATGTCTCTCTCTCCCCGACAAGGTCAGGCAGAAAAGATGCAGAGAGCGGCTTGATTTCGATCGGGTAGCTTTTACTGCCAACGCATCCCTCCTTGCGTCACTGCCCCTTGGTCGCCCCAACTCTGCCGCCGATGCCTACTGCAAGATCAAGGCTTTCACTGAGACCGCGGCAGTCAACTGTTGGAGGAAGCGCCATTCCCCACCCTGGATCTCGACCGCAACAAAGAACCTTCTTGCCACACGTCACCAATTGCAATCCAATTCGCAAGGAACTGTCGCCTATTCCATCGCATGCAAGGCTGCTCGAATGAGTCTCATAGCGGATATCAGGAAACGGAAGGAAGAACAAGCACGGCAAGCAGCGATGATGGGAAGGAGCATTGTGAAGTGCATGCTGTCTCTTCAGTCGTCGAAGCAGCGTCTTCTCGTCCCCGATCCTGTCTCTGGTGCACTCTCTCAAGCAGCAACCAAGACAGCGGTGAAGACCTTCTTTGAGGACCTCTACACGCCAGGAGTGCAGCTTCCTCTCACTGTGTCCCCTCCCGCTCTAGACCCATTGCCACCCTTCCAATCCGATGAAATCAGGCATGCGATGTCTCTCCTGAAATGCGGCCATTCCCCTGGTTCGGATGGGATTCTCCCTGAGATGCTCTTCCTCGCCAGAGATCACTTGGCCCCAGACATCGCTGATCTGCTCAATCGACTGGTTGCCGGAGACGCAGTTCCAAGCGATTTGACGGAATCAGTCGTTTCATTGTTGCATAAGAAGGGAGATCCTAAGAACATCGGCAATTTCCGCCCCATTTCGCTGCTCACCGTCACTCTCAAGACGATGATTTTGAGAAGATTCGAGATTTTGAGAAGATTCGAGCAAGTGTTGGAAGAGAATGAATCGACGACCCAAACCGGTTTTCGTCGCGGATTCAGCACCCTCGATAACCTTCATGCGATCAAGCAGGTAGCAGAAAGTGCCCACGAGTACGGTATCCCTATCTACTTGGCGTTTGTCGACTTCCGCAAGGCCTTCGACTGCGTTGAGTGGAATGCTTGCTGGAACGCCCTCTTCTTCTTCGGAGCCCACCCCACCCTCGTCCACCTTCTGCGTCGTCTTTACGAGTCTTCTTCCACACTCATTCGAGTAAACGAAGAACTCGTCCCTGTCACCGTGAGAAGAGGAGTTTGCCAAGGGGATACACTCTCCCCTCGCCTTTTCAACGCTGTGCTAAGATCTGCGATGGACAAGATTGACTGGGAGAAGGATGGAATCCAAATGGATGGGAGGAATCTATGCCATTTGGAGTACGCGGACGATGTAGTTCTCATCGCGAAGTCGCGCTTGCAGAAGAGTTGGTCTCGAAATCAATGCAGCAAAGACCAATCTACTCACCTCCTGCACCTCTACCAGGAATCCAATCACTATTGACAATCTACGGTTCGAATTTGTCGAAAGAGCCACATATCTAGGAGGGCGAATCAGTCTTCCCCTAGATCACTCCGACGAAATTGAACATCGGATTGGACTGGGCTGGTACGCATGGAGTAAGCTGTCCCATCTTCTATCGTCACGCCTTTTACCCATGAAGATCAGGCGACGGCTCTTTGAAAGCTGCATCACAAGTACAGTACTCTACGGATGCGAAGTCTGGGCATTACGATCGAGTGAGAAGGAACGACTGAGTGTTACTCAACGAAATATGGAACGGAGGATGTTGGGAGTTACGATCAGAGATCGTTGGAAGAATGAGCGAGTTCGTGGAATCACCAAGCTAAGAGACTGGGTCGAGGAGGGATTGAAACGGAAAGCACGGTGGGCACTCAAAATTAGGCAAATGAATCTGGAGCAGTGGAGTCGCGCTACTACAGTCTGGACACCCTACAACAGGAGCCGCCCCCCTGGGAAGCCACGCGTACGCTGGGGAGACGACCTTAGACGAGCCATTGGCACACATTGGTGGAGTGCAACCTATGCAGAATATAGACAAATCCTCATCTGAGCAAACTGCCTGATATGATAAACTGATTGATTGATTGATTGGTGCCTATTTACCTTCCAATTGATTATGATTCTACCACGACCACAGGCCAGAATGGTGATGGTCAAGATGACACCGACCATGATTGAATACATATGTGCGCACATATTCAGCAAAATAAATCTCCATCCTGGAGCAGTACTAGTACCGTTGACGATTGCATCTCTGCTCGCCCTGTAATTTGTGTATTGATATGTGCATTTGAGTGAACAATACAGTAATTATTCAGTTAAGAACATCGCTATCAAAATATATTAATCATACGATTGAAACATTTTTTTCGCATACTCACTTGGAAAATCGCGTTCATACTTGTTTTTGATGTGAACGAACACATTGTTCAATAGGAACTCAAACAAGTCAGTGTAATCGATGAGGACAAGGATGGTATTCAGCAGAGAGGAAGATAGGTAAAAGCCGGTATAGTAATCGCAAATAATCGCACAGAGTGGTAGTTTCTTCTGAAAAAAACTTTTATTTTATCATGTCCCCTGCTTACTTTATTTTCACAAAAACGGCATAGCGCATATCCGATTACGACGGGGCCCCCAATCGCCGCAGCCATTACTATTAAGGAGTATGCCATGGCATACTCCGGATAATACGTTCCTGTACAAAAATATGTATACATATATATCATTCATACCATTTAAAGCATATCGAGGTGAGTGATGATGGAAAAAATTTTATTTTCAGTTAGCATTATATTACCGAATCAGCGACTCAGCGAATCAGCGAAGGTAACATGGATCAGCGACTTGAAATGGCGACAAAATAAAGGCTCGAGGAGGACGAAGGGGAGCAGGGATAGACATTGCTGCAAGTATGTTATCAGGTTAGGTCAAAGAGGTTTGAAAAGGCTCTAAAAAGTTTTGAGTTAAAACGAGAAAGCAACGCAGTTAATTCAAATAAACCTAACCATTTCTTCCAGTTTTGTAAATCCCGTTTTAAAATAAACAACTCATCTCTCCCTGGTATTATTGACAGTAATGGTAACGTTCTCTTAACAAATAAGGATAAAGCGTCAGCATTCTCTAAGTTCTTTTCTAAGGTACAATCGCCTCCTAGTGCCTCGCGTCTTCCAATTCCCATCATTCCTACTACGCTAGATCTCCCTTTCATACCCATTTGCGATGTTCTCATTGCATCTCGCAATTAGTCACAAAAATTAACGGTTCTCCAGACAATATTCCCAATTTGGTCTACACCAAGTGTAAATCCACTATTGCTAATCCCCTTTCTATAATTTTTAATATCTCCCTAACATCTGGCATTGCTCCCTCGCAATGGAAAGTAGCGCATGTTAAGCCCATTCCTAAAAAATCAGGTAATGCAGACATTTTTAACCATCTCCCGATCTCTCTAACAATTACTGCCTCAAAAATATTTGAAAAAAAATCTTATTAACGAATTAGTTTCCTATCTAGACGCGCATTCTCTTCTAGACCCGCGCCAAGCTGGTTTCCGTAAAAGTAGAAACATAACATCTACCCTATCCGAAACCCTTTCGTTTTATGCCCAGTCTTTAAGCAATAAAAAAATCAGTAGATACCATTTTTTCGACTATCAAAAGGCATTCGATTCAATTGATTTAAGATTCCTTATGCATAAGCTTTCCTCTCTAGGTATATCTAATCATATTGTGAAATGGTTTGAGTCGTATCTCTTGGGAAGGTCTCAACGTGTCTTTATTGGTAATCATCTATCCCCTCCCTCTCCTATTATCTCAGGGGTCCCACAGGGCTCAGCGATTGGTCCTTTGTTATTTATCATATACATTAATGATTTGGGCGAATGCATCCCCCCTACGGTTAAATACAACATTTTCGCTGACGACCTTAAAATATTGGGGTGTCCGGAAAGTTCGTATAATGCTTCGGAAAAAAGTCAGTTCGCGATCAAATGCAGTGATTGCGCAATCTGTTTGTCAACAATGTATTGCATCATTCTGACCTTGAGTAGTGAGAGGATTTAATCAGTCTCCTAGTTGCTACATTGATTCTTGTGATGGACTCCCATCTCTACCTCCGAGCAGTTTTACTTCATTACTACCGTCTTGGCCGATCCGTGAAGGAGGCTCTGCCGTGGCCCAGTCGGAAGGAGCTGACGCCCCCTCCATACCCTTCTGCTATAAGTGGTTCTCCCGCTTCAAGAAAGGGGAGTTTGGTCTCGATGATCAACCCCGCTCTGGACGCCCTCCCTCCCTCGATCAGCTTCTCGTTCTCCGCACACTGAAGCGCAAGCCCATGGCCAGTGTGCGTGAGTTGAAGAAGGATACTGGTACTCCCAGATCAACGGTGCCCGATATCCTCCATCGATCTGGGAAGAAGCCGAAACTCCCACAAGTGATTCCCCATGACCTCTCCCCCGAACAGCTGAAAAATCGTGTTCAAGTCTGTCGGGAATTACTCCATCGTAGATCCAATCTTCGATGGGTCAGTTCCATCATCACTACATATGAGAAGTGGATCACGTATGATAATCCTGTGAGGAGACTGCAATGGGTGGATGCAGATGAGAAGCCCACGCCCGTCCCGAAGAAGGAAGAGCACGGAAAGAAGGAACTCCTCTGCTTCTTCTTCTCAGTGCTCGGTCCCATCTACTGGGAGATCCTCGCCCCTGGCACCAGCATCAATGCCGACCTCTTCTCTAAACAACTGGAAGATGTCGCGATCAGAGTCCCTCCCAGACTCCTGAACCAGGGCAAAATTCTTCTTCTGATGGACAATGCTCGCCCACATCGAGCGAAGATGACCCAGAAAAAAATTCATGCATTATAAAACTGTGAATAAATTAGGATGATTTCGTTAATAATAAGCCTTTCGCAAAAAAATAAAAACAGACGAAAACGTGATTTTGGGTGACTCCAGTGTCCATTACATAAACGTTTGTTAAAAACAGGGGAGAACAGCTGATGAAAATTCCGTGGTATGCGTGATTGGGCAATGGTTGCTCTATTCGCTAGCGTTGACATTTGTGATGGACAATGGTTACTGTGGAGGATACGTTCCTCCGAAAAAAAATTCTGAAAAATTTCTGGACATCCCAATAGTATAGAAAAGTGGACTGCTCAGTGGAATATGACGATTAGCGCTCCAAAGTGTTCTGTGCTCTATCTTGGACGGCTTAAAACGCGATCGCAATATATCGTTAATGGTAATATCATCTCCCCTAAAGATGAAGTTCGTGATCTTGGCATTTTCTTCACTGGGAAATTGCATTTTGGTTATCATATTGACCAAATAACTAGAAAAGCTAGATCAATGTGCCATTTACTTTTGCGGTCATTCCTAACATCTTCTCCTTGTGTTTTATTAAAAGCGTACAAAATTTACATTCGCCCACTTCTCGAGTCCTCTACTATCATCTGGAACCCTACTGCAATTGGTCTTGTAAATCAAATAGAATCAGTCCAGCGTGAATTCACTAAACGTGTATTGTTCCGCTCTAAATTACCTTATCTTCCTTATCCCGATAGGCTCAAGTTCTTCCAACTAGAGACACTTGAATGCCGCCGCTCTTTGAGTGATATGTATTTCCTATACGACTCAGTGCATGCCTTTGTTCTCCTCGACACCTCTTGTCTCTACTCGATCGCCCCCCTTGCTCGTGGTCTCCGTTCCACTCACAATTTACGCATCGCCGTACCGTATGTTATGCCTAATTCAGTCTCATCTTGTGCCACGCGTTCCCCAATGCTCTGGAACACGCTTCCCCACTCAGAAGTAACCATGCCCCGATCCCCTTACCGACACCTCATAAAAACAAATCCATCTTTTACAATGTAGTCTTCTAAAATTAAAAAGTAACACAGAACTGCCACATATCCCCACCCCCACAAGCTCGCCCGAGCCAAAATACCACCTTAACGCTTCATCACGCCATTCCCGTCCCAAGAATTGTTGGTGAATAAAGAATAAGAATAAGAATACGAATAAGGTTGGAATAAAAGTTTTGTCCGATTTCAATATCTTGGTTTTCAACATCCTTCCTTTTCGACCGATTTTCAAATGGTTATTATCACATAACGAGTGCTTCATCACTCTGTCTAGCGCACATTTGTGCAGATCTATAACATCGGGATTTTGGTCACATTCTGAGGTAAAAGTCATTGCATTAGATAACGGGAGCTATGCATTTCTTCGAGTTGCACTATATCGGTAAGATAGATGGTGCTAATCAAATGAGACTTTTGGAAAGTGCCATGG
The DNA here is from genome assembly GCA_036245805.1 of Pristionchus mayeri. Classification (NCBI taxonomy): domain Eukaryota; kingdom Metazoa; phylum Nematoda; class Chromadorea; order Rhabditida; family Neodiplogasteridae; genus Pristionchus; species Pristionchus mayeri. Next base: position 12,682,730 of record BTRK01000006.1, read on the forward strand.
CCGTGTATTGCAGCAGCAAATTGGAATGAATTCTAACACGAAAGGCCAACTTGAAAAATTCACCAATCTGCGAATGCTGATCCACGGGTGACCAGAGATGAATTTATCTACCGTACATTCATATAGGTTGACCTGGAGATTTTAAAAACATACTGAGCATGTACAGATACTCCCTGATAAGCACATAATTTCAGTGTGGTAATTGTGCGATCCTACTGTCACAAACCTCATTTATTCAAATATTGATGCACACAATTTGGCATTAAAATCGACAAATTTTGCCAGTTCCTTTTTCGCATACAGTTGATAAGCTAGTTATTTTGTGATTACTTGCAACGACTACACTTATCCAATTATTTATGGCTTGGGTAAGTTGGGTGATAGGTACTTTTGGTAGAAAAGTTACCCTAACCTGGAAACTAAATATCGGAATTTGTAAAATATATTTTTGAAAAATCAAAATTTTTAGAAAGATGAAGATTAGTTCCGCTTGACTGTCCTAATGTATGAAAGGTACAATAGTTGTATATTATGTCGCCCGTATTCTAAGTACTATCAGTTTGATTTTCGGAATAGGAATAATAATCGATTGAACAACTCCACCACTGGATCGTACTCATCTGTACATGCTCAGTATGTTTTTAAAATCTCCAGGTCAACCTATATGAATGTACGGTAGATAAATTCATCTCTGGTCACCCGTGGATCAGCATTCGCAGATTGGTGAATTTTTCAAGTTGGCCTTTCGTGTTAGAATTCATTCCAATTTGCTGCTGCAATACACGGCCATGGCACTTTCCAAAAGTCTCATTTGATTAGCACCATCTATCTTACCGATATAGTGCAACTCGAAGAAATGCATAGCTCCCGTTATCTAATGCAATGACTTTTACCTCAGAATGTGACCAAAATCCCGATGTTATAGATCTGCACAAATGTGCGCTAGACAGAGTGATGAAGCACTCGTTATGTGATAATAACCATTTGAAAATCGGTCGAAAAGGAAGGATGTTGAAAACCAAGATATTGAAATCGGACAAAACTTTTATTCCAACCTTATTCGTATTCTTATTCTTATTCTTTATTCACCAACAATTCTTGGGACGGGAATGGCGTGATGAAGCGTTAAGGTGGTATTTTGGCTCGGGCGAGCTTGTGGGGGTGGGGATATGTGGCAGTTCTGTGTTACTTTTTAATTTTAGAAGACTACATTGTAAAAGATGGATTTGTTTTTATGAGGTGTCGGTAAGGGGATCGGGGCATGGTTACTTCTGAGTGGGGAAGCGTGTTCCAGAGCATTGGGGAACGCGTGGCACAAGATGAGACTGAATTAGGCATAACATACGGTACGGCGATGCGTAAATTGTGAGTGGAACGGAGACCACGAGCAAGGGGGGCGATCGAGTAGAGACAAGAGGTGTCGAGGAGAACAAAGGCATGCACTGAGTCGTATAGGAAATACATATCACTCAAAGAGCGGCGGCATTCAAGTGTCTCTAGTTGGAAGAACTTGAGCCTATCGGGATAAGGAAGATAAGGTAATTTAGAGCGGAACAATACACGTTTAGTGAATTCACGCTGGACTGATTCTATTTGATTTACAAGACCAATTGCAGTAGGGTTCCAGATGATAGTAGAGGACTCGAGAAGTGGGCGAATGTAAATTTTGTACGCTTTTAATAAAACACAAGGAGAAGATGTTAGGAATGACCGCAAAAGTAAATGGCACATTGATCTAGCTTTTCTAGTTATTTGGTCAATATGATAACCAAAATGCAATTTCCCAGTGAAGAAAATGCCAAGATCACGAACTTCATCTTTAGGGGAGATGATATTACCATTAACGATATATTGCGATCGCGTTTTAAGCCGTCCAAGATAGAGCACAGAACACTTTGGAGCGCTAATCGTCATATTCCACTGAGCAGTCCACTTTTCTATACTATTGGGATGTCCAGAAATTTTTCAGAATTTTTTTTCGGAGGAACGTATCCTCCACAGTAACCATTGTCCATCACAAATGTCAACGCTAGCGAATAGAGCAACCATTGCCCAATCACGCATACCACGGAATTTTCATCAGCTGTTCTCCCCTGTTTTTAACAAACGTTTATGTAATGGACACTGGAGTCACCCAAAATCACGTTTTCGTCTGTTTTTATTTTTTTGCGAAAGGCTTATTATTAACGAAATCATCCTAATTTATTCACAGTTTTATAATGCATGAATTTTTTTCTGGGTCATCTTCGCTCGATGTGGGCGAGCATTGTCCATCAGAAGAAGAATTTTGCCCTGGTTCAGGAGTCTGGGAGGGACTCTGATCGCGACATCTTCCAGTTGTTTAGAGAAGAGGTCGGCATTGATGCTGGTGCCAGGGGCGAGGATCTCCCAGTAGATGGGACCGAGCACTGAGAAGAAGAAGCAGAGGAGTTCCTTCTTTCCGTGCTCTTCCTTCTTCGGGACGGGCGTGGGCTTCTCATCTGCATCCACCCATTGCAGTCTCCTCACAGGATTATCATACGTGATCCACTTCTCATATGTAGTGATGATGGAACTGACCCATCGAAGATTGGATCTACGATGGAGTAATTCCCGACAGACTTGAACACGATTTTTCAGCTGTTCGGGGGAGAGGTCATGGGGAATCACTTGTGGGAGTTTCGGCTTCTTCCCAGATCGATGGAGGATATCGGGCACCGTTGATCTGGGAGTACCAGTATCCTTCTTCAACTCACGCACACTGGCCATGGGCTTGCGCTTCAGTGTGCGGAGAACGAGAAGCTGATCGAGGGAGGGAGGGCGTCCAGAGCGGGGTTGATCATCGAGACCAAACTCCCCTTTCTTGAAGCGGGAGAACCACTTATAGCAGAAGGGTATGGAGGGGGCGTCAGCTCCTTCCGACTGGGCCACGGCAGAGCCTCCTTCACGGATCGGCCAAGACGGTAGTAATGAAGTAAAACTGCTCGGAGGTAGAGATGGGAGTCCATCACAAGAATCAATGTAGCAACTAGGAGACTGATTAAATCCTCTCACTACTCAAGGTCAGAATGATGCAATACATTGTTGACAAACAGATTGCGCAATCACTGCATTTGATCGCGAACTGACTTTTTTCCGAAGCATTATACGAACTTTCCGGACACCCCAATATTTTAAGGTCGTCAGCGAAAATGTTGTATTTAACCGTAGGGGGGATGCATTCGCCCAAATCATTAATGTATATGATAAATAACAAAGGACCAATCGCTGAGCCCTGTGGGACCCCTGAGATAATAGGAGAGGGAGGGGATAGATGATTACCAATAAAGACACGTTGAGACCTTCCCAAGAGATACGACTCAAACCATTTCACAATATGATTAGATATACCTAGAGAGGAAAGCTTATGCATAAGGAATCTTAAATCAATTGAATCGAATGCCTTTTGATAGTCGAAAAAATGGTATCTACTGATTTTTTTATTGCTTAAAGACTGGGCATAAAACGAAAGGGTTTCGCATAGGGTAGATGTTATGTTTCTACTTTTACGGAAACCAGCTTGGCGCGGGTCTAGAAGAGAATGCGCGTCTAGATAGGAAACTAATTCGTTAATAAGATTTTTTTTCAAATATTTTTGAGGCAGTAATTGTTAGAGAGATCGGGAGATGGTTAAAAATGTCTGCATTACCTGATTTTTTAGGAATGGGCTTAACATGCGCTACTTTCCATTGCGAGGGAGCAATGCCAGATGTTAGGGAGATATTAAAAATTATAGAAAGGGGATTAGCAATAGTGGATTTACACTTGGTGTAGACCAAATTGGGAATATTGTCTGGAGAACCGTTAATTTTTGTGACTAATTGCGAGATGCAATGAGAACATCGCAAATGGGTATGAAAGGGAGATCTAGCGTAGTAGGAATGATGGGAATTGGAAGACGCGAGGCACTAGGAGGCGATTGTACCTTAGAAAAGAACTTAGAGAATGCTGACGCTTTATCCTTATTTGTTAAGAGAACGTTACCATTACTGTCAATAATACCAGGGAGAGATGAGTTGTTTATTTTAAAACGGGATTTACAAAACTGGAAGAAATGGTTAGGTTTATTTGAATTAACTGCGTTGCTTTCTCGTTTTAACTCAAAACTTTTTAGAGCCTTTTCAAACCTCTTTGACCTAACCTGATAACATACTTGCAGCAATGTCTATCCCTGCTCCCCTTCGTCCTCCTCGAGCCTTTATTTTGTCGCCATTTCAAGTCGCTGATCCATGTTACCTTCGCTGATTCGCTGAGTCGCTGATTCGGTAATATAATGCTAACTGAAAATAAAATTTTTTCCATCATCACTCACCTCGATATGCTTTAAATGGTATGAATGATATATATGTATACATATTTTTGTACAGGAACGTATTATCCGGAGTATGCCATGGCATACTCCTTAATAGTAATGGCTGCGGCGATTGGGGGCCCCGTCGTAATCGGATATGCGCTATGCCGTTTTTGTGAAAATAAAGTAAGCAGGGGACATGATAAAATAAAAGTTTTTTTCAGAAGAAACTACCACTCTGTGCGATTATTTGCGATTACTATACCGGCTTTTACCTATCTTCCTCTCTGCTGAATACCATCCTTGTCCTCATCGATTACACTGACTTGTTTGAGTTCCTATTGAACAATGTGTTCGTTCACATCAAAAACAAGTATGAACGCGATTTTCCAAGTGAGTATGCGAAAAAAATGTTTCAATCGTATGATTAATATATTTTGATAGCGATGTTCTTAACTGAATAATTACTGTATTGTTCACTCAAATGCACATATCAATACACAAATTACAGGGCGAGCAGAGATGCAATCGTCAACGGTACTAGTACTGCTCCAGGATGGAGATTTATTTTGCTGAATATGTGCGCACATATGTATTCAATCATGGTCGGTGTCATCTTGACCATCACCATTCTGGCCTGTGGTCGTGGTAGAATCATAATCAATTGGAAGGTAAATAGGCACCAATCAATCAATCAATCAGTTTATCATATCAGGCAGTTTGCTCAGATGAGGATTTGTCTATATTCTGCATAGGTTGCACTCCACCAATGTGTGCCAATGGCTCGTCTAAGGTCGTCTCCCCAGCGTACGCGTGGCTTCCCAGGGGGGCGGCTCCTGTTGTAGGGTGTCCAGACTGTAGTAGCGCGACTCCACTGCTCCAGATTCATTTGCCTAATTTTGAGTGCCCACCGTGCTTTCCGTTTCAATCCCTCCTCGACCCAGTCTCTTAGCTTGGTGATTCCACGAACTCGCTCATTCTTCCAACGATCTCTGATCGTAACTCCCAACATCCTCCGTTCCATATTTCGTTGAGTAACACTCAGTCGTTCCTTCTCACTCGATCGTAATGCCCAGACTTCGCATCCGTAGAGTACTGTACTTGTGATGCAGCTTTCAAAGAGCCGTCGCCTGATCTTCATGGGTAAAAGGCGTGACGATAGAAGATGGGACAGCTTACTCCATGCGTACCAGCCCAGTCCAATCCGATGTTCAATTTCGTCGGAGTGATCTAGGGGAAGACTGATTCGCCCTCCTAGATATGTGGCTCTTTCGACAAATTCGAACCGTAGATTGTCAATAGTGATTGGATTCCTGGTAGAGGTGCAGGAGGTGAGTAGATTGGTCTTTGCTGCATTGATTTCGAGACCAACTCTTCTGCAAGCGCGACTTCGCGATGAGAACTACATCGTCCGCGTACTCCAAATGGCATAGATTCCTCCCATCCATTTGGATTCCATCCTTCTCCCAGTCAATCTTGTCCATCGCAGATCTTAGCACAGCGTTGAAAAGGCGAGGGGAGAGTGTATCCCCTTGGCAAACTCCTCTTCTCACGGTGACAGGGACGAGTTCTTCGTTTACTCGAATGAGTGTGGAAGAAGACTCGTAAAGACGACGCAGAAGGTGGACGAGGGTGGGGTGGGCTCCGAAGAAGAAGAGGGCGTTCCAGCAAGCATTCCACTCAACGCAGTCGAAGGCCTTGCGGAAGTCGACAAACGCCAAGTAGATAGGGATACCGTACTCGTGGGCACTTTCTGCTACCTGCTTGATCGCATGAAGGTTATCGAGGGTGCTGAATCCGCGACGAAAACCGGTTTGGGTCGTCGATTCATTCTCTTCCAACACTTGCTCGAATCTTCTCAAAATCACCCTTATCATCGTCTTGAGAGTGACGGTGAGCAGCGAAATGGGGCGGAAATTGCCGATGTTCTTAGGATCTCCCTTCTTATGCAACAATGAAACGACTGATTCCGTCAAATCGCTTGGAACTGCGTCTCCGGCAACCAGTCGATTGAGCAGATCAGCGATGTCTGGGGCCAAGTGATCTCTGGCGAGGAAGAGCATCTCAGGGAGAATCCCATCCGAACCAGGGGAATGGCCGCATTTCAGGAGAGACATCGCATGCCTGATTTCATCGGATTGGAAGGGTGGCAATGGGTCTAGAGCGGGAGGGGACACAGTGAGAGGAAGCTGCACTCCTGGCGTGTAGAGGTCCTCAAAGAAGGTCTTCACCGCTGTCTTGGTTGCTGCTTGAGAGAGTGCACCAGAGACAGGATCGGGGACGAGAAGACGCTGCTTCGACGACTGAAGAGACAGCATGCACTTCACAATGCTCCTTCCCATCATCGCTGCTTGCCGTGCTTGTTCTTCCTTCCGTTTCCTGATATCCGCTATGAGACTCATTCGAGCAGCCTTGCATGCGATGGAATAGGCGACAGTTCCTTGCGAATTGGATTGCAATTGGTGACGTGTGGCAAGAAGGTTCTTTGTTGCGGTCGAGATCCAGGGTGGGGAATGGCGCTTCCTCCAACAGTTGACTGCCGCGGTCTCAGTGAAAGCCTTGATCTTGCAGTAGGCATCGGCGGCAGAGTTGGGGCGACCAAGGGGCAGTGACGCAAGGAGGGATGCGTTGGCAGTAAAAGCTACCCGATCGAAATCAAGCCGCTCTCTGCATCTTTTCTGCCTGACCTTGTCGGGGAGAGAGAGACATAGACGGACGATGCGATGATCCGAGTTGAACTCGAACCTTCCAACGACCCAGCAATTGACTACTCTCGCTGTGGTGGGCGCTGCAACGTAGTCAATTTGATGGAATGTTGAGCCGTTGGGGGAGCGCCAGGTCCAGATCCGTCCGAGCCGCCTCTTGGGGAACGTGTTCCATAGCCGCATCCTGTTCCTCACACAGACTTCAATGAAGGTCCGACCGCGTGGGTTCGGGGTCGAGGAGGCGAAATCACCGACATATATTTCATTGCCTGGTTCTCTCGCCACTCGACAGTTGAAGTCACCGACCAGGATGGGCATGTGGCCTCTTGGGGCACTCTTCAGGGCGGTCTCAATCTGGTCCATGAAGTCCTCGTGCGCCTGGTCGTCGTAGGAAGAGGTTGGGGCGTAAGCGCAGACCAGAAAGAGCCGCAGGTCTGAGAGGGAGAGAGTGGCCAAGCGGGGGGAGAGACCATTGAACACGGCTCCGCGCACAAGGTGCGGTCGGAGTAGGAAAACCACGCCATGGGAAGCAGTGGGCCCGCCAGAATGGAACACTACAGTGCCTGAAGACTGAAGGTTGAATGAAGCACAACCCACAATCCTAGACTCCTGCACTGCAAGCACGTCCCATTTGATCTTGTCGAGGGCGAGCTCCAACTCGGTCTGCTTGTCCTTGGTCGCGAGCGTCCTGGCATTGATGGTCCCGATGTAGAGATGGCGACTCATCAAGGTGGCGTACAACTCCCGCGTGCCAAACGCGTCTGGGAGAGGGAATCCGGGCGGGAGGAATCGGTGACGGAGAGACGAACTCGCACTCAACCGCTCGCCACACACTTGAGAACCCAGAATGTTGAACCCAATATGTTTACATCGTATATTTTCAGCAGTGTATCTCCCTTCTCCTTGTGTTCGCAGCCGACCTATTCATATGCTCTTATTATAAGATATTTACGCATATCGAAATGACAATTGGTATGTTTTCGGCACCAGGACACCTGTTAGCAGCGCGACCAATTTAACACGTCTCATGCAATTTACAATCTATTCAGAATGTGTTAACAGTTATTACTTTTTGATAATATATGTTAACACATGCACACTCCAATCAGTTGATATTTGATAGATAATGCAATTCGAACATATGGTACACTGCAAATTCAATCATTTGCAGGCACATTCTACCAAGGATTCGGTTATGCTTACTTCTTGATTACTATTTTGACAATTGTTGCTGGATTTAACATATATTTGGCGTATGAAAATCATGCCGTTAAAAGGGTAAGCCACATTTTTACGAATATAGATTATTTGGACAAGGTAAATTAATATTTTCAGCGGAAGTTTCCGATTTGCGCACTGATCGGTGGATATTATGCTGGGTACTATTTGGTATGTACTGCTCTGAACATCATCCTCGTTCTCATCGATTTCACTAACTTTTTCGGATTCGTATACGATTTTATTATGATTCCCCTCATTGAACAGGTTGAATCCGATTTCGCCTGATATCTTTTTCAAGCTCCCCCACGCGCATATACTATTGATCATTTGCATAACTCCTTTTTCCATTAAAAAACGTAAAGTATTATATATCATGTATGGGATTATCCTCCTTATTCTCTTCTATATTATATATCATATCGAACACCTAAGTATTCTTGTGCTGTACAATAAATAATCGAATTTATGGAAACATGAGACAATAATACTACGATAAACTTATGATCCATTAGCGAAAAATATCACAATGATGATCCATTAGCGAAAAATATCACAATGATGATCCATTAGCGAAAAATATCACAATGATGATCCATTAGCGAAAAATATCACAATGATGATCCATTAGCGAAAAATATCACAATGATGATCCATTAGCGAAAAATATCACAATGATGATCCATTAGCGAAAAATATCACAATGATGATCCATTAGCGAAAAATATCACAATGATGATCCATTAGCGAAAAATATCACAATGATGATCCATTAGCGAAAAATATCACAATGATGATCCATTAGCGAAAAATATCACAATGATGATCCATTAGCGAAAAATATCACAATGATGATCCATTAGCGAAAAATATCACAATGATGATCCATTAGCGAAAAATATCACAATGATGATCCATTAGCGAAAAATATCACAATGATGATCCATTAGCGAAAAATATCACAATGATGATCCATTAGCGAAAAATATCACAATGATGATCCATTAGCGAAAAATATCACAATGATGATCCATTAGCGAAAAATATCACAATGATGATCCATTAGCGAAAAATATCACAATGATGATCCATTAGCGAAAAATATCACAATGATGATCCATTAGCGAAAAATATCACAATGATGATCCATTAGCGAAAAATATCACAATGATGATCCATTAGCGAAAAATATCACAATGTGTAAATGTACGATCGTTATGTAAACATAACACGATTGTAATATCGATTTAGTAGCACCAGACAATTCTGAAATTTCATCGAATTCCATTGAAACATTTAAAAACTATATAAACGTAAATAATAAAAACGCAATACTTACATTGGAAGCAGTTGCTCGTACTTCCATACGCTCCGTTCTTTGAGTGGGCTCTGCAAAAAGGTGAATACAAAAAAAAACAACTGGAAGATGTCGCGATCAGAGTCCCTCCCAGACTCCTGAACCAGGGCAAAATTCTTCTTCTGATGGACAATGCTCGCCCACATCGAGCGAAGATGACCCAGAAAAAAAATTCATGCATTATAAAACTGTGAATAAATTAGGATGATTTCGTTAATAATAAGCCTTTCGCAAAAAAATAAAAACAGACGAAAACGTGATTTTGGGTGACTCCAGTGTCCATTACATAAACGTTTGTTAAAAACAGGGGAGAACAGCTGATGAAAATTCCGTGGTATGCGTGATTGGGCAATGGTTGCTCTATTCGCTAGCGTTGACATTTGTGATGGACAATGGTTACTGTGGAGGATACGTTCCTCCGAAAAAAAATTCTGAAAAATTTCTGGACATCCCAATAGTATAGAAAAGTGGACTGCTCAGTGGAATATGACGATTAGCGCTCCAAAGTGTTCTGTGCTCTATCTTGGACGGCTTAAAACGCGATCGCAATATATCGTTAATGGTAATATCATCTCCCCTAAAGATGAAGTTCGTGATCTTGGCATTTTCTTCACTGGGAAATTGCATTTTGGTTATCATATTGACCAAATAACTAGAAAAGCTAGATCAATGTGCCATTTACTTTTGCGGTCATTCCTAACATCTTCTCCTTGTGTTTTATTAAAAGCGTACAAAATTTACATTCGCCCACTTCTCGAGTCCTCTACTATCATCTGGAACCCTACTGCAATTGGTCTTGTAAATCAAATAGAATCAGTCCAGCGTGAATTCACTAAACGTGTATTGTTCCGCTCTAAATTACCTTATCTTCCTTATCCCGATAGGCTCAAGTTCTTCCAACTAGAGACACTTGAATGTGGACGAGTGCATAGCTCATCTAGAAGCCGAGTTATTTTGCATAGCTCATCTAGAAGCCGAGTTATTTTCTAGTAGCCAAACGAGTGAATTTTCCTACACTTTTTCAGGAGACCCGTGTTAAAACGTTGTAAACAGATTTCGTTCACCCAGTTATGATTTTGCAGTTCCCAAGTCAATTTTTAATAACTGTAATCAAAATTCAATTATCGTTCACAATGGAGCTAATCTCTTCCAAATCGCCTCATTTTCCTATTTCACCCGTCCATAATCTCCCTCCTCCTCCCCTCATTCTCTCCTCTCTTCCCTCTCCCGACTGGTGGCCGTCGCCCTCCCTCTTCTCCCTCTCCTCCACCAAACAACGTCGCGAGGATGTCTACGTGTGTCGGGAGTGCCTCTTCTCATTCTTCGACCCAGGGCAAGATGGCGCCCTTCCCCTCCTTCTACAGCACTTCTGAGCTACCATACACCGGAGGTACCGTACCATGCAGCCACTGTACCCTTGAGCTACCGTACAACTGATCTGCCGTAGCTACCGTACCCCTGGAGCCAATGTACCCTTGAGCTACCGTACAGCTGATCTACCGTAGCTACCGTACCCCTGGAGCCAATGTACCCTTGAGCTAACGTACCCCGGAGCTACCCTACCCCAGATGCCCTGCCCGCATTTCAGACGATCGCATACGCCCTAATTTTCGCGTTGATGATGTACGAGGTGTCGCTCATGTTCACCTCGCCCTTCTACGTCGAAATATGGGTACGCACTGTTTCTACCGTAATCCGTCATCTTGAATACAGTAAACCCTCATCATTCCAGGTGCAAATCGCCCTGAGCATATTCGTAATCTTCTTTTACTGCTATGCTGTGCGGACATCGTTGGAAATGGACTCATAGGCTGCTGATATTCAGCGTTATATTGGTGAGACGAATTGCGGTTATATTCTAGTTTTTTTTCTTATACATTTTCTCTGCGAAAACTCGTAGACGGCCTATATCCCGTATTATGTTTTAATGATGGAACAAAGACACCGATGCTCTGGAATTATAGATAGATCTATGTATCGGGTGTCTCTGCATCTATTTTTTGCAGTCAGTGGACGAAGTGTTTTCGTTCGTTTGGAGCTCCATAAGTGTATTTTGTAAGTTTGTTTTTAAACAATGTGTTACTGAAGATAAATAATGGGCTCTGTTATTGGAAAATTTTGACGCCTTTTCGGATGTGTTTCATGAACTATAGTTGATGAGGTAAACATTTTTTTTATTATTTATGAAATTCATAATCTTACCAGGAGACCTGGCAGCGCATCGGTCGTCCTTGCGCTTCTGGACAATCTAGAATGCATGATTAATCGATGTATTTTAATAATAATGATGATAAAAATACAGCCGAACCTCTTTGCGAGCGCAGATGGTGCAGATGATGGTGATGACTGGAATGGAGAAGATACAGATCGTAGGGTATACATTTTAAGGTATTTTTTGTCATAGTCGCATGTGTTTCAGGTACTCTAGATTTCTGATAAACTCGTGTGATATGAAGTAATATCATATTCGAAAACGAGCCTAAATTACGTGAACATTGAAACTGTAATAGATCCTATCTTGGTAGTCTATGAGAGTCTTAAGGGATACTCATGGGGCTAGGGGGGTCCCACCACGATAATTCGCAACGAAACTTTAGCGAAGTTTTCTCCTAAAAAGTGGCGACAAATATGTACAGTGGGTTAAGCATAACTGATCCATTTGTGTCCCTGCGCTTTCAATAAACGTTGCGCGTATACATTTGGCCAACGAGGCGCCTCAGGTACTTCGTACAAGATGATTTCTGAGTGACATCTACTACATCAACTAGAAATGGCTTACAACTTGTCCTTCCATCCAAGGTCCTGGGGTGCACTCATTTCTGGGTTTGGCTAAATTTAAACAATATTGATAATGCCACCCACTTTTAAGCAATGAAAAGTGCAAGATATGTATCATTTGTTTGCACATTAACCTTTACGTGCGCATGCTACTCCGAGTTTCGATGAGCAATCCATGTTCATCCACTCCCCGGAGTTGGAGAAAGTGTCCATTGCAAGACATGTTCCGTGTCCGGACGAGTGCATAGCTCATCTAGAAGCCGAGTTCTGAATTGGCGACCCTTTTTTTGCAGCAAGGCTGCAGCAAATTCAAAAATTGTTTCTGGGTAGTCCTCAGCCATATCTCCAACCTCAGAAAGTTTGGCGAGTAGGAAAAAATCTATGTAAGAATAATGCCGTTTTGAAAAAGTACACTTTGATTGCGTCATCACTACGCAATCAGAGATGAAGCATTTGATAACGCAATGCACGCATCGTATTCCTCGATGGATTTGGTATATAGTACCACAACATCCAAATTGCGAAATCAGCTACAACAAAAGTTAAATAAAAAATAAAAATCGTCTACTCACTTTCTGGCGCGACTGTACTTCGTTAATTGATCAAGTAAGCATTTCAACATACTGATTGGTTATGTTCATCTCCAGGATATTCATCCATTGGTTCCTCTTTTATTTCCTCTTCCTTGACCATCGTGAAGAGAGGCGCGGTTCTTGATTCGGAAGTATACGGCTAATGAAAAATTGGTTGGAGTTAATTACGAAGAAATAAACCAGTAGTTGTAGTAACCTCGTTAATTGACAGTGCATTTCGCGTATTTTCAGAATCGTCATTGACACTCTCAGTGATTGTTTCGATCATCAAGCAGAAAGACTCGCAAAGCGCGTAGAACGTCTGTCTGCTTGGATCGCTCCTGAAACAAAAACAAATATCGTATTAAAATGAAATTTGTCTAACAATGAATGGCCGCGAGGATAGGTTGGAGTTTTAGAATGAGACCTAGCGGGATCGAAAGATGGCAAAATTCTAAGAACTTCTACGTTTTTCATATCTGCTGAGGGCTTCTGTGGACGGCTGGGCTGTAGTGGGATTTCAGAACAGCCTGAGAAATTGACCGTTTCGCACCTCTCCCCACTATGAGCGCAGACATCCACAGATCACCTCAGCAGATATGAAACACAAAGAAGTTCTTAGAATTTGATCCTCTTTTGATCCCGCTAGGTCTCGTTCTAAAACTCCAACCTATCCTCGCGGCCATTCCTTGTAAGGCAAGTGTGCGCCGAACCAATTCAACGCTTTAGTGAGCATTCGTCAATATTTATCACAATTACAAGTTTACTTACTTCTTCTTATCCTTTCGCATCTCCTCTTTCATATCTGCATTGAGCTTTGTAATTGCTGAATTGAGGAGCTGAAAAAGTATTACTAAAATGTCAAAAAATGTGTTGATTCACATGCATATTCTTCACTCCATCTCTCGCCATTTCGATTGCCAACTCGAGTGTTTTCTTCAGAATAATGCTTAGTTTGTCCGAAGGAGCGAATGTTAGTGCCTGAACAAATCATCAATACTTCTTTATAAACAAATATTCACCTTGGTTCTCAGTTCCTGCAGTCGATGTAGTCGGGATAGCTGACCGATCATCTACAAATCGATTAACTTAGGAAACAATTAAATAAATTGTTACACTGATTAAATAACAAAGAAATATTTGTAAATTATAGGCATGTGCCTGTAATTATAAGATTTCAGCCACTGAATGAACGGAGAGCGCGGGAAGGAAGCTTTTTGAATTATATGAGTGAGGAGGGACGCCAGAGGGAAGGAGATGAATTCTGAGAGAAACATAGTGAAAGCGTGATTCCAAGCCGAGAACTAATACAATAATATACTGTTCATGCAAGTGATCCTTCATTCTGCCGCGCTACTAAATCGAGTTCATAGTAAAATGAGAGAGTGTGGTAAGTGAAGAGGGTATCTCATGCTCATTTTGCTATGAACTCCATTTAGTATCGCGGCTGCTTGCTTATGCGTTTGCGCTTCACGAGAACGTTGAAAAATTATTCTCTGAAAGTAATGATTATTTTAAAAATACTGAAAGAATGCTGTAGGCGCAATGTTATTCTTGCAAGTTCATACAATTTACGCTAAAATGTGAAAAAATCAGATATATACACCAGAATATGCACCCTCACATTTTCGATTGGAACAAATACATTTCAATTTCAAATAATTTATCAACAATCTCTTAAATAATTACCATTCACAATGGAGCTAATCTTTTCCCTCTTCTTCTCCGACAATCATCCTCGTCTCTTCCCTCTTCCCCTGCTCGCCCTCCTTATTCTCCCTCTCCTCCACCACGAGTCACAATGTCTACATATCGCGTAATCTTATGTCCTTTGCAAGCACTTACTGCAAATTTTGAAAATGTACACGAGATCTACTTTCAGAGCCCATTTTTCGTTGATTGCAATACGAAGCAGGCTTTGGCTTGCGAGCGAAAACGTTCGCCAAACAATTTAGAAATGACTTTGAATAAAAGAAAAATCCATTTTAAACACTACACTACACCCGCTTACTCGTCTGTTCCTTGGAACGCGGGATATGTCGTGAGTAGAAAGAAGTAGAAAGAAATATCAGTCGAGTTTGCTTATTGGAAAAATTGTGATGCTATTTTCATGAAAATGATGTAAATATTCAAATAAGTGTACTCCAAATATGTCCAGAACGAGGCATTCCCTCTCCTACTAAATCGATATTCCAGTGCAGGTTATATGAGAAATGTTCAAATTAGACACCCCCTAACTTTGCGTGGAGAATCCATTGGAAGAATAAAAACAATTGTGTTTTTGGTATACGAAGCCAGAAAATCGATATTATCATCCCGAAATTCAGTTTTTCGCAATTTTCCCTATGAAGACGTGATTTGGCCGTTTGTGCTACGTTAAGGAAATTGTAGATCTCTCGAAAACAAGCAAAATGAGAAAAAAAGTTCACTGTACGATGAAAATTGACTTAGAAACGTCAATTGGACGCTGTAGATCACAAAAATCGATAATGTGCAGATTTCACCAAACTGAGTGGATTAGCCTTCCTCTGACCTTAAACCATGTCCATGAACCATGTTTAATCAAAACCTGAGATATAAAATATTTTCTAGTAGCCAAACGAGTGAATTTTCCTACACTTTTTCAGGAGACCCGTGTTAAAACGTTGTAAACAGATTTCGTTCACCCAGTTATGATTTTGCGGTTCCCAAGTCAATTTTTAATAACTGTAATCAAAATTCAATTATCGTTCACAATGGAGCTAATCTCTTCCAAATCGCCTCATTTTCCTATTTCACCCGTCCATAATCTCCCTCCTCCTCCCCTCATTCTCTCCTCTCTTCCCTCTCCCGACTGGTGGCCGTCGCCCTCCCTCTTCTCCCTCTCCTCCACCAAACAACGTCGCGAGGATGTCTACGTGTGTCGGGAGTGCCTCTTCTCATTCTTCGACCCAGGGCAAGATGGCGCCCTTCCCCTCCTTCTACAGCACTTCTGAGCTACCATACACCGGAGGTACCGTACCATGCAGCCACTGTACCCTTGAGCTACCGTACAACTGATCTGCCGTAGCTACCGTACCCCTGGAGCCAATGTACCCTTGAGCTACCGTACAGCTGATCTACCGTAGCTACCGTACCCCTGGAGCCAATGTACCCTTGAGCTACCGTACCCCGGAGCTACCCTACCCCAGATGCCCTGCCCGCATTTCAGACGATCGCATACGCCCTAATTTTCGCGTTGATGATGTACGAGGTGTCGCTCATGTTCACCTCGCCCTTCTACGTCGAAATATGGGTACGCACTGTTTCTACCGTAATCCGTCATCTTGAATACAGTAAACCCTCATCATTCCAGGTGCAAATCGCCCTGAGCATATTCGTAATCTTCTTTTACTGCTATGCTGTGCGGACATCGTTGGAAATGGACTCATAGGCTGCTGATATTCAGCGTTATATTGGTGAGACGAATTGCGGTTATATTCTAGTTTTTTTTCTTATACATTTTCTCTGCGAAAACTCGTAGACGGCCTATATCCCGTATTATGTTTTAATGATGGAACAAAGACACCGATGCTCTGGAATTATAGATAGATCTATGTATCAGGTGTCTCTGCATCTATTTTTTGCAGTCAGTGGACGAAGTGTTTTCGTTCGTTTGGAGCTCCATAAGTGTATTTTGTAAGTTTGTTTTTAAACAATGTGTTACTGAAGATAAATAATGGGCTCTGTTATTGGAAAATTTTGACGCCTTTTCGGATGTGTTTCATGAACTATAGTTGATGAGGTAAACATTTTTTTTATTATTTATGAAATTCATAATCTTACCAGGAGACCTGGCAGCGCATCGGTCGTCCTTGCGCTTCTGGACAATCTAGAATGCATGATTAATCGATGTATTTTAATAATAATGATGATAAAAATACAGCCGAACCTCTTTGCGAGCGCAGATGGTGCAGATGATGGTGATGACTGGAATGGAGAAGATACAGATCGTAGGGTATACATTTTAAGGTATTTTTTGTCATAGTCGCATGTGTTTCAGGTACTCTAGATTTCTGATAAACTCGTGTGATATGAAGTAATATCATATTCGAAAACGAGCCTAAATTACGTGAACATTGAAACTGTAATAGATCCTATCTTGGTAGTCTATGAGAGTCTTAAGGGATACTCATGGGGCTAGGGGGGTCCCACCACGATAATTCGCAACGAAACTTTAGCGAAGTTTTCTCCTAAAAAGTGGCGACAAATATGTACAGTGGGTTAAGCATAACTGATCCATTTGTGTCCCTGCGCTTTCAATAAACGTTGCGCGTATACATTTGGCCAACGAGGCGCCTCAGGTACTTCGTACAAGATGATTTCTGAGTGACATCTACTACATCAACTAGAAATGGCTTACAACTTGTCCTTCCATCCAAGGTCCTGGGGTGCACTCATTTCTGGGTTTGGCTAAATTTAAACAATATTGATAATGCCACCCACTTTTAAGCAATGAAAAGTGCAAGATATGTATCAATTGTTTGCACATTAACCTTTACGTGCGCATGCTACTCCGAGTTTCGATGAGCAATCCATGTTCATCCACTCCCCGGAGTTGGAGAAAGTGTCCATTGCAAGACATGTTCCGTGTCCGGCCACAGGAAAGCCTTAAGACGACATGATTCTTTGTTTTTAAATTATTGAGAAATAATGTTTCGTATTTCATCGTGAGCTATTTCGCATGATTTACTTGCTGTTCTTAGATCTGAATGATTAAATTTAATGAATTAAATAAATGACTCGAGCGTGATCGATGTGAGAGACTGTTGCGACACTCGAGAATCAGATTATGAGCTGATCTAGCTGATTCGTGTCAATAATGTGGGAAGTTGACAACATTTCCTCATCGCTTCCTTCGATTTATAGCTACAGTAGTGGACAAAAGTCATTGCGCTTGTTTTACTTTTACAATAACTTTCGAGGGCAAATCATGAGATTTTGTTTTCATATTCTCAAGATCAACTAGAATCGTGATGGCGATCGTTTTGACACTTTGAAGTCTCTAGCTTATCTAGAAGCCGAGATCTGAATTCCCGACCGTTTTTGCAGCAAGGCTGCAGCAAATCTGCGACCGAGCCGCAACTCCAACTTATTTTTGTGTAGTCCTCGCACAAATCTTCAACTTCAGAGAGTTTGTTGATCAGGAAACATTCCATATAACAATAACTCATGTTTGAAAAAATACATATCGATTTTTTCATCACTACGCAATGACTGTGCGATTACGTCAAACCCCAATACCATAGTCATGATCTCCAATGGATTTGGTTCATCACACCTCAATATCAGAATGATGTCTTTCGTGGGCCGAAAGTTATAATAAAATCAAAAAAAGCGCAACGACTTTTGCAATGACAGGTTGTTCATTTTGATTTAAACATCAGCAACGATCGCCCTGTCTAAAAGATCACTACCGATCGCGCGTACCCTAGCGTTATCACTAGTGATAACAATTCGGAAGGCACGCTCTCCTTTCGATGATTCATTAACCTGGGTAAACGTTTTGGAAGTCCCATGGTGTTCCATCGATCCAATTGAACTGATTTGCTGTGGATGTTGCGCCTATGTAAAGTCCATTCACAGCTCCTTGGACAACGGCCAATTTTCGAATGAATGTATTTTCCTGAAAAAAAAATTAGTTTTTTTTTGGGAATGATCAATGAGGCTGACAATTGTAAAGAGCTCAGTTACCGAGCAGCACAAAATTGTCTAACGCGAGATACCAGGCCTTGTGCCGTACTTGATGGAAACCCTAAATCCGCTTTCACGAAGCACCAAATATATAAATAACGTCTGATCTTGGCTCGACGAGTACTATATGTGTGAACATTTTGAGGGAATTCGATTGTTCACCAGTGCCAAACATTTTCTTTCGCGCCTATCATAAGT
This sequence comes from Pristionchus mayeri, assembly GCA_036245805.1. NCBI lineage: Eukaryota > Metazoa > Nematoda > Chromadorea > Rhabditida > Neodiplogasteridae > Pristionchus > Pristionchus mayeri. Next base: position 12,701,579 of record BTRK01000006.1, read on the forward strand.
CATGCGCGTTCGGAAGGGACCTGCTGATTGTGTATCGAAGCCACTGCTCCTCCTAGACTGCGACAGGTATTCTGAGCATCGAGCCAGGTCTGCGCATTTCCTTTGACCTGATTTGTTATTTTTGTTTTATTTATATTTGTATTCTTCATTGGGCTAACTTGGTAGCAAATTCCGTCATCAGTGTCGTGATTGGCACTGTCACAATCATCACCAGTAGGCGGCTGAAGTTGAGTAGTGCAAAAAATATTCGATTTCCAAGTTCGGTGATCGCACCCTTAAATTTGGTGTTTTGAATGTAAGCTCTTCGATAGCTTTTCATTATTTGATCACAATATATTCAAATTGCAAATATGAATTGCAAATACTTACAAAATTACCATGTTCCATTATAATACATTTGCCAGCTGCATCCAGTTTCGCATTCTATGTCCAATGCTGAATATGTGTTTTATACAGTTAATCTCGTATCTATTAGGTTTTCGAATCGAACATCGGATTAGGTCTTCGATACCGACAATGAATGACAAATATTGATCGTTTCTTTAACCCTAGTTCCATATATGGACATACCTGAATCGTAGGAACGAGGTCTGAAATCGATTGCTGATCCATCAGACCATTCCCATCTGTGTGTATGGGTGTTGCACGTTATTCCTGACAATCGAAAAAATTGGTTAAGACAACATTTGAGATAACTACCTATGGTGAATGCATCGATCGGTGGTTTGCCCTTCGCATCTCGCCAATTCATCCAATACGATTGATGCTAGAATTTGGGGAATCAAATATATCAAAAACGGCATGACGTCATTGTTATCATCCGTAATTTTAAAGAAAAATTGCACCTCATCGTTGTGAATGATGATTGGCTGCCCCTTAATTTCCTTGCATTTCGAAACTGTCGGTTCGTACGCATCATCATCGTACATCTCATCGATGGCGTACATTCCTCGGCACTCTCCATCACGAACAAGATCGAATCCGGCTGGTCACGATCACAGTGCAGTTTCTGCAAATATGTGGCAGTACGTCCGATGAGAACTGTGGCGTCAGGACGCCTTTCATTCATCAAAGGCGGCTTAACGTCACAGTTCTCATCCGATCTAGTGCCAAAAGTGAAATCTTAGACATAGCACGATATCGAATGTCAAACTCACGTAAAATCGGCAACAATAGAAGGAGAAGTCGCATATCGCAGCAATCGAGGAGTGCTTGCTACGAAATTCTCGCCGCGTGAGGGAAGCTGATTCGCTCTTATCGTTTCGACATTTGTAAAGATTCATGTTGCCGATGTTTCTCCGCAATATAATAGGGGAGCAATCGTCTGACTCTCTTCAGTTTGTACACTCTCTCGTCTCTCTAACCGGCGATAGAGCGTGCAAACTGAAGCGAGTCAGACCATTGCTCAAATAGGGGGTGGCTTTGTCCTTCTCTCTCTATTCTGTATGGCCTCTCTCTCAGCTCTCACCAATGAGAGAGCATAGAAATGAGGGGATTGATTCCATTGAAGCCAGCCAGCAAAAAATGTTATCAATCAAGCTCCGCATAGTGATGGCGCTAGGGTACGCGCGATCGCTGTTGATCTTTTAGATAGGGGGATCGGTGCTGATGTATGCTTAAAAGTGAACAGCCTAGAAAAAGTTGCCTAATAAAATTCGGATCGGAAATATGACGAATCGAAGGAATCGAAGAAATAGAAGGACGCGAGGAGAAAATCGAAAGAAGGGTGGAGAAAATTTCGTCCATTTGTATTATCTTTACTAATTGAAGGTAGTTCTGAGGTGCAGTCAGCTACCCACAACGTGAATCAGATAGTTCAGCTCAAAATCTTATTCATTTGTGTCGCAATAGTCGCTCACAGTGAACACGCTCGATGATACATTGGTACCGCTAAAACCTTTTTCAAAAGACGAGGGTGATCATCAGTTGGGCGAAAGAGTGTGTGAAGTGATCCTTGTCAATCTTCACTTTTCCAACCCTAACTGATCACTAATAACGCTAAGTCCGATTCACAGCGATAAGCGGCTTTGCAAATAGAAATAGATAAACTGTGTGAGAAACCATGTGAATAAAGATAAATTCGAAATATACGTATTTATCGATCTATTAGGAGAATTGGAATCCAGTGAAGGGACTAAACTGCACGGAATTTCATCTGAAATGCATATTCGAAAATGTTGTGGTGGTGATATACACTCACGATCATTCCGCGGACGTTATTGCCTCCGTTCGGTTGCCAGGAGACTCTCATGTAGTTGGACGAGGTAGCCTTGTAGGTCTTGTCGTTCACTTCTCCAGTCAATCTGAATGCAAATGTTGAGCAAGTTATATTTCTGACTTGACAAGTGAGGGAGTATTCGAAATTAAAATAATTGGAATTAGATCGGATGAGAACCCACCGGATGAGGACCAAGAATCAAAAACTTGGTTCGATTTTTGGTTCTCATCCGGTTGTTTCTCATCCAACGGTTCGCGTCCTACCTAGTTCCAAATAATTATTTATTTTTGCCCTTGTCCTGACGCACTTTGCGATGACGTTTCCTTCCTCCTCGTAGATAACCAGATGATCACTGAACGAATTTGCCTCGAGCAAGATAATCTAAACGACCTTTAACATATGAGAAAAGAAAAGAAGTTGTAACCTCAACTTGGACCTTCCTTCTTGCCAGCGTCAACAGAGAGAATGTACTCGCATGGAACGGAGGAGTTGACCGGGAATTCGGAGGGGGGGGGGGAAGTAAATCTGGAAGGAAGTAATGCTCATATTTGGAGTACACTTATTTGAATATTTACATCATTTTCATGAAAATAGCATCAAAAATTTTCCAGTTTTCGCTCGCAAGCCACAGCCTGCTTCGTATTGCAATCAACGAAAAATAACCAGGGGCTCCTCAGTATGAAATTTCCCTCAAAACCGCTCTAGAAACGTGATATACGCTGTTAAAGTTAGGGTCGCAGGTAGGGTACTCGACGTAGTGACCTTAAGAATAATCTCAGAGCAAAATGACTTCAGGTGGTGTTAGGGCATACCTAGGGGTGACTAAAAATGATGACAATTTTTTTTGCCATTATCACTCCCAGATCGATTCTCTCGTAGCAGGCGTGATATTCAAGGATTTAAAAATTGTGCTTGAGTCAATGTGATTGATATCAAAAACGTGAGTGTTGTATTTATCTTTTTTGCCACAATCAGTGGTATGGGGGTGTGTCACTCTGATGGGTAGGCTTGACTGCTCAGGGGAAGGAGGCACCCGTGCTGCCAGTGATCGTCGTTACGGAGGATGTTCCAGGTGTGTCGACAGAGACTGAAGATAAATAACTAAATAACTAATATTCAAATAAGTTTGGAGTACACTTATTTGAATATTTACAAAATGATGTAAATATTCAAATAAGTGTACTCCAAATATGAGCATTACTTCCTTCCAGATTTACTTCCCCCCCCCCCCCCGAATTCCCGGTCAACTCCTCCGTTCCATGCGAGTACATTCTCTCTGTTGACGCTGGCAAGAAGGAAGGTGGAGAAGTGAACGACAAGACCTACAAGGCTACCTCGTCCAACTACATGAGAGTCTCCTGGCAACCGAACGGAGGCAATAACGTCCGCGGAATGATCGTGAGTGTATATCACCACCACAACATTTTCGAATATGCATTTCAGATGAAATTCCGTGCAGTTTAGTCCCTTCACTGGATTCCAATTCTCCTAATAGATCGATAAATACGTATATTTCGAATTTATCTTTATTCACATGGTTTCTCACACAGTTTATCTATTTCTATTTGCAAAGCCGCTTATCGCTGTGAATCGGACTTAGCGTTATTAGTGATCACTTAGGGTTGGAAAAGTGAAGATTGACAAGGATCACTTCACACACTCTTTCGCCCAACTGATGATCACCCTCGCCTTTTGAAAAAGGTTTTAGCGGTACCAATGTATCATCGAGCGTGTTCACTGTGAGCGACTATTGCGACACAAATGAATAAGATTTTGAGCTGAACTATCTGATTCACTTTGTGGGTAGCTGACTGCACCTCAGAACTACCTTCAATTAGTAAAGATAATACAAATGGACGAAATTTTCTCCACCCTTCTTTCGATTTTCTCCTCGCGTCCTTCTATTTCTTCGATTCCTTCGATTCGTCATATTTCCGATCCGAATTTTATTAGGCAACTTTTTCTAGGCTGTTCACTTTTAAGCATACATCAGCACCGATCCCCCTATCTAAAAGATCAACAGCGATCGCGCGTACCCTAGCGCCATCACTATGCGGAGCTTGATTGATAACATTTTTTGCTGGCTGGCTTCAATGGAATCAATCCCCTCATTTCTATGCTCTCTCATTGGTGAGAGCTGAGAGAGAGGCCATACAGAATAGAGAGAGAAGGACAAAGCCACCCCCTATTTGAGCAATGGTCTGACTCGCTTCAGTTTGCACGCTCTATCGCCGGTTAGAGAGACGAGAGAGTGTACAAACTGAAGAGAGTCAGACGATTGCTCCCCTATTATATTGCGGAGAAACATCGGCAACATGAATCTTTACAAATGTCGAAACGATAAGAGCGAATCAGCTTCCCTCACGCGGCGAGAATTTCGTAGCAAGCACTCCTCGATTGCTGCGATATGCGACTTCTCCTTCTATTGTTGCCGATTTTACGTGAGTTTGACATTCGATATCGTGCTATGTCTAAGATTTCACTTTTGGCACTAGATCGGATGAGAACTGTGACGTTAAGCCGCCTTTGATGAATGAAAGGCGTCCTGACGCCACAGTTCTCATCGGACGTACTGCCACATATTTGCAGAAACTGCACTGTGATCGTGACCAGCCGGATTCGATCTTGTTCGTGATGGAGAGTGCCGAGGAATGTACGCCATCGATGAGATGTACGATGATGATGCGTACGAACCGACAGTTTCGAAATGCAAGGAAATTAAGGGGCAGCCAATCATCATTCACAACGATGAGGTGCAATTTTTCTTTAAAATTACGGATGATAACAATGACGTCATGCCGTTTTTGATATATTTGATTCCCCAAATTCTAGCATCAATCGTATTGGATGAATTGGCGAGATGCGAAGGGCAAACCACCGATCGATGCATTCACCATAGGTAGTTATCTCAAATGTTGTCTTAACCAATTTTTTCGATTGTCAGGAATAACGTGCAACACCCATACACACAGATGGGAATGGTCTGATGGATCAGCAATCGATTTCAGACCTCGTTCCTACGATTCAGGTATGTCCATATATGGAACTAGGGTTAAAGAAACGATCAATATTTGTCATTCATTGTCGGTATCGAAGACCTAATCCGATGTTCGATTCGAAAACCTAATAGATACGAGATTAACTGTATAAAACACATATTCAGCATTGGACATAGAATGCGAAACTGGATGCAGCTGGCAAATGTATTATAATGGAACATGGTAATTTTGTAAGTATTTGCAATTCATATTTGCAATTTGAATATATTGTGATCAAATAATGAAAAGCTATCGAAGAGCTTACATTCAAAACACCAAATTTAAGGGTGCGATCACCGAACTTGGAAATCGAATATTTTTTGCACTACTCAACTTCAGCCGCCTACTGGTGATGATTGTGACAGTGCCAATCACGACACTGATGACGGAATTTGCTACCAAGTTAGCCCAATGAAGAATACAAATATAAATAAAACAAAAATAACAAATCAGGTCAAAGGAAATGCGCAGACCTGGCTCGATGCTCAGAATACCTGTCGCAGTCTAGGAGGAGCAGTGGCTTCGATACACAATCAGCAGGTCCCTTCCGAACGCGCATGACTTATGATAGGCGCGAAAGAAAATGTTTGGCACTGGTGAACAATCGAATTCCCTCAAAATGTTCACACATATAGTACTCGTCGAGCCAAGATCAGACGTTATTTATATATTTGGTGCTTCGTGAAAGCGGATTTAGGGTTTCCATCAAGTACGGCACAAGGCCTGGTATCTCGCGTTAGACAATTTTGTGCTGCTCGGTAACTGAGCTCTTTACAATTGTCAGCCTCATTGATCATTCCCAAAAAAAAACTAATTTTTTTTTCAGGAAAATACATTCATTCGAAAATTGGCCGTTGTCCAAGGAGCTGTGAATGGACTTTACATAGGCGCAACATCCACAGCAAATCAGTTCAATTGGATCGATGGAACACCATGGGACTTCCAAAACGTTTACCCAGGTTAATGAATCATCGAAAGGAGAGCGTGCCTTCCGAATTGTTATCACTAGTGATAACGCTAGGGTACGCGCGATCGGTAGTGATCTTTTAGACAGGGCGATCGTTGCTGATGTTTAAATCAAAATGAACAACCTGTCATTGCAAAAGTCGTTGCGCTTTTTTTGATTTTATTATAACTTTCGGCCCACGAAAGACATCATTCTGATATTGAGGTGTGATGAACCAAATCCATTGGAGATCATGACTATGGTATTGGGGTTTGACGTAATCGCACAGTCATTGCGTAGTGATGAAAAAATCGATATGTATTTTTTCAAACATGAGTTATTGTTATATGGAATGTTTCCTGATCAACAAACTCTCTGAAGTTGAAGATTTGTGCGAGGACTACACAAAAATAAGTTGGAGTTGCGGCTCGGTCGCAGATTTGCTGCAGCCTTGCTGCAAAAACGGTCGGGAATTCAGATCTCGGCTTCTAGATAAGCTAGAGACTTCAAAGTGTCAAAACGATCGCCATCACGATTCTAGTTGATCTTGAGAATATGAAAACAAAATCTCATGATTTGCCCTCGAAAGTTATTGTAAAAGTAAAACAAGCGCAATGACTTTTGTCCACTACTGTAGCTATAAATCGAAGGAAGCGATGAGGAAATGTTGTCAACTTCCCACATTATTGACACGAATCAGCTAGATCAGCTCATAATCTGATTCTCGAGTGTCGCAACAGTCTCTCACATCGATCACGCTCGAGTCATTTATTTAATTCATTAAATTTAATCATTCAGATCTAAGAACAGCAAGTAAATCATACGAAATAGCTCACGATGAAATACGAAACATTATTTCTCAATAATTTAAAAACAAAGAATCGTGTCGTTTTAAGGCTTTCCTGTGGCCGGACACGGAACATGTCTTGCAATGGACACTTTCTCCAACTCCGGGGAGTGGATGAACATGGATTGCTCATCGAAACTCGGAGTAGCATGCGCACGTAAAGGTTAATGTGCAAACAAATGATACATATCTTGCACTTTTCATTGCTTAAAAGTGGGTGGCATTATCAATATTGTTTAAATTTAGCCAATCCCAGAAATGAGTGCACCCCAGGACCTTGGATGGAAGGACAAGTTGTAAGCCATTTCTAGTTATCTTCGTGAAATATATAATGACTTATTCATAGATTTACTCCCCTGGGTATCCCTATGAGGCAACTGAGCCGTGCGATTACTTCATTTCCGTTGCGGTAGGGAAGAAAGTTCAAGTAGAGGTACTAAATTTCAGTATTTAAAATATTTTTTTCTAATTTGTGTTCCAATTTTCCAAATTTAGGTGCTCCTTCTAGAAGCGAACTCGTGTTGTGATCGACTCGTTATGGAAGACGATGTTCTCGGCGGAAATCTCGTGGCAAAGTACTGATAAAATTAACATAAATAACTTCACCGAGGGCTTCAGCCTCACTGGAGAACTCAGCAACCAGTTCTAACCGACTAAATCGTCGAATTTCATGAGAGTTTCCTGGCAGCCAACCAGTGGAGTGAATGTACGAGGCGCGATGGTTAGAATTTCAACCAATTTGTCAAAAAATAATTAAAAATTCATGCTAATCAATTAAAATTAAACTAATCAAAAATTTGAATCGCATTTCAGTTCTCTTTCACTGCAGTCTAATCCACCACGATGCGATAGTAAGCTCCTAAAGTATGAGAATTATGAAACCAATTTCACATTCTCCGCCGTGTAATGCTCAAGAGTCCGTACGCATTTTATCAGTTCGCAATCGCATTGTTTTTGTATTCAATAAAGTTAGTTTACACATACTACACACATGCGCATTGCAACTTGGAGACCCATTGATTTGGAACATCATTTACTCTCCCGATGTGTTTACCGTGTGCAAAAAGCGTGCAAAAGAGGTGATTACGAGCTGAATCGTCGGTACTAATGATCACTGATAGCTTTATCATTGTGCATAGCCTAATACCGCCTTTTTATGGCTCTAATCAAATATTAGCATGCGCCCTTGTCAAGATCCGCATCAACAAATTTTCCAAGAACCGGCCATTTTAAAAATTAAGTTCTTAGAAAATCCAGACAAGTGGTAGAAGATGAATGATCGAAAGATCAAATACTGGGAGTGCCAACTTGGGGGGGGGGTGAGAATATTCCGCCAATTGCAGGCGCTATTTTTCCCAGGAACGAAATTCAACGGATCACGCGGATCTATAAAGGAGTCCCGAAAAAAATAGCTCATATGAATTTGAGCTATTTTTTGCAAGATAATATGTGTTAACTTGCATGATGTCTAGCATCTACTTCCATTGCTCGTCGTAGATCGCGAGCAACCACACGTGGCCTTTCGAAAAAAAATATGAAATTTCTAGTGTAAAAGTAAACACTATTAATCTATCGTTTTGTCAAGTCTTTTATCACTAGTCAAGGTCGGTATATCGATTGACATAACACACGTCTTCTGAGAGATGATAGGTGGCGTTTGACAAAATGTTCAGTGGTCGGATCTTTTCGAGATTATCATGGTAGATGTCCCAAAGGCCCAGTATCTTTTTGCACATACGGATTCCGCGAATTCTCAAAACTTTCCAAAAGCCGGCTCTTGAAATTTCGAAATTTCAAAAATTCATAACATCCTTAAAAATTGAGCTGCAGTTTCGTTCAAAAAACCAAAATGTACGATTTTCAAGTAGAACAACTTTTATGTTGACACTTCTTGTATTGAGAAAAGTCTAAGTTTTGAAAAGTGCAAAAAATCATTTTTCGACTTATTTTTTTCTCATTATTTCGCCGTCGTGAAAAATAATATTCCTTTGCACCCTGGGATTTTATCAGATTCGTATTCTACGTCCTTTTTTACCCCGGGAAAAGTTTTTTCAAGAAAATCGAAGATATAATATGTTTTCATTTTTGGCCTCAAATATACGGAATCTCGAGTTTTCAAGCAAAATCGAAAAATCGTCGGTACTCGCATCTAAGTAATTATCGCTCGGGGATATGTTTAATATCAGTTTTCAATGTTTACTGACCTACTTACACCAGTTTCCATTGAAACATCAGAAGATTTCAATACTTCGCAAAACCATGAAATTTGAGAAATTTGGTGAAAAATGCGATTTTGAGAAGTATTGAAATCTTCGGTTGTTTCAATGGAAATAGGTACATGTAGGCCAGTCAACATTGAAAACTGATATTAAACATATCCCCGAGCGATAATTACTTAGGTGCGAGAAAGTGAAATTTTCGATTTTGCTTGAAAACACGAGATTCCGCATATTTGAGGCCAAAAATGGAAACATATTATACCTTCGATTTTCTTGAAAAAAACTTTTCCCGGGGTAAAAAAAGGCGTAGAATACAAATCCGATAAAATCCCAGGGTGCAATGGAATAATATTTTTCACGACGGCGAAATAATGAGAAAAATTTAAGACGAAACATGATTTTTTGCACTTTTCAAAACTTAGACTTTTCTCAATACAAGAAGTGTCAACATAAAAGTTGTTCTACTTGAAAAATTGTACATTTTGGTTTTTTTAACGAAACTGTTGCTCAATTTTGAAGGATGTTATGAATTTTTGAAATTTCGAAATTTCAAGAGCCGGCTTTTAGGAAGTTTTGAGAATTCGCGGAATCCGTGTGTAAAGAAAGATACTGGGCCTTAAGGATACATACCATGATAATCTCTATGAGATCCGACCACTGAACATTTTGTCAAACTGGGGTCTCGATTTCATGCAATCTCTCAGAAGACGCGTGATAATACATTTGCATTCATCTTTTATCGTCATAGCGACGTCTAAAATGGGGCAATGGTACTTCTGCGCGGTATTACTTGCGCTGTCCCGAGCCGTGCCAATTTTCTTCGGTTCGGGCTTCGGAGACTGCGAGGTGGGAGGAGGATAGGGTGACGGAGCCGCATTGTAGGCAACCTGGGTTGGATTGTAGGGAGTAGGAGCCGCATAGTAGGGAGAGGGGTACTGGTAGCAGGGAGAGGGAGAGGCGTAGTAGGGCTGCTGGCCATTAAGCGGGAGGGTGACCTGGAATTGAGAGTATTAATTAAGTAATTAATTTAAAACAATTACCTTATTAACCTCGTTGCGCACTGTCGAGTAGTAGCAGATGGCGATGGCTGAAGAAGATAAATAAATTGATCGCATTTGACTGTGTAAATGATCCGGCGGAATCTAGCATTAAGGATGACCGTCAATATTTCTTTAAAAAACACAAAAATAACCCTGTAGCAGTCCACATGCGAAGACTCCGAGGTCCCACAGTAGCCATAAGAACTTTTCGGTTTTCGTCTTATCATCTAAATCGAATTTGGTCTGATTTTCTTATTTATATAAATCCAAAAATAATATTTCGGATAAGCGAAACTCATCATCGTTAGCTAGCATCAGACCGTATACGAGCGAGAAACCGATGCCTAGGAAGGCTATAATGCCCTGAAAGGATAGACGTACCAATGAAGCGGTCCCAATCTGATTCCACTGGTACCATTATCTGGAACCAGTGGAATCGGCAACTGGTTCATTGTCTGGTTCCAGTCTGGAACCAGTAACAGCGTCTGGCACCACAGATACCGGCCTCACCGAGAGAATCATGGCGGCCATCAAGAGTCCGCTGGTCTTCTTAGCAACTCCGCAGATTCCCAAAATGGGCGGCACACAGAACAGGATGCCTGCGAAGACGTCAATCTGAAAGAAAAAAACGTAAAATTATAAAAAAATATATAAAATATTAAAAACGCGTTCTCCGTAAGAACGCAGTGAAAGGGTGAGATAGTGGCACAACTCCGGCAAAATGATCGCCCAGGGCTCAATCTTTCAGAATATGACCACTAGGGACCAATAATCATTCATTCGAGAGTTGAAGCCAAAATATAGATTTTGACCTACAAAAATCGATAATTTCAAATGTTCGATTTCAACCTCGAATTATAGATCATTCGAAAGAGCGTGAAAAGTTATATTAGAATCTACCTTTTCGCCAAAAATAGGCTTTCCGAAAGCGTGAAATCGGTCAAAATGTTCATTTTTTTCGTTCATTAGCACATACATAGCCGAAACTACCCCTCATATAACTCACTAAAATTCGCCTAATCTAACTCAAAAACGGTTTGTTTACATTTCCGAAGCAATCGATTTTCCATATTTGAGCGTCAAAAGTCGGGGCGTCTAAGCATTGGTGAAGGTCTTTGTGACCGATTCATATTCATGGCTGTCCATACTATGTAATTCATGCAGCCATCACGTGTAATAATTTATAAATGGTGAGTTTGCAGCATGGGAATTTATGATTTCAGTGGTGCAAAGCGTGATTTTTGAAACAGGTAAATGAATTTGAAACGCTATGGAAACTACTGATATATGTTCTACAAGACCGCTTATGAATCATTTTGTCGACTTGGAGGTATATCATTAGTAAACTGAAGATCAATTGGTCTAAACCTTGAAAGATGGAAGTTGTCAATTCGAGCGCTATTTTCAGTTCTTGGGCACTGAAAATATGGCGATTTCACAAGTTATTCAAATTCTACGATACATTTTGCACAAAATATGTCGGAACTGGAGGGCGGACGCGATTTTAAGAGGGGTAGTTTCGGCTATGTATGAGCAAATGAACGAAAAAATGAACATTTTGATCGATTTCACGCTTCCGAAAAGCTTATTTTTGGCGAAAAGGTGGATTCTAATATAACTTTTAACGGTTTTTCCAATGATCTATAACTCGAGGTCGAAAACGAAAATTTGAAATTATCGATTTTTGTAGGTCAAAATCGATATTTTGGCTTCAACTCTCGAATGAATGATTATTGGTCCCTAGTGGTCATATTCTGAAAGTTTGAGCCCTGGGCGATCATTTTGCCGGAGTTGTGCCACCCCACCTGCACTCTTACAAAGAACGCGTTAAAAAAAACTAATTATTTATTGTTAATTTAAGTTTTTTTAATTGCAATTACCATTATTTAATGAACTCACCACAATCAGGATGATGAGGTTCGGAATGACCAGGATGACTCCCAATACCAGAGCGGCGATCGAGAGACCGAGAGCGACCTTGTACGATGAAGAACGTGCACCATCTTGAGACGTCACCATGGCTAGGGATCGACGAGGGGAGAAGAGGAGGGAGAAGCGAGTCGACCGCTTGGAGTGTAGGAAAGAGGTGGGAGTGAGGGGAGGAGGAGAGGATAGATTTAATGTAGTGGGAAGTTCATAATCAAATCACTGAGATCAACGTGATCAATTGGAAATTGCATAAAATTTTACGTAGACATTCAAACTACAACAACTTATAGTGATAATTTTAGTAAATTTTGGCACAAAAAACAACGAAAGACAGTCGCCGGGAACGTATAGAGTCTCATAACGAGTGTGAATAATTACAAGGAGCAGATACTTTCACAGAATATCGAAATACAATATAGCCGGTGCTTAGAAAACAAAAATATCTCATTGTGTCGATGCCGCAGTGAAAATGAAGGTGGAACTGTGTAAGTACGAAGTAAGATAATGCATTCATCTTTTATCGTCATAGCGATGTCCCAATTGGGGACAGTACATCTACGCAGTTTTAGTTGCGCTCTCTTGCGTCTTATCAGTTTTCTTCGACTCGGGCTTCTTCGGAGTCTGTGAGGTGGGAGGGGGATAGTGAAGGGCCGGAGCCGGGTAATAGGGTGCCGGAGTAACTCCGTAGGGAGGTGGAGCCGCGTAGTAGGGAGAGGGGTAGTGGTAGTAAGGATTTTGGGGATTGGCGTAGTAGGGCGACTGGCCGGCGGGCGAGACCATCCCCATCAAGCGCTCGTTTTCGATCTGAAATTTTATAAGAATATATATATGTAAATATTTTTAAAAATATATTTTAAAATATGTTTTTGCAAATTAATTAAATAGTAGACCTCGTTGCGCAGTGTGGACTCGAAGTAGATGGCGATTACTGCAGAATATGAATTGTATTTATCGATAAAAATTTATCTACGGATCAATTTAGCCTTTGTTTTCGAAGATGTTCATTACACAGATACTTATTAAGAAGCACAGATATTCATTATTTGTACAAAACCTTTAAGAAGCACTAACAAGATATTTTACTGAGACCTACACAAACAAAACACAAAACATATTATTTTTCAACGAGAGAGCATTCACCCATCAGCAGACAGCAGATGAAAACTCCTGTGAACCAGACTCCGAATACGGTCGTTGCCCATGCTGGCAAATGGTTGAACGTGCCCTGCGCACTGCCCATCGCAAATCCCAGAAGGACGAGACCCGAGATGATGAGGCCAATGATGCCAACGATACCCTGAACGAATCGACGGTTCCTCGCTGGTACTGGCACCGTACCAGGTACCAGCGGGACCAGGTGCGTTACCAGCAAATCTCACAGAAAAAATCATTGCAGTCAGCAGGAGCCCGCTGCTCTTCTTAGAGACTCCGCAGATACCTTAATATTGTTATTATTATTAGCAATTTTATTGTTTATAATATTCTTATTATTACCCAAAATGGGCGGCACGATGAATACGGAGTTAAGGACGAAGAGAACCTGAGAATTATTGATATTTTTTCGTTTATTGTACACACATATTATGTAAAATTAATAATTATGTAAAATGTCTGATTAGTCAAATAAGATATTTATTGCAGAATCTAAAGTGCACTCCACTCACCCAAGAATATGGATCTTCCGGACTATTAACGATGAAGTAAAACATCGGAAGGAGTATGAGGACGGCCAGCACGAGAGCGGCGATCGAGAGACCGAGAGCGACCTTCTGAAGTGGAGAGGTCACGTTAGGTTGGTTTGGTAACGTTTTCGAATTATCCAATTTCACTGATAGTGCATGAGGAAGATGTTGTGCTAGAATAAACGATAATGAACTTACGCCATCTTTAGACGTCGCCATGGTGAGGGATAGACGAGGATATGAGAGGAGAGAGGGGCGAGTCGACCAGTCGGAGTGGGGAAAAGAGGTGGAAGTGAATGGAGGAGGAGAGGAGAGATTCAATATTGTGGAGAGGACGCAGGCAAATCTCAGAGATCAACGCGATCAAAATGGAAAATATCGAAAAGTCATGTATATATTCAACCTACAACAACAAGTGATCTGGAGGATACTATTGAATGTTAGCTCAAAAATCAACGAAAAGCGTGCATACAAGTATTGAATTGTGCCTTGTAAGCATCGCTGCTCACGTAAACTCTCCAAGAAGTATATGAATTCAAAAATACTACTTTTTTAGAAAACAATATTGTTCCCACATATTTATTCCAGTAAAAAAATGAGGGTAAAAATGTGTACACAAAGAAAGAAAATGCATTCATCTGTATCTCCATATCGATCACTCGAAGGGGGCACGATACTTCTATGCAGATTCGCCCTCTGGCTTCTCAGTTCTCGTCGATTCGGGAATCAGAGGATGCGAGTCTTGGGTAGAAACTGAAGTCCGCGTAATAAGGAGCGCGAGCCGCATAATATGGAGCCGGAGCCCCATAGTAGGGAGCCGCATAATAGGGAGGAGGTGGCGGGTAGGCAGAGGGGGAGGCGTTGAGCTGGCGAGCGGGCAGGTCCGGGTACATCTCGCGGAGGCGCTTGTTCTCAATCTGAAAGTATCAATAGTAGAGCGGTGAAATTGAACACTTAGTAGTTAACTAATTAACTAATTAACCTCGCTGCGCACTCTCCACTCATAGTAGATGGCGATGGCTTAAGAGACCGGATCGGTAAGAATCGACCACCGTCCCACCGGAATGGGAACCAGGCCCCTATACTTTGTGCATGTGTACCCCTTGGCCCTATGTTGCACAAAGTACCACTGATTTATCGATTTCACTTGTATGCAGGAAAATACAAAGCCTCAAAGTCAAAAAATCGAAATTTCATAATTTCTGAACGGGACAAGATAGACTCAAAATCTCTTTAGCATTACTCTAGGTATGTCCAATAACCAAAATTTAACTACCCTGATCGAATCTCACTCAATTATATTATCGAGTTTATGGTCACAAATTTCGAATTTTGCTCAAAATAGTTAGCATATGGAAAAACCAGGCCGACATACTATGCTTAAAATGTTCCTTGATGAAACCTACATCTAAGTGACTAATTACGAGATTGATTCATTTTTTATATTTTTGATCACACAGGCTCAAATGTTTGGAATTTCAGGTTTCTCATTCCAACCGTCGTGATTTCACCTTTATCGCAATGAAATCCACGACAAAATGAGTTTCAATATTGGGGAATGTGAAAAATCATCGAAAAGTCCGAGTTTTAATCGTTTCAAAAATGTCGATTTTCGAATTGTCGATTTCGTTAAGATTTAGTCATCTTAAAGTGTAGATTTTCAAAAATATAAAAATGCGCATACCACATAAAACAAAGAAGGCTTCCATATAAATACGAAAATTTACATATAAGCTTCTGTCCACACTTTGAGGCCCAGATATTTATCACCGAACATTGCAAAAGTGATCATATCGACCAAAATTTATCGATTGAAATCGACCGAAATCAAGTTGATTTTGTGACGTCATATCATGAAACAATTAATAATGCAAAAACAATGCCGAAAAATAAGCGAATTGCTTATTTGTGGTGTCTCTAATTCTCGATTATTCCCATGTTTGCTCTTTGAAAATTAAGGGATTTCGGTCTCAAATCTACTTATACTTAACTTAAGTTATAGACGAGTAGTAGATGAATAATCCTTTGCAAAAATAAGCTCAGCCCCTCTTCCCTTTTCACGAAATTGTTAATCAAATTTAGTCAAAATCGATATCTGTCATAATAATTTCATGCGCATTTCACTTGTTATAAGCATATTCAAGTAAAACTCAGTGACACAATGAAATACACAACTAGTCAAATCCCAAAATAGGTGTACTTCATTCAATGTGCGTAAAATAGATTGTATGATTTTCAGAAATTTCAAAAATTCGATTTCTTTAGATGAAGTCGAATTGAACTTTTATTTGAATAATGATGCTTATCTAAAGTGTGCAAGCATTGGTTCGCACGAACGAGCCCGATTCTGCTTATAACAAGTGAAATGTGCATGAAATTAGTATGACAGATATCGATTTTGACTAAATTTGATTAAAAAAATCGTGAAAAGGGAAAGAGAAGCTGATCTTATTTTTACATGGAATTACTCATCTACTACTCTTCTATAACTTGTTAAGTAATAGTAGATTTGAGACCGAAATCCCTTAATTTTCAATGAGCAAACATGAGAATAATCGAGAATTAAATACACCATTTTTCGGAAATAAGCAATTCGCTTATTTTTCGGCATTGTTTTTGCATTATCAATTGTTTCATGATATTACGTCACAAAATCAACTTGATTTCGGTCGATTTCAATCGATAAATTTTGTTCGATATGATCACTTTTGCAATGTACGGTGATAAATATCTGGGCCTCAAAGTGTGGACAGAAGCTTATATGTAAATTTTCGTATTTATATGGAAGCCTTCTTTGTTTTATGTGGTATGCACATTTTTATATTTTTGAAAATCTACACTTTAAGATGACTAAATCTTAACGAAATCGACATTTCGAAAATCGACATTTTTGAAACGATTAAAACTCAGACTTTTCGATGATTTTTCACATTCACCAATATTGAAACTCATTTTGTCGTGGATTTCATTGCGATAAAGGTGAAATCACGACGGTTGGAATGACAAACCTGAAATTCCAAACATTTGAGCCTGTGTGATCAAAAATATAAAAATTAATCAATCTCGCAATTAGTCACTTAAATGTAGGTTTCATCAAGGAACATTTTAAGCATAGTATGCCGGCCTGGTTTTTCCATATGCTAACTAGTTTGAGCAAAATTCGAAATTTGTGACCATAAACTCGATAATATAATTGAGTGAGATTCGATCAGGGTAGTTAAATTTTGGTTATTGGACATACCTAGAGTAATGCTAAAGAGATTTTGAGTCTATCTTGTCCCGTTGAGAAATTATGAAATTTCGATTTTTTGACTTTGAGGCTTTGTATTTTCCTGCATACAAGTGAAATCGATAAATCAGTGGTACTTTGTGCAACATAGGGCTAATGGGTACACATGCACAAAGTATAGGAGCCTGGTTCCCATTCCGGTGGGACGTGGCCGGGGGGTGGCGATTATGGTCGAGTCTTACCGATCCGGTCTCTTAAGAAGAATATTAAGTTGATGACACAATACAAAATATCCACCCTGCAGCACTGAGCATATGAGGAGTGCGACGTCCCAAAGCCCCCACAATATCTTTTCGGTTGTGGTCCAATCGTCTAAAGGGAATTTGTTAGCTAGTATCTAGTGTTCCCTTATTGGAATCGTATTGGAAATCTGATTTACATAGTGCACGTGAAGCATATATGAAAATGATGCAATTCATTCCAATAAGATTCCAATACGATAACTCTACTAGTATCGGCACTTTTTTAACCAAAAAATGTTCATTTAGATAAGCAATACCCTTCACATCGATTCCCAGAAGGGAGAGTAGCGAGAACCCGAAGCCGCAGACGCCAGCTACCGCACCCTGAAATGAAAGGTTGTGCCACGATGCGGTCCCATATTTCTGCCAACTAGTACGTGGTACTGAAACGCTCACAGAGAAAATCATGGCGGTCAGCAGGAGCCCGCTGCTCTTCTTAGTGACTCCACAGATACCTTAATATGGTTAATGTTATTATTGGAATTATTATTATTTCTGTTTTTTTTGATATTGTAATTATTATTACCCAATATGGGCGGAACACTGAGCAAGGCGAATACGACGAAAAGAAAGAAGAAGACGATCTGAACATTACTTTTTCTGAAAAAAAAATTGTATCGCATATGTTTCACGCAACCATTCATTAATAAAATATTCAAATCACTTATAACATTAAAACAAAATTTAAACTACATCAATCTCACCCAATGCACGGCTTCTACCGAAAGATTAACGATGGTATAAACGGACGATGAAGCCCAGGAGAGGAGCAGGATGATGATCAGCACGAGAGCGGCGATCGAGAGACCGAGAGCGACCTTCTGAAGACGGGGGATTACTGTACATTAGAGGGTACTGTACTATATTTGCTCAGTTTCCAATTGTATGATACACGATACGAAACTTACGTCATCTTTAGACATCGCCATGTTGAGAGCGAGGAGAGGAGAGGATGGAGGGGCAAATCGACCACTTGGAGTGGAGGAAAGAGGTGATAGTGAGGCGAGAAGGGCTGGAGAGATTCTATTTCGTGGAGAGGTCGTATTCAAATCTTCGAGATCAACAAGGTCAAAATGCAAAATATCGAAAAAGTCATACAGGTATTGAAACTACAAAAAAAGTGATGGCGAGCTATTGAATATGCCAAAAACATGGATAGATACAAATTGATTTGAACAAAACAAAATAATCATCTTTATCGACATAGCGACAATTTATCTAATGGGGGCACGGTACTTCTACGCGCTTCCCTTCTCAGTTTTCTCAGTTTTCTCCGAATTTTCGCCGAGGTCCAACGGCTTCGGGTAGTAGAAGGGAGGGCGATTAGGGGAAGGAGCCGGATAATAGGGAGTAGGACTGATGGGAGTTGGAAGAGGGGCCGGCAACATCTGGCGGAAGCGCTCGTCGTCAATCTGGAATTATTACTTGTTGAGTGGTTTAATTAATTAATTAATCAATTATCATATAATTAATTAACTAATACATTATTTATTAAATAACTAATTAACCTTGGTGCGCAATCTCCACTCGTAGAAGGTGGCGATGGCTGAAGAAGATACAAATTTAGAAAATTTGATTATGAAAATGTTATTGGCATAATAATATGTGCTTATGGTTGCTTAACCTGGTCAAATGCAAGCACATAACATTCTAGTGAGCAACATAAAGCATACACAACATATCAAACACCTTAATCTATAAAGACATTAAATGATAATTAAACGAATAACCAACGGAAAATTCACCCAGCAGCACGGAGCACTCGAAGAGTCCGACGCTGCACAGAATCCAGAACAGCTTGTCGGTTTCGTCCATTTTATCTAAAGAGCACTTGTTCAGCTTGTCTCAGAACTTTTTTTCGAAAATATGCATTTAAATTAGACATGCAATGCTCGCCATTGATTGCGAATCCCAGAACGGCGAGAAGCGAGAAACCGATGCCAAAGACGGCTGCCATACCCTGAAAGGATAGGTGTCGGGTACCATGCATGGTACCAGTGGAACCAGGTGCGGTGCATAGAAATCTCACCGAGAAAATCGTGCCGAGCAACAGGAGTCCGCTGCTTTTCCTAGTCACTCCGCAGATGCCTTAATATTGTTATTGTTATTATTATTATTGGTGTCGTTGTTGTCGTTGATATTGTTGTTATTGTTATTATCCAAAATAGTCGGCACAAAGAGCAGCGCGGTTAAGAAGGCGTTACGCCACGCCTTGACGGGAAGGTTCGCAATGAACA
Source organism: Pristionchus mayeri (assembly GCA_036245805.1). Classification (NCBI taxonomy): domain Eukaryota; kingdom Metazoa; phylum Nematoda; class Chromadorea; order Rhabditida; family Neodiplogasteridae; genus Pristionchus; species Pristionchus mayeri. The sequence continues at coordinate 12,721,266 of BTRK01000006.1, forward strand.
GGATGACGACCAGCACGAGAGCGGCGATTGAGAGGCCGAGTGCGACCTTCTGAAGTTGGGGATGTTACTATAAGTTACGGTAGCGGAAAAGCCTTTAATACTGCGCGGTATTATAGACTACAATCTATGCATATGAGCCCAGTGTGAATGTGCACATTAGTGATGCTATTCGCGAGCGTTCGTCGCTCGAGCGATTAATTATTGACGAGCGCTCGAGCGATAATTTCAGAAAATCTCCAGAAATATTCGCTCGAGCGAACAACACTAGTAGACATCGAAAGGTGTGGGAATACTGTAGCAAATGAGCGATCAAATTACAGTATTGCCCGTTCTAAATTTGCAGGAATCAGTCGAGGTACAGAGTTGAATACTAGGGTAAAAGAGTATGAACGTACGCCATTTGTAGACGCCGCCATGGTGAGGGAATAGACGAGGAGAGGAGAGGAGAGAGGAGCGAGTCGACCAGGAGGAGTGGAGGAAAGAGGTGAGAGTGAGGGAAGGAGGGGATGATAGATTCAATTTTGAAGAGAGGACATAATCAAATTTCTGAGATCAACGAGATCAATTGGAAACAGAGAAAATCACGTATACATTCATCGTGATTTGACCTAAAAAATTATTGAAAGCCAAAAATAGGTTGGCTAAAAACAAAACAAAAAATGGAACTGATAATCTAAAATCAACCCGCATATAATATCCTGAGCAGTCTTACTTCCCCAACAATGATACCATGATTATGTTATTCATATTTATCGTCATATCGATTTCTCAAAGGGACACGACCCTTCTATGCAAATGCGCTCTCCTGCGTCTCCTCTGTGTTATTTGAATCGGGCGAATGGTTATAGGAAGCGGTACAGTAAGGGGCCGGAGCCGCATTGGAGGGATAGGAGGGGGCATCAGAGGACGACTGGCCAGATGACGGGGCGTGGTTCGTCTAGCGATGGATGACCTGGCAAATATCAGAAAGATTTAATTTTGTATTTTTTAAAAAATAATTTAAAACCTCTCTGCGCACTTTCGAGTAGTAGCGGCAGGTAATTGCTGCAAATGGAATTATTTGTTTTTTTTAAAAATTGTCCTTTTTAAGTATTTTGCCATGTGAACCAACGACAATCTGGATTTCAATTGATGTGCATTAGGAGGTTCTCACTCTCTCTCACTCTCTATTTGTAATCTGCTCAGACACACAATATTGATAATTAAAATTGTTTTAACATTTAAAAAAACATATATTAGGGGTTGGCAATTCGAAGTCGGATTCGTAACTCCTCCCGTCCTTTTGCGAGGGTTGATTTTCCGATTGCTAATTCGTATTCCGACTTTGAATTGCCAACCCTAACTTATACTTACCCAAAATAATCGAACTGACGAAAGTCGCGTCGATCCAAGCGTCCATACCCCTGATAGCCTTCGCGGGGAAGCCGGCGAATCCTTCATTGTTAGGCTGAGTCTGGTCCAGGACCTCGGCATCTAAATTGCGTTTCTGCATGCCACGGTTTGTTAGGACAGTGCAGCCACAGACTTGAAAGGCACGCGACGTACGGCCCTTTCCCGCGCTCTTGATTTATTCAAACCATCAACATTTATTTTAGTTTTCAGTGAAAGGGTTACTTAAAGGAGGAGTAAACTCAAAATTCAATTTTTGAACCTATTATATGCTCTGCCTAGAGCTCTACAACGATAAGAAGCTTCGAAATTTTCACATTGATATCTCCATTCCGAACAGAGTTAAAGCTAGTCGGCTGGGAGCCAGATCAGATAAAGCTCAGGGAAGGGGGCGAGATAGCACGCGACTTGAAGAGAGTGCGTCACTAGGTGAAACATATTCTAACCGGGAGTTTGCATTTACTCTTCCTTTAACGGAGGCATCGCGTCGTTAAAGGGAGGGCGAAGTCCTCGTTTCGCAACCGGAGCGAACGTTCGCATAAATAGGCTGGTGGGAGGGCGCGCGCTAACTTCACCGGGTTAGAGTGAGGGCCGAGTAGCGCGTTGCGTGCTTTCAAGGTCTGCTTTAACGAGCTGTACATGCTCCTTCAGAAATATTTTCAAATAAAAAATATGACAATGCTCACCAATGTCGATCCATGAGTATTTTCCAGCTTCTGCAATTATTTTTTTGGATTTAGGGCAGCTCTTTTCACCCGATTTTCATATAATTCCAAGTATTCAGTGAGTGCATCGATGCTATCTTTAGTGCGCATTGGATCATGTCTATATTGAAAGTATTACTATCACAAGATAAAGTCAAATGATCACAAGTGCGAAAATTGAGTTACGGTTAACATTGGTTGTAGTGCCCCTAAATAGATCTTTGATCATTGGATTAGGACTTTCGGTCTTTTAATCAGTCTTGCGGTTATGATGGGATTTCTAAACCTGGATTTCGTAATATTGCTAGTAAACACCTGATCTCATACATTTTTTAAATAGCTATTAACATACTTTTCATTCATTCTAAAGACATGGCACTACACCATTTCTAAGCGAGATACTATTCGATCAATCTAAATGGAAAATATAAAAGACTTTATTTGAAATCATACGTAAATTTCTCGAAAACTATAAGAACATGCTGTGAGTCTAACATATGAAATCCGAGGATACCCTTCCATAATGTCTTGGAGTCAGATAATTTTCTTTAAAGTAAAGAGTGAGTGTCTGCAAAGTTGATCTTTTCACGCTGTCATAACCATAACCTAGCTTTGTACAACCATAAGAGTTTCTGAAAATTTCACATGTATATCTCCTTTTTGAACCGAGTTAGTTGGCACGGTGCCAAGGAGGCTTGTAGAAGGAAAGTGGAAGGGAAATGCGGAAATTCAAATATCTTGAAGATTTGTCACAATGTTTGGTGGGAATGGAACACGCAACCTATAGATCACATCGCGGCTGCTCTACCACTGAGCTATCAACCGATGGTTGTCTAACCTCCTAGGTCGCGCTATGATTTTTGTAGAATGGGCTACGCCAAGGTTATGACAGCGTCAAAAGTTTAACTTAGCTGACACTCCTTCTTTAAAACGCGTTCTCCGTAAGAACGCAGTGAAAGGGTGAGATAGTGGCACAACTCCGGCAAAATGATCGCCCGGGGCTCAAACTTTCAGAATATGACCACTAGGGACCAATAATCAATCAAACGAGAATTGAAGCCAAAATATCGATTTTGACCTACAAAAATCGATAATTATAAATTTTCGATTTCGACCTCGTGTTATAGATCATTCGAAAGATCATCAAAAGTTATATTGGAACCTACCTTATCGTGAAAAATAATCTTTCTGGAAGCGAGAAATCGATCAAAATGTGCTATTTTTCGCTCATTTGCACATACATAGCCGGAACTACCCCTCTTAAAGTCACGTCCGCCTTCCAGTTCCGATATATGTTGTGCCAAATGTATTGTAGAATTTTAATAACTTATGAAATCACCATATTTTCAGTGCCCAAGAACTGAAAATATCGCTCGAAATGACGACTTTCGTCGATTTTTCCAGGTTCCGACCGATTATTCTTCACTGTTTAGTAGTGATACACTTCCAAATTGCCAAAATGATTCATAAGTGGTCCTGTATAACATATATAAGTAGTTTCCACAGCGTTACAAATGCATTTTCATGTTTCAAAAATCACGCTTTTCATCACTGAAATCGTAAATTCCCCTGCTGCTAACTCACCATTCCTAATTCATTACGCGTGTTGGCTGCGCAAATTATATAGTATGGACAGCCATGAATATGAATCGGTCGCAAATACCTCCACTAATGCTTCGATGCCCCGATTTTTAATGCTCAATTATGGAAAATCGATTGCTTATGAAATGTAAACAAACTGTTTTTGAGTTAGATTATGTGAATTTTAATGAGCTTTATGTTTGGACAATGTTTTTCTATGCTAATGAATCAGAATTCGATGAGAAAAGCACCATTATTATCCTTTCTGAAATTTCGAATTTTTCGACATAAGAAAATTTTCATTTTTGTAAAATCTCGAAATCTAACATCGTTTCGTCAATTTCAGATTAATCTGCATGCGAAAAAAATTTCAAACATATAACTCATTGAAATTCACATAATCTAGCTCACAAACGGTTTGTTTAACGGTTTGTTTTTTTTTTCCGAAGCAATCAATTTTCCATATTTGAGCATCAAAAATCGGGGCATCAAAGCATTGGTGGAGGTCTTTGCTATCAATTCCTATTCATAACTGTATATTATATAATCGGTGTAGCCAACACGCGTAATGAATTAGAAATTGTGAGTTAGCAGCAGGGGAATTTACGATTTCAGTGATGAAATGCGTGATTTTTGAGACATGAAAATACATTTGTAACGCTGTGGAAACTACTGATATATGTTATACAAGACCACATATGAATCATTTTGATGATTTGGAAGTGTATCACTACTAAACAGTGAAGAATAATCGGTCGGAACCTGGAAAAATCGACGAAAGTCGTCATTTCGAGCGATATTTTCAGTTCTTGGGCACTGAAAATATGGTGATTTCATAAGTTATTAAAATTCTACAATACATTTGGCACAACATATATCGGAACTGGAAGGCGGACGTGACTTTAAGAGGGGTAGTTCCAGCTATGTATGTGCAAATGAGCGAAAAATAGCTCATTTTGATCGATTTCTCGCTTCCAGAAAGATTATTTTTCACGATAAGGTAGGTTCCAATATAACTTTTGATGATCTTTCGAATGATCTATAACACGAGGTCGAAATCGAAAATTTAAAATTATCGATTTTTGTAGGTCAAAATCGATATTTTGGCTTCAACTCTCGTTTGATTGATTATTGGTCCCTAGTGGTCATATTCTGAAATTTTAAGCCCCGGGCGATCATTTTGCCGGAGTTGTGCCACCCCACCTGCACTCTTACAGAGAACGCGTTTTAACTTTAACACTTTTAGGTGAGATCATATGAGAGCGTTTGCCTAAAAATCGGGCAACTTCGGAAAATCGTAATTTTTGCTGTGTCAGCCTCTGCTCGATTCTTACACAAACGCTCTCATATCACCCATCCCAAAAAATAAAGTAGATATGGACCTACCTAATAGTGCCATCTTTACACCGAATAGTGACGAGACAGCGATACCAAGGATGCCTACCACACCCTGGAATGATTGGTATATCCAAGATGTGGTTCCCGTACCTGGTGCAAAATGAACCAGATCCGGAACCAGGCTGGTACCAGTAGTGCCGAGTCTCACCGAGAGAATCATGGCGGTAAGCAGGAGCCTTTTGCTCTTCTTAATGACTGCGTAGATGCCGATATTTGCCGATACTCCGATTAAGGATGTTCCGATGAAGAGAGCCTGAGAGTAGGCAATGTGAGAATAGAAAGCGTAGCAAGTTCGTGTGCTTCGGTGCACAAAAGGAATCAGCAGAACGGAACGGAACGTTAAATGTACGGCATCTGCCTGTCGTTCTGTACTTGCACGCACAGCACAAGGACATTTAACGTTCCCTTCCGTTCTGCTGATTCCTTTGTGCACCGAGGCACACCAACTTGCTACGCTTCTATTCTCACGGTAATAATATTAGTATGTATTTACAATTATTATTCACACACACATTTTCCGATATATGTCGGCGGTAAAAATAAATGTTTTAAATAATATTAAAGATTACAATTAATATTATTCATAATTTAAGAAAATTCTTAATTAGTTTTATGGTCAGACTCACCCAAGAGATGGGATTTTCCGGGAAGTAAATGAGGCAGAGAATGGTCAGAATGAGAGCGATCAGGCCCAGCAATAGAGCGATGATCGAGAGAACGAGCGCAATTTTCTGAAGAGGGGTTACTGTAGGTTACGGTATAGAAATGATCAGTTATCGATAGTAAGGGCGTACTGTAGCCTATGAACTATGCACTGGGATATAGTGGGCCAAGCACGCAACTATCATAGTACTGAGGCGAGAGTGGCACTGCGGGCAAAAAACACTTACACTTGGTTTAGACATGGCCATGGTGAGGGATAGGCCAGGGGAGGAGAGGAGAGAGGGGCGAGTCGACCACTTTGAGTGGAGGAAAGAGGTGAGAGTGAGGGGAGGAGAAGGGAGATGATCGAATTTTGTTTTGACAAAATAGTAAAATTTCAGAGATCAACAAGATCGATTGAAAAATATCAAAAGTCACGTATTTCGCAATTCAGTTCACAATTAAAAAATGAGCGGCATAGAACTAAAACTAAGGTTGTTTAAAAAGATATGTAAAAAGATAAAAAGATAGGTCTATGAAGCTGTTAGAATTGAACGAGTGCCATTCTTATTGCTTAGTATGTAAATATACCGGATAATTGAAATATTTATATCCGAAACAATTCTAAAGTTGCAGCTATATATTTAATTTATTGTCAGGGTTAGGGTTTCAATATGTACATTAGGTGGTTTCCCATTCTTAATTTAAGATGAATAATCGATGTTTGCGCTACTTCCTACTTAACTATGCTAAAAATAATGTTATTCAGCTTTATCGACATATCGATTTCTCAAAGGGACACGACCCTTCTATGCAGATGCGCTCTCCTGCGTCTTCTCTGCGCTATTCGAATTGGGCGAATGGTTGTAGGAAGCGGGATAGTAAGTGGCCGGAGCTGCATTGGAGGGAGAGGAGGGGGCATCAGAGGACGACTGGCCAGATGACGGGGCGGGGTTCGTCTCGTGATGGATGACCTGACAAATATCAGAAAGTTTTAATTTTGTATTTTTAAAAATAATTTAATACCTCTCTGCGCACTTTCGAGTAGTAGCGGCAGGCAAAGGCTGGAATTAAAACGATAAAACAGCGTCGTTGGTGGAACAATATTGTCTTAATTTGCTACTCAATTATTTTTTTCAGTATCTCTCCCCCTTCTCTTTCCCCCCTTTCTCGATCTTTCTCCACTCTGTATCTCTTCTTCCGTCAACCTCTCTATACTTTCAACCTGCCAAGAGCGCACATATTTTATTGAAAGGTATATATTCACCCAGCAGAATTGAACTGATGAGTATCCCGTCGGACCAAAGAAGCAGCAAGATCTTGGCTTTTCGCAAGTGGACACCGTCGTATTTTGCATTATCAGCCCGGTTCTCATTTTCATCCTTCCCTTCATCTAAATCACATTTCTACAAGTTGATTCAGTAATATTAGGTTGAACAGAAAGTCTTTATAAACTGTTTTGCTCGATCACTGCTCAGTGCACGAGACCTTTGGTGTTCCCTCGCCTCTAGTGAATAACAAATGACAAAGGGACTATGTGGTCAACAACTCCCCATTCCACGCCTTTCATTCTGCTACTAGTAAGATCACGATGTTTGTTCACACGGCCTTGCACATCCGCAACGTTCTGTTATTCGTATTCCTCTCTCACACTACAATGAAGGAATAGGAACGTCAGTTGGCTGAAGTGTACGATTCATATGCCACTCACTACCAGACCATGCGCAATTGGTACCAACTCTTCGAGAAGGGGGACTTTTCCATGGATGATCATGACCGGTCTGGGAGGCCACCCGAGCTGGATTTGGATGCGCTGTAGTGGAATTGGATCCTTTCCAAATACCCGCGACATGTCAGCCACACTTGGGGTATCGCAAAGCACCATCGTAAAATGATTGGTCTCCATTGGCAAGAAGAAGAAGCTAGGCCGTTTCATACAACACAAATTGACCCAAGACCAGTTTGACCACCGTGTCGACGATTCCCTTTCTCTACTCACTCTTCACGCTGGAGATCGATGGTTGGACCGTCTCATAACATGGGTCGAGAAGTGGGTCTGCTTTGAGAATCACCATAGGAGGGCACAGTGGGTAGATGCCAATGAGACCCCACAGGACGTCGCAAAGCATGACCTTCACCCTATGAAAATCTTGCTCTCTGCCTGGTGGGGAGTGGATGGCCCGATTTACTGGGAGCTCCTACCCGAGAAGCGGATAATTACTGGATATGTCTACACTAAACAACTACGGAATCTCAATAAGAAATTCGCACAATCTGCCCTGAACGGCAAGAAAGTGTACTATCAACACGATAACGCCCGACCCCATGTTGTACGGCAGGTCAAGCAGGAGCTGTCCAAATATGGCTGGATGGTTCTCCCTCATACACCGTATTCTCTGGGCTTGGCCCCTTCGGATGATTGGTTGTTCTCGGATCTGACCCGTCATCTCGATCAGAGATCCTTCACTTCCCGTGGGGCGATCGAGGCCGCACTCAAGCAATATTTTGATTCGCGCCGAGATGGGTTCTATAAGGAGGGAATCCATAAGTTGCCTGAACGTTGGAGATTTGTCGTAGATAAGAATGGTGCATACGTTTGATTTCGCTCTTGCGCTTTATTGTCAGAAGAATTGAAATAAAAAAGTTTATAAAGACTTTCTGTTCAACCTAATATTTTAAACCTCAAACAAAAGGGAAAGAAACTCACCATAGACGAGAGTTATCCCTATATCGAACACGGCCGAGCAAACGACTCCTAGTAGAGCTACGACAACCTGAAATGTTAGGCGTATTCACCTTGTGGCACCACGCTGGTGCCACGTAGCGCACCACTTGAACCAGGTTCAGGTACCAGAAAAGTAGTCTCACCGAGAGAATCATTGCGATCAGCAGAACCCCGCTGCTTCTCTTAGTGACTGCATAGATGCCGATATTAGCAGACACGCTGAGGAATGACGTTCCGATGAAGATGGCTTGACATGAGAGTAGGGAGTGAGAGTAGGGAGTATTATTGCGCGGGTGGTTTAAACGTAGTATTCACACGTAAATCTCGGGCGTATATCGGGGTTAAAATAACGGTCTTCAATACTATTATAAAAAATCAATAGATAGTAATGATATTTTTTAAATTGCCTAGTTTGACTAAAAAAAACTAACCCAAGAGATTGGGTTTTCCGGAAAGTAAATGACGCCGATAAGCGTCGGAATGAGTGCGATGAGGCCCATGACGAGTGCGGCGATCGAGAGACCGAGAGCGATCTTCTGAACAGCGGAGGTTACTGTAGGTTACGGTGTCAATACACTCAGTTGTCGATAGTTCGGGAGTACTGTAGCATGTGAACTATGCATTGGGGGTATAGTGGGCAAGAAAAGCATGTTGAACTTGAGAAGTGCACACAATTGTTTTTATCATGGCACTGATGAGACAGAGATAAGGTGGGCATCAACAAACTTACACTACGTTTAGACATCGTCATGGTGAGGAATCGACGAGGAGAGGAGGGGAGAGAGAGGCGAACCGACCACGGGGTGGTGGAAAGAGGTGAGAGTGAAGGGAGGAGTAGGGAGATGATCGAATTTTGTTTTGACAAGATAATAAAATTTAACAGATCAACAAGATTAATTTGGAAAGAAGTGGAGAATCACGTAGCCTTCTTTCAGATTGTAAAACATCTTTGAACACAGAATTTCTTTTTTTCTGCTGGCACTTATTCATGATTCATCTTTATCGTCATAGCGATGTCTCTACTGGGGACACGATCTTTCTATGCAGATGCGCTCTCGTTCTTCTCAGTTCTCGTCGATTCTGGCATCGGAGGATGCGATGGTAGGAACTGGATAGTAAGGGGCCCGAGCCGCATAATAGGGAGCCGGTGCCCCATAGCCGGGAGGAGGTGGCGGGTAGGGCGATGGGGACGCATCATTAGGCTGCTGATCGGCGGGCGGTGCAGGGTACATCGCGCGATGTTGCTCGTCCTGGACCTGAAATTTTTTTATTTCTCAATAAAATATAAATGCAAATTAAGTTAAATATTTTTTACAATTAACTAAATATACGACCTCTCTGCGCACTCTGGAGCAGCAGTAACAGAGGACGCCTGAAATCCAAAATGTCCGAAAATGATTGTGTCCAAAATGTCCAAAATGTGAAATTGGGGTGTCCGGAAAGTTCGTATAATGCTTCGGAAAAAAGTCAGTTCGCGATCAAATGCAGTGATTGCACAATCTGTTTGTCAACAATGTATTGCATCATTCTGACGTTGAGTAGTGAGAGGATTTAATCAGTCTCATAGTTGCTACATTGATTCTTGTGATGGACTCCCATCTCTACCTCCGAGCAGTTTTACTTCATTACTACCGTCTTGGCCGATCAGTGAAGGAGGCCCACTCTGCCCTGGCCCAGTCGGAAGGAGCTGACGCCCCCTCCATACCCTTCTGCTATAAGTGGTTCTCCCGCTTCAAGAAAAGGGAGTTTGGTCTCGATGATCAACCCCGCTCTGGACGCCCTCCCTCCCTCGATCAGCCTCTCGTTCTCCGCACACTGAAGCGCAAGACAATGGCCAGTGTGCGTGAGTTGAAGAAGGATACTGGTACTCCCAGATCAACGGTGTCCGATATCCTCCATCGATCTGGGAAGAAGCCGAAACTCCCACAAGTGATTCCCCATGACCTCTCCCCCGAACAGCTGAAAAATCGTGTTCAAGTCTGTCGGGAATTACTCCATCGTAGATCTAATCTTCGATGGGTCAATTCCATCATCACTACATATGAGAAGTGGATCACGTACGATAATCCTGTGAGGAGACTGCAATGGGTGGATGCAGATGAAAAGCCCACGCCCGTCCCGAAGAAGGAAGAGCACGGAAAGAAGGAACTCCTCTGCTTCTTCTTCTCAGTGCTCGGTCCCATCTACTGGGAGATCCTCGCCCCTGGCACCAGCATCAATGCCGACCTCTTCTCTAAACAACTGGAAGATGTCGCGATCAGAGTCCCTCCCAGACTCCTGAACCAGGGAAAAATTCTTATTCTGATGGACAATGCTCGCCCACATCGAGCGAAGATGACCCAGAAGAAAATGGACGAGCTGAAGATCGAGAGGATTCCCCATCCACCGTATTTCCCGGATCTCTCCCCATGCGACTACCACTGCTTCCGCTCTCTCTCTGACTTCTGCAAAGGAAAGAAGTTTAAGAATCGAGATGAAGTTGTGAGGGCTTTCTTGAACTGGGCGGTCTCGAAGAAACAAGCATTCTGGAAGAGAGGAATCGAGACCCTACCCAATCGCTGGAGGGAGGTAGTGAGAAAAAAGGGGGCATACATTGGTCACTGAGAATTGTAAAGCATTGAATAAAAAATAAAAACAAAAAATTATACAAACTTTCCGGACACCCCAATAAAATTGACATGTTTGTGTGAATGGGAGGATAATTTCCACGCAATTACATTGTGTTTGCCCAAATTGATAAAAGTAGTATGATAGCAAACATATATTACAATATGAAAAAAAAAACATTTACACAACATAACGGCGCATATGAACACTCCGGCGGTCCAGACTCCCATGATGATCTTGCTACTACTCTCGCCATCTAAATTTAGAATATTTGCACTTTCACTCTGTCAAACTAACCATATTTCACTACCGCCGCTGCCATATAGAGCGAGAAAGTGCCGAGTTCGAAGGCTACAATTTCCTGCAAGATCACATGAATCCACGGTTGGTACCAGGAACCAGTGGTACCGGATCCACACTCGGGTACCATACTGGCACCAGGAACCATTCGATCATGATCCATAAACGAGTATCACGCTGGCACCAAATACCAGTGGTTCCGGTTCCACACTCGGGTGGCACTATAGTACCTAGAAAGAGTGGTACCGGGTCTAACCGAGAGAATCATGGCGGTCAGCAGGAGCGGGTTGCTCCTCTTTGTGACGGCCATTATGCCGAAAATGGGCGGTATGCTGAGCAGGGCGATTTCGATGAAGAGAACCTGAACGTTCGGAATATTACTATTTTTGGGCACTTCTTCGGTTTCTGGCCACCCCCCCCCCAATTTCCCATTCCAGCCCATCATTGACGGATTCAGCGGCCGAAAATCAGGGATGAATACCTAGAAATGAGCGGGCTAGATGAGGGAGGGGGGGGGTGGCCAGAAACCGAAGAAGTACCATTGGTTGTTGTAAGAGCAGATTCGAGACAAGTTCGTTTATGTTTCACTCGCTTTCCGAAATCTCAGGGTAACTTTTCCACAATTGGTAGCCCAATGCGAGCGCAACAATGTTTCGTGATGGGATTGCGTGGCATTCATTCATTTTACCCCTTGATTAAGCAAAATAGCTACACTTGAACCGGAATAACTTACCCAAGCGAAGACGTCGCCCGGATCTAAAATGAGTGCGTAAATGGTCGGAAGGAGTAGCACCAGAGCCATCACGAGCGTAGCGATCGACAGGCCGAGAGCGATCTTCTGAAGTAGGGGGTGACACTTGAGAAATGCGGAAAGGGCAGAATATGATAAGCTTCCGTAACTGTAGTAAAAAAATATGGAAAAGTGATAGGGTTGGAAAAAATAACATACGCCATCTTTGGACATCGCCATGGTGAGGGAAAACGAGGAGATGAGGGGAGAGGGCGAGCCGACCACTTGGAGTGGAGGAAAGAGGTGGAAATGAATGGATAATTGGTGGGAGAAGATCCATTTGGGCGGAGAGGACATAGTAAAATTTTGAGATGAACAACAATGAAAAATATTTAAAACTCAGCATTCAATTCTTTGTCTTTTTTTGTCTTCGGCATTCAATTCATAAATTCATAATTGATCACATTAAGTTCAAATCGTGAGATCCAGCCATCTGAGGCAAAACATAGTTATTCATCTTTATCGATCTATCGGCGTCTCCAGGGGTAGAGGAGGGGAATCTTTATATGGAAAAAAACGTTCTATGCAATCGAGCTCTCCTGCGTCTCCTCTATTCTCTTCGAACCGGGATTCGAAGGCTCCGAGAAGTCATTCGGAGCGGGATAGGAAGGGGCCGGAGCTGCATTGAAGGGAGAGGAGGAGGCGTCGGAGGGCGCCTGGCCAGACGGGGCAGAGTGCATCTCACTGGGGCGCTCGTTCTCGACCTATTGTAATAAATTGCTTAATTGGATGTCAATATAATTACTTAATTACCTCTCTGCGCACTGTCCAGTAGAAGTAACAGGCGACGCCTGAAATTCAAAGAAAAGCATCCATCAATAAAAAAAACTCAAATATCTAGCAAAAATTTTCTGGTAATGCAAATATCAATTAATTATGCAGTGAAATAAAATACAACATTATTAAGTAAATATTCACCCTGCATCACCGAACAGGCGAACACTCCGGTGGCCCAGAACCCCCATGCGATCTTCACATTTCTCTCTTCATTTTTGGCCACCTCGTCATCCTCTGAAATCCTTAATATTTTTTTTTGATTTGAGCACTACTGCATCATACCGTAAGAATCGACCAGCATAACGAATCGAATCGAGTAACAGACGCCTGCGAATGCAATCAGTCCCTGGAACGGGGGGCTGGTGGACGATCCGGTCCCATGCTGGTACTAGATATGGTATTTGGTTTTTTTAGCGGGATGCTAAAATATTATTAGGTTAAAGGAGGAGCAAACTCAAAATTCAATTTTTGAAGCTATTATATGCACTGCCTAGAGCTCCACAAGCTGCTCTAGGCAGTGCATATGATAGCTTCAAAAGAATCTCCGAAATTTTCACTTTGATATCTCCATTCCAAACAGAGTTAAGTGTTGGCTGCGAGCCAGATCAGGGAAAGCTCAGGGAAGGGGGCGAGATAGCACGCGACTCAAAGAGAGCGCGTCCCTAGGTGAAACATATTCCAACCGGGCGCGCGTTTGCATTTACCCCTCCTTTAATTTTAATTATTTTAAATAATTTACTTTATTCTAAATATTTTTTAAACGGTTACATAATCATGTCCAACGAAGAATGTATGATACCGAAAATTCAAATTCTCACCGATAGAAATATGGAAGTTAGTAAGCCGGAGCTACTCTTTTTCCTGACTGAGTAGGTGCCGATAGAGGGCGGGAAGCTGAAGAGGGCGATGGCGATGAGGAGCATCTGAACGGAAGGAATATTAATATCCTTAGGTATTAGTATTAGTAAAGCCTTAGGCCTTAGTCTTAGGCAATATTTTCAGCCTTAGAAAAGTATTTGGTAAGTGAAAGGTGCATATGAGGAGCATCTGTGGGGCAGGAAGAATAATATTATTACAATAAATATATTTATAAAAAATCATTAAAGAAGGAGTGTCAGCAAAGTTCAATTTTTGACGCTTTCATAACCATGCCCTAGACAATCATCCAACGATTATAGTGCGAGCTGAGAGGATAGGCAAAGGTCAACCGCATAGCTCAGTGGTAAAGCGGCCGCCGCGTATTCGGAAGGTTGCGGGTTCGAATCCCATCAATTTTTGAAAAATCCTCTAGATATTTGAATTCCCGCACGTCCCTTCCCTTCAAGCCCTCCTTGGGATTCTGCCAACGAATGATAACTCGGTTCAAAATAGAGATACGCATTTGAAATTTTTAGAATCTCTTATGGTTGTACAAAGGTCGGTCATGGTTATGATAACGTCAAAATTTCAACTTTGCTGACAGTCCTTCTTTAAATCACAAAATATTATTTTATGTAGGATGAGTTTATTGAATAGAAATAGGGAGTAAATGATCCTCATCCCCATCAAAAATTTAACACGGTTTAACAATTTTGTAAATTTAACAAATTTGTAACAATGTTTGTACACAATTTTGCTTGGGCTTTCAAAAACAGTCACATTCTTACCCAACTTCTTCCATCCTGCGGTTCGGCAATCACCATGAAAATGGGCATAATGAGCAGGATGACACCGAGCACGAGAGCGCCGATTGAGAGACCGAGAGCGACCTTCTGAAGTGAGGAGGTTACTGTAGATTGCACGATACGGTAACTCAGGAATATAGCATATATCCTAAAATATTATCACCTAAAGTATTTAATAATACTATCAAAATGAATACAATATCTTACGCTATGTTTAGACATCGCGATGATGAGGAATAAACGAGGGAAGGATAGGAGAGAGGGGCGAGTCGACCACTTTGAGTGGAGGAAGGAGGTGGAAATGAGTGGGTGAGAGACGTGAGAAATATAATTATCATTTATCTACCGTAAACTCCTTGGATTTCACTCCACGATTCCTCACTACCCACTTGATTTTATTACCAACTTGATTAAATTAGGCTATATTGTACGATGCATGTTCAGCAATTTGAAAATTGTGCTTGCACTAATGCGCTTTATCGGAACTATGAGTGGTTTATGACTACCACACTTAGTGGTTTGGAGCGTGGTACTTCAGACTTGGTACCGATGGTTCTCGGTAGTCTTGACTGTTTAGGGGACGGTTGGGCCTCCCGTAGTTGTAGTGTGCGTCGTTGAGGAGGATCCGAGAGAATTAGCGGCGACTAAATATAATTAATTATATTAAAGTAATCATTGTATTAATTTAACAAATTGTGTACCATGGTGTGATCCAACCGCGACGATGGAGACGGAATCTGAAGAAAATTTAGTTGAGCAAAAGTTGTGCTTAAAAGGAGGACTGTAGGCAAAGTTCAACTTTGGAACCTTTCAGAAAAATGACCAAATTCCTCTGAACGACTAAAGGCTCCAGAAATGACTTAATATCTCTATTCTCAAAAGAAATATGATTAGTTGGCTGAGTGTCATGGACGCTAGTGGGACAGGGAATTGCGCGAATTCAATTATTTTAAGGATCTGTGAAAAGACATCTGGCGGGAATGGAACCCGCAACCTTCCGATCACGTGACGGCTGCTCAACCACTGAGCCATGCAGCCGACGGTTCCTTGACCTCTAGCTAGCATACTTCTTTGGAGGGTGGAAGCTTCTACACGCTTTTCTTTCGATGTGGCAACTTTGCCGAGAGTCCTCCTTTAATTATGATTGCTCTTCGAACCTCCATTCCTGATGGTGACCGAATTGATGACAGGCGTGCCGACGGAATTGCGACCTGGCGTGACTTCTGAGAAAAGAACATTTATTTTTCAAATTAATGATCAAGGCATGCCTCGAGTATCGGCGCATCGATCCTCGTCGAGCTGCTAGAGAATCTTAATTGTATTTGTTTTTAAATGAATTTGTTTTAATTCCGAACCTCCCTGCGGGCCAGGAAAGTGAAGATGATGGCGACCACTGGAATTACATAGATATATCAGGTTAGTATCTCCGAAATGTTGCTAGTTTCATGGAGCAAAGTACAATTTTATACGATTATTTTTAAAAAAATATATTGATAATTACGCACAGAAATAAACGATAAGATACCGTTGACAAACAATTAATATATTCCGTACCCGCGAGGAGAAAGGAGGCGAGTCTCAACGCGAACCACGCCCAGAGTTCTGTCCTCTCGCGATCGGAGTCTTTTGCCAATCTCTTGGAATAGTCTGCAATATGGCTGGCTTTTTCAGTGTTAATGACGATGTTGCATCTCCTCCCCCTTTTTAAAATTATTAATATTATTTTTTAAACAAATTAAATACTGACAGTATACTTTGATGGACACCCACACCACCTTGCAGACCACGTCCACTGACTGCAAATTATAGTTAGCTATCGGTTTGAGAGAAATAGAGGCTAAGAGAGACCGAAAAAAAACAACATATTTCATCATATCCTTCTTCTCACCAATATCACAATGAAAAAGAGCAGCGCATTAGTCCTTTTCGAAAGAAGATCGCCCATTCCGCAGCAATAGACGCAGGGTGCAAGAATGCACAAGATGATCAGTAACTAAAATGATGTTGGATTACT
This sequence comes from Pristionchus mayeri, assembly GCA_036245805.1. NCBI lineage: Eukaryota > Metazoa > Nematoda > Chromadorea > Rhabditida > Neodiplogasteridae > Pristionchus > Pristionchus mayeri. Next base: position 12,737,857 of record BTRK01000006.1, read on the forward strand.
GTAGAATATCGCGGTAGATAAGATGTTGATTAAGGTGTCGGCAATTCCTACCCAGAGTTCTATGTAGAAGGGTGAGGTGAGCAGGGGCGACAATTCGGCTAGAAGCAGATCGAAGATGAGAGCGAAGGCGATCGTCTGAAATGGGGTACGATAGCTCTGGGGGTACGGTAATTCTGGGGAACGGTTGCTCCGGGGTACGGTAGATCCGGGGTACAGTAGAGAGGGGATATGATATCTTGCACTGGGTTTAGGAATGATGAGGGATACTCACGCGATATTTGCCCATCTAATAATTCCCTTTCACATAATAATTCCCTTTCACACCGCTCTCATCGGAGAGCGCGAGCAAGAATGATCTCTTTCACTTACTTTTTGTGTTGAAAATAAAGTTCAAATGATAAGAAAAACTAAAATAGACATAAGTCACACAGGTGAGATCGTATTTTTTGCATAAGCCATTCATTCGAGAACTCTTCACGAGCTGCATGCACTGTAAAAATTTGAGCTGCACCTTTTCCTACATTTTTGGGAAAATTAGCCATTAAAGGGATCCGGGAGCCTCAAAGTTTATATTTTTAAATTATTTGGTTTCTTTCTATTGAAATCAACTATTGAAAACATATTATTTCGAAAAATAAAATAAAAATTTAAAAAATTTATGAGTGGAAAAAATTCGCAATGAAAATAATTCAACAATTTGAACGGTAGCGTGAGCCTTGGTGAAGTTTCCCACCATTTTTGCAATTTACCGGCTTTGAATTTACCGGTTCCCCTAGCTACCGCGACAGGGCTCCGCATTTATCGGCGTTTTCCACTTGTTTTTACGTTGTTTCTTTTCAAAACTGGTTATATTCCGTTTCAGAATGGCCCAATTCACTTTGCTCACCATGAATTTAGGCAGGAATACACCTTTTTTTAGCTTATGGTACCAAATTTGCTAGCTGTTTTTTTTCGAGTTGCTATTGTTTCGCTAGACTTGCGAGCAACTTGTAATATAAATATTGCTGACTCAACCCGCTTCTCATTCACTAATCGCGTGTTCATCTAATTCGGCTTGGCTTGATATGAGCGTGGAAATGCCGACTTCAGTTCTTATATGCGGTGTTCGTTCGCTCTACCGTGTAGGAAGGCGTGTTGACTAGTTGTTCCCGACTTTTCCCACCATCCTCGCGATTGTAATACTTTTCTTCGATAATGTCGATACTACATAATAGTTTTGCCTCCTTTGTGTTGTCTTTTATTGTCGAGCCTCACCATTCATTCGCTCCGTTTCAGCGGTTCGCTGCCGGTCCATCCGTCGTCGGCGGAGGAGAACGTGCAACACGGAGAGTAATCGTCAAGGAATAGTGCGTTTTCCACGATTGTTTTGTTGTTTTTTATTAATATTTTTTATTTAACCGTTCCAGCCATGCCGTCCTTCCGCTGACCGTAGAGGAGAAGCGAGCAAGGCCGAAACTGGCGGCGGGGAAGGTGTGTTTTCCACTTCGTCTGTTAGGGCCAAATGAAAAAATGTGGCCAGATTTTATGTTGCCGACCGCTTACAAAAATACAGAAACTCGCTCGCTTTTCCCGAGTTCCAGACCTAATAATTCTGCCGCGTTTACCATAGACGCAATTCTCGCGCTCACGCCATGTAATTACGCGTCTGCCTTGCATGTTTCCGTTTCTCACCCCACCAGTCATGAGCTGCTACCCTCTACTTATCGATCCCGTTTTGTAGGTGCTCAAAAATGAGTTATCCACGCGCTCTTCAACGGCTCGTACGACCGCGGCCAGTACACGCACAAGATCCACCACCTCCAGTCGAAGGTGAGTGCTAATTATCCGTTAATTAGTGCATATTTAATCGATAAATCAATATTTTTATATTGTTTAGGTCCCGACGCTGACCCTCAAGATCGCGCCCAAGGGACCGCTGGCGATCCACGAGGAGGCCTGGAACTCCAACCACTACTGCTGAGCGGTGCTGACGAATCCCGACTACATGAAGTACAACTTCTTCGTCAAGGTCGAGACCATCCACCTGCCCGACCGAGGAACGACCGAGAAAGTGAGTGAGAATTTGAAGAAACTAGACTGCGTTACTAGAGTGCTGCTTCGGGAGTACTCTCACGAGCCACACTATACTTGCACGTGTATTATTCAACTTGCTTGTCGTTTCATTATTGGTCAACATTTAAAATTATATGTAATTATTTAAAATACAGGCGCACAACCTCTCGAAGGAGGAACTGGTGAAGCGGGAGGGCGCCCACATCGGCGTCGCCAACGGCAAGGAGTTCCTGGCGGCGACCAATGTCAAGCAGGAGACGCCCCCCTCCCTCTAGGTTTGTTGGGCTACGCCCATTGAAATGAGTAGTATGAAAACTGAGTTGTTCCTTGCATTGGGCAATCAGAAATGCTTGCATGTTTTGCGTTGCATACACTGATATATATTAGCTTCTCCTTATTAGCATCTTTTTTACACTAGTGTTGGCAAGGCACGCTAATACGAAATCGCGAATTTGATATTTATTATAGTTAAATCATCATGTTTCCGTTTGGTTGCGAGATCTTTGAACCGCTCACAGTCTATATTTACAGGTCCACCATGATGGCGCAAATCTCCGCCCCGAACGTGAACTAAGTTCAAATTAATTCTCTGGTCTTAATGAAGATCGTCAAGCATGTAGACAGCGAACTGTACGCTGGCATGAGTGAAGTATGTCGAGCCTGAATTTCTCCATTTATTCTTGTTGTTAAGGTTGCTGGTGAGGCTTGCCAGGGACTACTCACTGGTCTCGTCGCTGTCGAGGATGATCGTCTCGAGATAACCAGCTGCTCTCCAGTAAGATCGTTTCAATGTTTTCGTTGTTCGTTTTCCTAATTTGTTATTTCTTCATTTTCCCACAATCTCTTTTGTTTTAGACCGCTCGTGCTGAGCCGATGCTCGATTCTGGGGAAGTGCGAACCAAGCTAATCAGCAATATGAAGAGATGAAGCAGGCGGAGATGATCGACATGCTCAGGAAGTTCAGGTGAGATCTGGTTGCTAAAGTTCGTTTACTCCTGACGGCGATCATGGGACTAGCCTTTGATACAATACTTGCACATGAGCAATAACACTGGAATGAGGGAGTACGAAAACAACCCTGAATCCTACGATCGCCAGTCAACCGCATAGCTTATCACGTCTTGGCAGCAAATGTTTCATTACTGTCTTCTTTCCAGAAACATGAACATCGATTACGAACTGGTGCGCTTCTACCAGGCACACCCCTTCTCTGCATGCTTCAATCAGGAGATGGCTGAGTCCCCTCAGTAAGATTATCCCGAATACCTTGGTGCTTTACTTTTTTTATTTTTATGTTTGCAGAATCTTGAATTTGATTTAATGTAGTGGCCATACTCACAAGTGTAGAGTAGGAGTAGCTCATGACTTCACCGTTCCCTAAGTACCGTACTTTGCTTATGGTATGGGGATACCGTAATCGGGGGGGGGGGGAGGGCACCCCCTTCGACGTATAGGGGGTCATGGTAAAAAAATCGGTCGGTAGGTCAAGACTAAGTACCGTAACCAATCGATTGTACAGTACACCCTGGAACTGGATCTGACCCATGTAACTGGGTTACGGTAGTGACATGGGTACTGTACAATCGATTGGGCACGGTACCAGGAGTTTTTAAAAATAAAGTTAGTTTCCGATATTCGCGGGTTACGGTATCCATATACGGTATCAGGGTGTACTGTACTATCGATTGGTTACGGTACTTAGTCTTGACCTACCGATCGATTATTGACCATGACCCCTATACGTCGAGGGGGGGGGGGGAGGGCACCCCCTTCGACGTATAGGGGGTCATGGTAAAAAAATCGGTCGGTAGGTCAAGACTAAGTACCGTAACCAATCGATTGTACAGTACACCCTGGAACTGGATCTGACCCATGTAACTGGGTTACGGTAGTGACATGGGTACTGTACAATCGATTGGGCACGGTACCAGGAGTTTTTAAAAATAAAGTTAGTTTCCGATATTCGCGGGTTACGGTATCCATATACGGTATCAGGGTGTACTGTACTATCGATTGGTTACGGTACTTAGTCTTGACCTACCGATCGATTATTGACCATGACCCCTATACGTCGAGGGGGGGGATGCCCATCCGGATGGGCACCCCCCCCCCCCCGATACAATTCCCGCACATCTATGGTTGTGTCCCTCAGTCTGTTGGTTAGTCTCTGCTACGTATTTAGTATAGAGCACAGAAGAGTCTAAAGATGTTTGAAATGTGTCTCATCCATAATCAATTTAATAAATTCTCACAACGATTCCATTTTTTGCAGATCAAAGACGCGCCATCCAGACGACGATGGGACAATGCAACAACAACAACATCAACAACACCACACGTCAAGTAAGTATGAAAATGGAGATTAAACAAGTGTTTCACTGTATGTCTATCCTAACAATAACGCACGAACCCTGCATGATCCCTACCCTCTACCCCCACCTATGCTTGCTTCTTCCCTCGCCCTCTTCCTCGCCCTCTCTTGGGTGGCTCGTACGTCGAGTCGCCGTCGGATCCCTCATCTTCTCCATCTTCTCCATCTTCCTGCCCTCTCTTCGCTTTCCTCTTCCTTCCCTGCTTCGTAGATGGCTCTTCCTCGTCTTCTCCTTCCGTCTCTCGATCAGCTTTCTCTCTTCCCTTCCCACTGGATGCTCCTCTTCCCCTGCCGCGGCCTCGCCGAGGTCCTCTCCCTCGCCCTCTTCCACTTCCTCTTCCTCGTCCACTCCCAACACCGGCGACCTTCTTCTCATCTTCTCCCTCATCCCAGTCTGGTCCAGAGGAGGCATCCACTACCTCAGCTCCCTCCTCTCCCACTGGCACTTCTTCTACTCGGGACTCGCCTGTATCATCTCCTTCCTCGTGCTCCGAATCGTCCTCGGAGGGGGCGATTGGATTGGAGTCTGAATCGACATCCTCTCCGTATGCCGCTCCGTACTCAATGGAGACATCGCTCTCATCTCCCTTCGAATCGCCTTCCGACTCCTCCTCATCGGCATAGAGAGCAGCCATGTAGCGATTGGAGTCGGGGATTCCCTTCCTCTTGAGGAATGAAGCATCCTTCATCTCACGGACCACTCCTTCCACCTCATCCCAGACCTGACAAGATATTAGTTAGACATATTTTTTTTGTTAACAATTTCGGCATAGCTCGATGAACTAATTTAGTTTGAATATACTAACTTCTCTCCTCCAGTACTGGTCCACTGATTCCATCTTCCTCTTCACACACTTTGCCTCTCTACCCTTTGCTCTTGTCTGGTAGGAGGACTTCTCCTTTCTCACTCCGAGCACGCCTGCCATCGCAATGGTGTTGTGGTGCAACACCCCCATCTTCACCTTATCCTCGTAAGCCACAGCCGAACTAAATAGATGAGTTAATAACTGGATATGAGACGTTTCAATTAGTGGAGGTAATGACGGTATTGATTACTAACCTGGCTAACCGCTTGGGCGCGTAGATGTTCAGCAGGCTGTTAAACCATTCGCATGGTGACGTGTTCTTCTTGGGGGAGGCTCGTTCCAGGGCGAGGATGAAGGAAGGCTTGAGGATGACCTCCTTCAGATGAGCGAACTCAGCGCTTTTCGGATCGATCTCGTGATCTGAAGCATCGGGGAGAGCATCGTGGAGGCATTCGCTGATACCTTTCAAGAAGGGGACCTGAAGTACATATTTATTAACGTGCATGGGTACTAATGTGTACTAATACTGCTCATTAATCATTCCAACATTCATGCTAACCTTCTCAAAATTCTTATGCCACCCAGCGACGTGAGCGAGCGAACTTTTCATGTATTCTACTCCCTTCGTCCTGTCCTTCTCGAACTTTCCATGGACGAAGTAGCAGTGGTCGATCAGCTCGCGTCGCCAGTGCTCGATGCGGGGGCAGTCTTTGCGCTTTGTTAGCTGAATGCAAATATTGCTATTTGTGCTATACTATATTCTGAGTATATTGTTGTGTCAACTAAGTTATTTTGAGTACCTCGCGAAGCGCCTTGTTCAGATTCTTGACAATGTGCCAGAAGTCCAAGTGATGCTGAATTCCAGGAAAGAGATCACGCATCATTTTGGATATCTTGGCATCATTGTCAGATACGAGCGATGTGATCTAAAGCAAACCAGCATGGTTCCCGTTTCAATTAGGAATGGTTTATCACCAAATGACTCTTACTTCTCAATGATCTCTCACCGATCCGATCGGAGGAGAATGAAATAAACCATTCATTGAAAAACCATTCCTAGTTTGTATATTATGGGTCAGTGTTTGTTGATGACTAACCACGAGTTGCTTCGCCTGCAGTTCCCTCAGCCCCATCCTCACTCCCTCCTTCTCCATACGACCACTCACCCCATCTGGAATAGAAGGACATAATCATTACTCACTCCAACTAACACTACCTATCCCCGGCATATCCTTATGCATATTCTTGACGTGGACGATGAGATTACTCTCGATGTCCACGAAGGGAACGGTGCAATTGGGTGCCGTTCGGCCCACATGGGAATACCGCCCATCGACTGCGATGCCAATGCCTGCCTGAAATTCGAAATTTGAAATGATTACGATTGTGTCGTACTGTAAATCACTACTATACCTACCGTATCCCTCGGTCATTTCAGATGCTACAGTATACCTAACACATTTATGCTTTACAGGGTCTGGAGCTCGGCTACTTTCGAACGCGAGAAGTATGGTGGATCACTACCAAAGGTGGGGGAAATCAGGGGTAGTGGGTAGATCCCCTCATTGAAACAATTGAGGGTGGGCAGCGAAGGCTGCCTCGCCGGGGAGATGAAGAAGAAGGAGATCAGGTGAGAGGGGGGGGAGGGCTGTCGAAGGGATGTAGGGAGGGCATAACAGCAGTAATGCAAGGAGTATTCACTAACTATGTTGGACGTTCGCACGGTGGCCTCAGCTTGTTTCATGTGTCTGATGAAGACCTTATCCACAGCGGGAACCACAATCCGTTTGAGCTGTCGTCGCATTGTCCGCTCAGAGGGAAGTGCGAGACCGATTAGCTTGCCCATGTCCAGGAATCTCTGAATTCAGTTTCCGGGCTACTGTACTTTACGGCCATTGGGACTAGGTTGTTCTGTTTTTTCAACATAGTTATATGGACTAACCGGGCGGGATACAGAAGTAGTGTGGACGGCCGAAGTCAACTTGAGGTTTCCCTCGAAGTATCTTTCGACCATAGGCTGAGAATGCCACTCGACTTCTCTCTCGCACATTAAACACTCCCATTGCAGGACCAGTGCCGAGCCTACGGTGCGGCACTTGAATGTGCCCTCCTCGATCTCCTTCTTCCCACACTGGTGGCAACGAGTGAAGAGGGAAAGAAGGCATTCTTTCTTCACTAGGAAGTAGTCGTGACTGGGTGGGGTAGGGGAACCACATTGAACACCCGTCTCAGAGGTCACTTCGGTGTTGGTCGTTTCTTGAGATCGGATGTAGGACTGAAATGATGTAAATAATACTCGCTATATTGTAATAGGGAATTATAAGTTTTACCGCTCTAAAATTGTTGTTTTGTGTTCTGGTTTCATGTACTATTCCACCATATTACAATGTGATAGAGCGTGGCCTAGTTCGGCAGAAATTCAATTTTCGTGCCACGGGGGAAATGACTTCGCATGCTCTCTTCAGTTCGTTTGCGTTTTCTCTCACCGACTATTACTGTTAGAGAGCACAAGTAATGAAGGGAGCCAATTCGTGAACAAAACAACCACTAGTCAAGAATCTGCCAGGTGGCGCTCTCTCACTTTTGTACACTCTAGTGCGTCTACTAGTGATTAGGGCACGTGTCAGTTCGTGAAAAGGGGTAATATTTGTTTGAAATCTAATCAATGATCAACGTTTCACTGTTCTGTTGTTTGATCTTTCTCTATTCGTTCACATTTCTAGCTTTCATAATTGAATAAATATTTCAAATGGTATTGTTGCACGTACTCCAGATGCTCCAGATACTCGAGACTGGGTGCGTTGAGGCGATGGGAAAAGTAGGTCAGACATGGCATCGACCATGGCCTCTACGGTAGGAGCTGGCTCTGGCTGAAAGACTCCGGGCTGGAATGTCACATAGTCTTGTACATGTATGTGTGTTTTATTGCCTCCTCAGGGATTGTATATTATTCGGCCTCCCCAGGGCATAAGAGTATTCGAATGTCTTTCGGAAGTAAATAATTGTGCCCTGTACCTGTACATCGCTCTCCTCATTGAGCCTCGGAGGCTCTTCTCCCTTCTGACGATGCTAAAAAAACGCGTAGTGAAGCAAACGGCAAATTCGATGATCAATTACAAAACAAGAAAGAGCTTTTTATCGATTCAGCATTGGATTATACAACCGAGAGGCCCTGATAACGGTGACAGTATGTCCAATAGGTGAAATACATTATGACTCACGTCTTCAGGGCCTTCGCGGTCCAGGTGGTTTCTTCCTTTGAAGTGGTTCGGGCAGAGCCACGCTCGCCTCCCCTCTCCTTGAATCCTAGCAACCTTCTCTTGCAGCAGCTCGAACTCATCGTCGATGAGGTTCAGGCGGAGCAGCCATTCCCTTCCCATCCCAGCAATGTCGGGAATCTTGCGGCATTGGTGGGAACGACGAGGGCAGGCGGAGCAGTTAACCGTAGCCATGCACTGATAGCAAATGTAAGCAAGAATCGTGCAATTAGAATGAATATGAAGCGATCAGAAAACGCTCGTTCGCTATTCAGTAGGGGCAGATTACTTCACTAACCGCATTATACACGACCGACCTCTTTTCTAATACAATTCAGGCCACAAAACAGTGAAATACAACATAAATAACTGAAAAAAAGTAAAAGAAAGCAAAGAAACTGCCGAAGAAGACGGCCGGCCAGCCGATCTGAAAACCGATAATCAAGATGCTTCCAATACAGTAATTTTAATATATATTTTTTGAATTTTTTGAAACGTCGAATTTACACGCTACCACAGTAATACACTATATATTTAATTATTTATTTTTATTGCTTAAATAATTTTTTTAATTTTTTTAGTTTATTGCATTTAACTAAGGGGTGAATGAGACGCAATTTAAGGCACACTTGATTTTTGATGTCCGGATCCCTTTAATGCAGCATGGTTAAAATTGACTTTCATGAGAAGCTGTTTTAACAGATCGATAGAGCTCGAAAAATGAGTGGGGGTTACTCAGAGCGCAAATTGTGAGTATCTTACACTGGAAGCAAGATAATCGATGTGAAAGGAGGAAGTGCCGATGTCCGACCCGATGCTGGGAGCTTGAAAATGAAGTATGCAAAATAAGACTTTGGGGGACTGTCAGGCATGCCTCAAGGTGCCCAAAACTCGTGAGAACCAAATTCCCGATTTTCCTTCCATTCCATAGAATTGCGATTCTAGCTCGATTCTCTCGTGAAAGGCGTGATATATTAGTATGGAGACAAACAATAAGTTCATTAGACCACTTTGTGTTGACAGCAACAACATATTAGAATTTGGAGATGGAACGAACTTCCAATGATTCGGGTCGAGTGACAACCAGTACAGTTTCGCAAAGCAGTATACCGAGTGTCAGGACGATTGCGCAGTTCTGAATTGTGCAATTAGCAGATCATCAACTTGATTAAGGTATATATCGAGCGTGTACTACGCGTTGGCCCAGAAGAGGGGCGGATGTACGCCCTAGGGATGACTATTCGGAGTGAGGTTATTTCACTACGTCTCTCCCATATTCGAACTGCGAAATCAGGCAGAGGTTGAATGGCTTCCCCGTTTCGAAAGGCTGCATCTAATACTTACGGATGTGCGCGTCATCTCAGTGGCGGTGCAGCGAGGATTGGCCCGAACTGATAAACTGGAGAGACGGCGTTATTGGAGAATGTAAGAAGGAAATGCAAACGGCGAATGAAAATGTCGAACATTCATGCAAGAATGATGAATGCATGATCGATTTCCAGAAGCAAAGAAGGAGCTGGTTAGACAGGGAGAGATAGAGAGAGAAATATGGAAAAGAGAACGATGAATGACGGGAGATTTTCGGAAAAAAAATGATATGGCTGGAGTTTTCCATAATGAAAATATATATCCGCCCACATATTTCAAGATTGTGGTTCATGTAATGAAACAAAACATTTACAAGAGATTAGCTCCGTTATGATCGGCAATTGCATTTTAGGGAGAGTAAAAAATAATGAAAATTAAAGAAAAAAACAGGTGTTATTGACAAGAATCATGGAACGAAAAGCCGTATAGCTAGGGCGTGGAGTTCTTGTCTTGAAGTCGTTTATCATTTGCATCCGAGTCTGCTGCTAAATTTGAAGTTCTTTGTGCAATATTACGTATTACTACTACCAGCATTATTGACGGTGGAAGGGTCACGTGTAGACTTCTTTCCATTCTCAATAGATATCTGGTGTTTTGTTTGTATGTTGTAATGTCTATTACCTTAACGAGTGCTCCGAAGTTGAAACATATTGTTATACCTGTAAAAGTGAACTGATGAAAATGTTCAGATGGAACGCGTTATCATTTTGGTAAAATCGGTCGTAAATGCCCAGGAAACGATGTACTTCATCCCACATGGAAGGAACATTTCACATTTGACTTATTCTTATTCAAAGGATGACTTTTCCAGATCAAATCTAGAGGTTCAATCAATTATCTGGGAGGGTGACAAAAGCACAACCGACAAAAGGACAACGGATCACCATTCGCATATTCAAGCTAGCAACCAGGGAGTTATTTCATTGTTACTAGTATGTGCTACACTACGTCACCCTGATTAGATCCTGTAACTATGCGATCTTGAGTTTCACTCAGTATCACCGTATAGGGTTTCGTGGTCTAAATTTGAGAATTTCAGCGGAAACTCGTGCTTAGATAAATACCAAATGATGTAACCAATCGATAATACAATACCTCAGGAAGTACTTTTCCCAGTAACATTGACATCGATTGGTTACGGTATTTGGTGTTCATCTAACCATTATTTTCCGCTCAAATTCACAAATTTGGACCATGAACCCCTATACGTTGAGCGAGACTGAAACTCAAGATCGCATAGCCACATGATCTTATCAGGGTAATGTAGTGTAGGACGTACTAGTAACAATGAAATAACCCCCATGTTGCTAGCTGGAATATTCAGCGAATGGTGATCCGTTGTGCTTTTGTCGGTTGTGCTTTTGTCACCCCCCAATTATCTCCCTACCAATGAGTGCGAAGCCTGCAAGTCGCGCAGTCAACCACATAAAGATCGCTTTCGCCACCTCGTCTGGGTTCTTCTGGCCTGCCGACTCCTTGTACCAGTCATCGTAGTCTGTTGCTGCAATTTTGAATTTTGTACTATCCATGCGAAGGTCTCTGAATCGAATAGAACAAGAAACATACATTGGTTAATTTTGCGTATTTTTTAAAGAAGCAATAACAGGGATATGCGATAATCTACCGTTTAGAAAAGTCCGATTTGCCGTACGATCTCGGTGGGCGGCATCAACAGAGAAGCCGACTGCAATTGAGTTGGAGCGATGAATTGGTAGAAGATATCGTGACATTTGTCCTATCAATATTAAGTTAATGAGCTAATCACAATTTTCAAATTTCGTATTATATACAGATTTTTTCCCGCCAGCGCAATAATCATTTTTTATGAACGTCATTAATCAGCAAGTTCTGAGCACCTTACCGGCCAATAGCAATGTAAAGAGGTAGATTCCTGTGATGAATAGCTCCCAGAGAAGAAACAAAACATGCATGGTGAATTGACACATTTGAGAATGGTATTAGCATCAATAATTCTTAAAAAAAAAACAAAATTTTCATTTTCCTAATGAAAAAGTTAGGGTTCCCCCAATTGGGTTTTTTGGCCCAGTTGGGCTTCTACTTTCAGGTACATTTCATGTGCGCCTTATGTGCGTATCATGTACTCACATGAAAATACTTGAAAGTAGAAGCCCAACTGGGCCAAAAAAAGCCCAATTGGGGGAACCCTAGAAAAAAATTCGATTATCAGTGCGGAATTCGGTTAATTGTCTCTTCATTTCCAATCTTCTCCTATCGCTCGATCGTTCAATAGATTTTTTCAATATAGGCACTTTTATCGATTTCACGTTCTCTAGTGACCAGCTGCTCACCATGAAGGCGATGGCCACTTCGCTTCCACATGCCGATAAGTGCTAGCAGAGAGATTATCACGATTGCGGCGCATTCAAGCAGTGGCTGCTGCAATGGAAAGTTTCAGTTGATTTTACTGTTTGAACACTCTAAAAAAGGTACGATAAAAAGCTGCAACTTAAATGTGAATTACAGTTTCTATTGGACTTTTTTTCTGCCGTCACATTTAGGAATTCTGACAATTGCTTCCCAGTTTTTACAGTTATGCGTTAAAGGTATCGGTGAAAAATCAGGTATACCATCGGTCTTCTGGTGAGTATATCAGTTAGACTCAGCGACATCTCACTGAGCAGTACGAGGATTGTAATAATTGCAGCGGTTTTCTGAGAATGCACACTTGAACGCATTACACGAAAAATTCGTTGTAGTCCTAGAAGGGAATATGCACTTACGATGGTAAGTGACATTGTCGCAGTTCACACTGCGATTTTCCTGAACGAATGTGACCCAGAATATAATTACTCTTCATAAAAAAATAACGCTTCAGAATTGGTAAGTTAAACTAATAATTGACATTTTAAAACTATTCGGGAAGCAGCGAATGTCAAAGAAAGTGATGGCTAAAGTTTATATCTTCATAAAATGATCCATATTATATGGATTGTTGTTGTCTAGGCGCCTTCTCATCGATATTCTTCAGATGGAGCTAGTGGGCGAAATCGGAAAACCGATTTTTTCATAAGGTAGATGAGAAATGTGAGAATGCGTCATTATGAATCAGCGCCACTTCTGAGATTTTGGAACATCCTGGATCATTGACGATCTTCATATGTCCTAACGAACCTATCATCAAGTCAACACAGAAAGACATATGTAATGTTGGGAGATAAAGGGACAGAGATGCGATCGCTCGGAGCCAGCTCAGCCAAAGCTCAGGGATAGCTCAGGGACGAAACGAGTATTTACAGGGTGAATTGTTGTTTCTAGATTCACTTCGCTCCCAACAATTTCGTATCGACTATTGATGTACATTAGTTCTGCGCACAGCATTCTGATTCTATAAGATACAAATTTGCTCAGAGTGATCGAAGTGGGGGTAATTGTTTCATGTTTCAGACCATTTTCAAATATTGAAGAGCTTTCAAACTGAATATTCCCGCATTTTGCAGTCTGAGTTTTCGCGGGAAAATTCAAAATCCTAATCCCTTTGTCTGCCCATATCTGGAGAAAAGAATGGGTGTCGCAACGCTGTGTGCGATAATCAAACATTCAATTTCAGCAGCGATCAACGAGACAAAGAGTCGACGAGAGGCGATGGTAGAATTCGCAACGACAGGTCGAGAAGGACTACGATGGAGACACATCTGTCTAGGTAGCGTGACCGACACTGATGACAAAATTTCGCTCGTTCTGTTCAATGAGAGAGCGCGTGAAAGGAGAGAAAAGGCGCCCGCCGATATGTCGACTTACTGTCATAGATCGGAGGTCTACGGTCTCTGTCTTAGTCCAATCCGATCTCTAAGCGCTGATGATTCAGGGAAGCGGAGCTGCGAGAGAAGCGAGCTGAGGAAAGAGCGATCCCGTGAGCCAAGTGCGACCGGTCGCCATCCTCTTTCGTTCCTTCGCGGGCTTTTATCCATGTTCTTTGGTTGTTGTTGTCACAACTCCTGCCCCATCCTCAGTATTAAGCTCTATGCATTGCACATGCAGTCGCGCTCATAAGTGAGTGCGCACTTTTTGTTTCACACTCCATTACCGTTTCACATCACATTGTCTCAATTTCTAGAGATCATAAGCAGATCGCATTACAATGAAGTAATCCCTTGAAGACTTTCAGCGTGACTAAGGATTTTACCGAGTGTGTTCTTCTTTCTTATCGGATGTTCGATAGAGTCACGCATGGCCAATGAAACTCACCCACTCAGATAACATTTTTTTCTCGAAATTGCACAGAGGTCTGTTAGGCTATTTACGTACACGCAATATTCATTGACAGCGCACTCAGTTATGCTTCACTCGCACTATTTCAATATCACCTCATTCTCTGGGTGAATTCGCCAAGGTTTCCAATGCATACTTTTCGTGGTGGAATTCCCTGACATTCACTTCTCGGAGTGCCGCTTTAAAAGAGTTAAGTAATTCCAAAGTTTTATTATCTCTCTTTTATTTGCACGTGCCAACTTCTCGTTTGTTTCATATCTAGTGAACGTGGAGTCCAGAAAAACGGGCTGTGAACGTGCAAAACAAATAAAGGAATTGCCATAATTTTCCGAGTTGATCACATCATATGTAGCAATGGATCTTTATCAACTCGAAGAGCACTGCATCACGGTTAGAGTATCAGTATCCTGGCTGCTGTCTCAATTCTACGCGGACGCTTCGCCTGAAAGATATTAGTAACTGAGCAATGGTCTGACTCTCTTCAGTTTGCACGCTCTCTCGCCAGTCAGGGAGAAGAGAGATCATGCAAACTGGAGAGAGTCACACGATTGCTCTAGTAAATACTACTATACAGTATAAATTCCCTACTTGCATTTTCCTTACCTTTTTTTTTTCGTCGATGTAAGGCATTTCTTCTCGGAATTAATCTGAAAATATATGTATATTTAATTTATTCATTTTAAATTTGCATTTTTGTGACGCTATTCGGAAACACTGAATCAGTTTTGCATCAGAAAGTATGTGAGTAAACAAACATTTATTTTAAAGAAGGAGTGTCAGCAAAGTTACATTTTTGACGATGTCATAACCATGACCTAGACAATTATCCAACGATCATAGCGCGAGCTAAGAGAATAGGCAAAGGTCAATCGCATAGCTCAGTGGTAAAGCAGTCGCCGCGTAATCGGAAGGTTGCGGGTTCGAATCCCACCAGTTTTTGAAAAATCTTCTAAATATTTGAATTCCCGCTCGTCCCTTCCCTTCAAGCCCTCCTTGGCATTCCGCCAACTAATGATAACTAGGTTCAAAATAGAGATACGAATTTAAAACTTTCAGAATCTCTTATGGTTGTACAAAGGTCGGTCATAGTTCTGACAACTTCAAAATTTCAACTTAGCTGATAGTCCTTCTTTAAAACCAAATGTATACCGTAGATCGCGCCGCGACGTAGAGCAAAATGACCACACCTAAATATGAAAATATTCATGCGATGATACTACAATAATAAATTATGGAATGGGATTTATCATACCAATCAGAGATCCGCCAAACATTCTACCGATAATCCAGATCCATGCTGGCCCAATTTTCAAACATCCGAGTCCTATCTGCATCAGTACCAAAATGTACACCAGAACCTGAATTTATTGGCTTAACAGAAACGCTGTGGGAAAGGAAATTCTTCTTCTTAGCTCCGAACATATTATTATATTTTGTATGGTATTTCATTGCATACTTAGTGGGCAAGTGCCAATCGTAATCACAAGCATACGAAAACGAATTCACTAACCGCCTGCATTGTTTCTATCAGTAGCACCATGGAGTTTCTCCTCCACAAACCGATCAGAGCGAGCAGAAATCCACTTTCGATGCAAGCGCACTCGATTAGGCATCCAACCGTATAGCTAACGTTGAGAGAGAGCACGGAGGTCAAAACAGAGACTAAACTGCCTGCCTGTAAGGGTAGTACTTGAATAAGGATGAGGAGAGTTGTAATCAAGTCTTACATGCAAAAGGGGCGGGCGAGTGAAAATCA
The DNA here is from genome assembly GCA_036245805.1 of Pristionchus mayeri. Lineage (NCBI taxonomy): Eukaryota > Metazoa > Nematoda > Chromadorea > Rhabditida > Neodiplogasteridae > Pristionchus > Pristionchus mayeri. The sequence goes on from BTRK01000006.1 coordinate 12,753,697, forward strand.
GAACAGGCTCGACGATTACGATGATGATCGTTAGGACGACCGCTAATTTCTGAAATGTGTTTGCTTTGCTGAGTATGAGTCTGTCAATGTGGGATGAGATTGCACTAATCTGCAATTATGTGTACTAAGCCATTGGCTAATTGCAAGCATGCTTGAACTGGAGATTTTTTTAACTAGAGATCGCTTCATTATCAGAGCTCTATCGTCGGTCACACAGGTTGAAAGTATCGCAGAATGAATGAAGTGATTCCTACCAAGCGATACCTAGCTTGGACTCACCGTAGTGCACGTCATCGGAGCGGTGACCCGAAGGATAGAAGTACGAGAAGATTTTCAGCAAGGAATGAGGGAAATTTAAAAAAAAGTGAATCGAAATGACGCAGGATTATGAATAATTTCCGAGGATGAATCGAGGAATATCTAGAAACAGAATTCGCTTGCGGGTCAGTGGAATGAGAGAACTTGCAGAATGAAGAGAGCGCTTGCCGATATTGGCAAAGAGTATTTGGAGTATTTCATCTTGACAACCTGATTCATCCGATCTCGAACTGGGAATGGAATGCTACTGACGTGAGCTGAATTATGCTGTTCGGATGTGATGATATAATGCTAGTCTTCGTTAGGTTCTCAAGAGAAAAATTGGAATGAACCAAAAAAACTTTATCCACACCAGTTCTACACACAATAATTAATCGTATATTTAGGCATTGTTGTATTGCTTCCTTTGCAGGATCTGTACCTGAAATGTATTCCATAAAACCGAAATAAATTGTACATACCAGACGACTCATTTGCTTTCGATTTCTGCTTCTTGACCATCTGAAAAATTAAAAACATGAATAACATGTTCTTAATCTGCACTACTTAGTTTCATCATTGAGTTGATGTATCATAGCTCTGCTCAATTCATTGCACAAAATGACAAATAATAACCTGCTTGCAAGCACCGATATAGAACAATATGGCTGCACCTGAAAAATGTGCAATATGATCTAGTCTTGATTGTCATAATGATCCAATGTAAGGGTTTTAAATCCCAAACGAGTATGAACAAAATTGATCAATCGTCCGTACCAATCAGGATATTCCCGGCGCATCTACAAATCGCCCAGAGGAATGCCTTGAATGTTTCGACAACAATCAATTGCAATTCTTCGTCGTCATCTCCAGTGGATGTGGTATTGGATAATTGGCGCACTACGGCGCCACGAACTGTAAAACACTTGCGTTTTCGCTACTAGAAATTTGCATATATTTATAAAATTTACTGAACAATTAAGGTGCTTGACTCGTCAAACTCACGGGCGATAGTTGAAATGTACACCATCGCACACAGGATTCTTGTCAGGCCAAGAATGTAGAGGAAGGCCAGTATCTAAGAGAAATATGCTAATTCCGGCGACTGGAATTTATAGATGAGAAGTAAAAAAAATTGGACTAGATTGGCTTGTTTGTGCTAAATGAATCATACTGTCTAATAGGGTTGCACGGTCGAGATCGGGATCGGGATATCCCGAAATTGAACGAATTTTTCGCGCCTCTTTCCCTCACTTCCCTGGACTGATCGGGAGTGATAGAGCACCCTCCAGCGAGTAATGAGAAGAGAAGGGGAAAAGGAGCGCGAAAAATTCGTGATATATCGGGATTTTCGTGCCCACTGGCACCTTTCCCCGAAATTTCGTGACGGAAGAGGAACGCAACCTCTCTAAAGAGCACGTGCGAGAGGGAGATGGGAAGGGGTGCCAGAGGGGACGAAATTGCCGATCCCGAGCGTGCAATCCCACCGTCTAAGCAAAATGTATGAACACTCACCACTAGGATTATGCCTATCAGGAGTAGCTTGGAGTTCCGAGACCGATCAGGACGATCAGAAATGCAAATTCGACGCATACACATTCAACAATGCGTGGAATTTCATTGAACTCGAAGAGAATGAACACGTGACTGAATTTCTGCAAAGAACAAAGATCAGTAGGATTATGGATATCATCACTACTCCAGATAATCACCCTCAGATTTTACCATCCTGATGCAAAGTCGATCTTCCCCTGAATTTTAACAAGACAACAATTGTCGGTAGTATTTCAACAAATTGGTGAGGGAACTCTTTTAGTTCTCGTCCGAAAGGTTATCATCCGGCAGAGATTATCAGACAAACGCTAATTCTGCATCAGTTACCAGTGCGACCCCAATATATGTTAGGAGTATATTTTAAGTATTTACGTACTGCTGTCATCTCAGGGCAGTAGTAGGCCAAAGCAGCTTCACTGAGCATGATGCCTATTGTCAGGATGATAGCGAATTTCTAAAAAAATGTGTTGGCGAAATCAAGAAAACGTATTAAAAATGCAATGATATGATATTAAAAATATGGTATCTCTTCATCCAATGTACAGTGGCAAGCAGACTTACTGATGTGCATGTCATCGCTGCGGCGAAGTCGCTAAGCGTGAACTGAATGTATATTTGGGGAATACACGGTTAGGTTGAAAGAACAATGAATGCATGTAAATGCCGAAGTTATAAGGAAGAATCTCTGAATATGATTAATGCATGGTTGCACTTAAGAGGCTGAATTAATTCGTGGGTAAGAGAGAAGAGAGATCATGTATACTGAAGAGGGCGCATTCAATATTTAAAAAAACAGAATGATGTGGCTACATAATTCCTTCATGTCTTCCTGATTCATCCGCCCTCGAAGGGGGAATGGCATGCTGCTGACTAAGCTCTGGCTATCGGGTGGTTTACTCATTTCTACCCGACATACAATTCACCGTTTTCAATCGAGCATTTCATGGAAAAATAGTAGTTGTATGAGTTTATCAGATAAGGTACGCAAAACAATACAATATCCGCAGCTACTAGGGTAGCAGATTTCCGATGGCCATCAATTTGCAGGATATATAAATCTTGAAATCATGACTTGAACAAGCGTAGTCCTATTCAAATTCCTTTTCTGAAATGGGGAAACATACAATTTCCGACATTATGACACATACCTGCGTATGTATCGGCAGTTTTTCCATTCTTCTCAGCAATGAACTGGAAATAATGCTAAATAACAAATACTTTCTAAATGGAATGTTTCGAGTCGATGAACTAGTTTTCGACAGAGTAGCTTATTTCGCTGAACACATATTGTTAGTACGCAATTTTAATATGGAATCAAATGAAGTTTACACTTGCAGACTAACTATCCAACATGCAACTCAAATTTTCAAACCTCAATTGCTGCATGTTTGTACAGAAGCCAGATATTACTTCGATCCACATATATTAGGTTTGTCGTATTAAAGTTTTCTTAAACATACAGCCCACGTATTTTTTTCAGAAAGACTATCCATTGAAGCACTCCTAGTGAGTCTTAAGCACGGAAATTCATCCCTCAAGCTGACAACTACATCAGATAATGTCTTCGTAACACCACTACAGCACGAGAGAGTCTGGCACGATGCTGTTGAAAAATTAACTAAGAAAGTTATGATGGCAATAACTGTAGATTGCGAAGATCTAGATGATGGGCTAATGCGAGTAAACATTCGCTTCCAGAATAGCTCGTGATCATAACACTTATGGTATCACTATTTATTCAATTTTGTTTTATTTTTTTTGTTTATTATCAATAATTATTCAATTATTTTCAATGCTCTCTTATTTTAGTATTAGGTTGAACAGAAAGTCTTTATAAACTTTTTATTTCCCTTCTTCTGACAATAAAGCGCAAGAGAAAAAACGTATGCACCATTGTTATCTACGACAAATCTCCAACGTTCAGGCAACTTATGGATTCCCTCCTTATAGAACCCATCTCGGCGCGAATCAAAATATTGCTTGAGTGCGGCCTCGATCGCCCCACGGGAAGTGAAGGATCTCTGATCGAGATGACGGGTCAGATCCGAGAACAACCAATGATACGAAGGGGCCAAGTCAGGAGAATACGGTGTATGAGGGAGAACCATCCAGCCATATTTGGACAGCTCCTGCTTGACCTGCCGTGGAACATGGGGTCGGGCGTTATCGTGTTGATAGTACACTTTCTTGCCGTTCAGGGCAGATTGTGCGAATTTCTTATTGAGATTCCGTAGTTGTTTAGTGTAGACATATCCAGTAATTATCCGCTTCTCGGGTAGGAGCTCCCAGTAAATCGGGCCATCCACTCCCCACCAGGCAGAGAGCAAGATTTTCATAGGGTGAAGGTCATGCTTTGCGACGTCCTGTGGGGTCTCATTGGCATCTACCCACTGTGCCCTCCTATGGTGATTCTCAAAGCAGACCCACTTCTCGACCCATGTTATGAGACGGTCCAACCATCGATCTCCAGCGTGAAGAGTGAGTAGAGAAAGGGAATCGTCGACACGGTGGTCAAACTGGTCTTGGGTCAATTTGTGTTGTATGAAACGGCCTAGCTTCTTCTTCTTGCCAATGGAGACCAATCATTTTACGATGGTGCTTTGCGATACCCCAAGTGTGGCTGCCATGTCGCGGGTATTTGGAAAGGATCCAATTCCACTACGATCCGTAGCGCATCCAAATCCAGCTCGGGTGGCCTCCCAGACCGGTCATGATCATCCATGGAAAAGTCCCCCTTCTCGAAGAGTTGGTACCAATTGCGCATGGCCTGGTAGTGAGTGGCATATGAATCGTACACTTCAGCCAACTGACGTTCCTATTCCTTCATTGTAGTGTGAGAGAGGAATACGAATAACAGAACGTTGCGGATGTGCAAGGCCGTGGGAACAAACATCGTGGTCTTACTAGTGGCAGAATGAAAGGCGTGGAATGGGGAGTTGTTGACCACATAGTCCCTTTGTCATGTGTTATTCACTAGAGGCGAGGGAACACCAAAGGTCTCGTGCACTGAGCAGTGATCTAGCAAAACAGTTTATAAAGACTTTCTGTTCAACCTAATAAATATCAATCTTTCTGCATTGAAATGATGATTTCCTTGGTCCAGAGTAATATACTACAATGCACGTATTATGCTCATGTTCGATAACATATTTTCTATATAAAATAATTTTTTTTACTTTTGAAATATGTTACTCCACGCGACAGTGAATATCGTGGTTATGACACCCGCTTTTCAAACATTTTGTTGTGATTTGATATGTATTGTTGCCCAACAGCCGTGCAACTTTTTGAATTTTCTAAGTAAATTTATTATGCCGTGATCGATAACGCGAGCAAACTAAAATTATACGGGGGGTGGGTACTTTAAACTGATGTCTCATCACAACAGACAAATAATCAACCTTTCGAGTCTTATGCGAACACCGATGAACATAGCGAGTTAAGAATAATAAGAGTTATTGCATATGAGGGAAACAATGATGTGTATTCCATATTTAAAATTCATCCGACCCAAAATGCGGACGATGAAATTCTGCAAATTATGCTATATTCTGCTGATCAAATGTGATCTAATATTTGCAGCCGTTGTTTTTCTCGAACGGTGAAAGAAATGCTACTGACAAATTTACCGAGCTTCAACAGGTTACGATCATCCTTTTTAATGTAGTGATGGTAATTCGTATTCAGTTATAAATTAGTGATGATATCCTTACATTTATTTTTGATTTAAACAGACGCAATAAACTCATTTGCGATGAACACAAAGTAAATGGAATGGAAACTGTGAAATTTTGGCTAAATGATTGTATATCTGCTTGAAGGACTTATTGATCATGTGAGTCAGCTCTGAAAGTGTGAAAACCATAGCGCAATTGTATAGGAGAAACGATTACCTGATTATTTTGCAGATTTCTTGGCCCTCTGTTCGGCAACTATCTGAAATATAATAATTATTTGTTTTATTTATTGTAAAGTTTTGAGAAAATATAACATACATGATAACACGATAGCAATTCCTGAAAATGCGCAATAACTTAAAGGATCGTACATTTGCTATACCGTCAATTAACTTTGATTATGCATTACACCTTTCAGATTTCGTCAGATCCACGTCTATATGCTGTATGATCGGATAAAATTCTCCCTTATCACACGAAAATGCTATGCATAGGGACCACAAGCTCCGCCCACTTTCCTCTGACACGATGCCCCCTCGAAAGCAAGACTGAGCAATCACAGCGTTCGTTCTTAACCATATGACTTGATCAAAAAGGAATTCGAAAGCTCTTCCCATGTGCTTTCGATATGTCACTATTCAAAAAACAGTTTTTGCAGTTGTGGTGTTGAAAATTCGACTTTTATTTTCTCGATCCTTCATTTTTCAAAGATTTTTGCTATGCGTGAGCAGTGAAATTATGATACACTGTTTGAATAGTGAAAATATGATAGCCAGCAACCATTCAAACAAGTTGGCCAAAGGAAATCGAAAAATATTGATTTCCCGGTCCGTGATTCGAAGTAATCTAGTCGGTGCCTGGGCCAAAAGGTCGCCGTCTACTTCTCTCCCTCTCCTCCCTCTCCTCTCGCTCGTCTCTGACCCGGCGCGTGTAGGGAGCGGTTGCTCATACGAAAGAGCGCGAGTGCATCGCTCTTTCGTTTCTCCTCGCAGGGATGAGGCGAAGCCGGGAAAGGGCGAAGCCCTGCACAAAATTTTTGCGATTTGACTAGGAAAGGATCGGAATTGACTCCGCCCCTTTCTTCGTCGGCTCGCTTTCCCCCACTCTATTGATATCTTTTCAAACACTTCTTGTGCTCTAGCGCCATTCAGAGAAGATATATCAACAAACGGCCAAAAGTATGATCATGTTAGGACCCCAGCGGTTGTGTTGAGCATAGATTGGGAGGCATGGCTTCATTTCGGCTATACCCCTTGTGGTCCCTAGCTATGCAGGCGTATTATTTTGCATGATTTAGGATTTTCGCAAGCGATATTAGTAAAAATCCCAAGAAAGATTTTTAAAAAAACTGAATTGAACGGCGAGCTTACCAATCAAGATGTTTCCAGCGGTTCTTCCGTATAGCAAGAGTTTTGCATTGAGCAACTCTACTGCGATCAATCCATTTTGCTCCCTCTCCTGATCAGTGAAATTACCCGCGCGATACTCATGTTTCTTTATGATACCTGCAACAGGGTCACTCCAATAAAGCAAATCATAAATCATATAATCGCCAAACTCACCATCACGGATGGCAGCACAATTCAAAAAACCGTGCGCTTTCAAAATCTATTAATATAGATTAAAACAACAATTGTCTCAAAAGAGCCGCAGAAATGTTTAAGGTTTATACATGTTTTCGATTTTATAAGCTTATATTATGTGTTCTACGAGAGTGCTACCATGATAACTTACCACAAGGCAAATGGCAAGAACCAGCAGCTTCGACCTCCCGCACAGGAGACATAGCAGAGTGAGCACAAATACGAATTCGACGCATGAACCCTCGATTAGGCGAACTTCCCAATCTTGACCATGCAGACAGACAACTTCCCAATTTAGGTACTGCAATGATTTCATGTTGCTGTGAGTGGAGTGTTTTTTTAGAATGATGTGGTAAATCGTACGATATAATTTAAAATATGACGTTCGCTACAACTTCGAATATGAAAAACTCATACGTACCGACAGAAGTATCGGCCGATAGTAGATCAGTACAGGTTCGATGAGTATAATGCCGACTGTCAGGAAAAGCGCAAATGCCTGTAAAGGGAGATATTAAAAAGTAGGCTAAAGTAGGCTAATTAAATTATAAATATTATGACGACATCCATTGGAGAACGAATTACCCAGGTGCACGTCATAGCCTTGTCGAGGAAGTGACAGTTGCCCTGAATGGATCGACTGTGAGCCTGCAGCTGTCGACGCTTTATGGAAGCATCAGAATTCCCACTGTGGGACGAGAGAGCGTGTAGTCCGTAGAGAGTGCATGGCAATATTGCGAAAATGCTGTGGCTGGAGTACTCCATCTTGGCGACCTGATTCATACACCCCCGAGAAGGGAAAGGGAATGCTACTGAGTAAGCCAAATTTGCCGAACGGATGTCATCGAATTTACGCACCTATGTTACCGTTTCTTTCGGTAGTACAAAGATGAGGGGAAGTTGAGACTCTGACAATTGCTCTGACACGCCGATGTTGGAGACGCGTCGCTGTTTTTTCACATTTTAGAGATAACACTTCACATGGGGGGCATATCACGCCATTCACCTAAGATTTGACCTCAATGCCGGATTTAGCGGAATTACCCAAATCGAGCTTTCACCGGTTTTTGTACTCTTTTGGTATCACTAAACAAACGCCCGACTTCTCATTGTCATTCCTTCATTCTGAGGGGCCTGGTACCGTGCCATTGGTTCTGGTACCCACCATTACCTTGACTTTTCTCGATTACCTTGAAATTTTGGTGAAAATTGTCGACTGAGAGACCTCCACTAATTTTTTGAGATCTATCGACGTATACAAACTAGAACTCATGAAAATAATTTTGAACAGTGCTATATTCAAGCTAAATTTTCTCGAAAATATAGGCGAATGCGCAGCTAAAATTTCACGACCGTAAAGTACGCACTGAAAGCACCAAAATGAGGGGCTTGCGGTCTCTGAGCGTGGAACAGAAAGACCTTTTTGGACCATTTGAAGTTCCGAGTCGATTTGAAGTCATTTTGTTCGATGCAGACCGCGCGATTTTTCGGGCGCATCATTGAATGAGTGTGATTTCGTTTTTCAGATATGTTTCCGAAATTATTGAAATAGTAATCAATTTGAAATGTAAGAAATGTATTTCATTTACCTCCGAAACATATCAGAATGCCGAAATATCTCTTTCATTCTACGACGAGCCCGAAAAATCGCGCGGTCTGCATCAAACAAAATGACTTCAAATCGACTCGGAACTTCTAATGGTCCAAAAAGGTCTTTCTGGTCCTCGCTCAGAGACCGCAAGCCCCTCATTTTGGAGCTCTCAGTGCGCACTTTACGGTCGTGAAATTTCAGCTGCGCTTTCACCTAAATTTTCGAGAAAATTTATCTTGAATATAGCACTGTTCAAAATGATTTTCATGAGTTCTAGTTTGTATACATCGATAGAGCTCGAAAAATTAGTGGGGGTCACTCAGATGACAATTTTCACCAAAATTGCAAGGTAATCAAGAAAGGTGAAGTTGACGGAGGGTAACAGAACCAATGACCCGGTACCAGTCCCCTCAGAATGATGGTGTGAAAATGAGATTCGCAGGATCTCTCTGGTATAGATGTAGCTGCTCATTCCTCAAAAAATATCAGATACCAGTTTTTGGCCAAATCCGAGAAATGGGGAAATCAGCTCGATTCTTAAGTGAATGGCGTGATATAATCGACCTCATACATAAGTTTTCATCATAGGTTTCCTTCATAATTTGCATAATGATGATAAAATCGTTCATCCATCTTTCCATGAAAATGAGGGCGCTTTGTTCGTACTGGCAAAGGTCGTACTCGAATAGTGTGTGGAATTTGCTTCGCGAATACTGCAATTTCATCATCATTGCCAAATCATTTCCAATTTAAGTTGCGCTTATTGCTTTCCTGTGGACGAACACGTGAATGATGCATGGAATTTCATCATTTACTTTGCGTTCCCTCACATCATTGAATAAATGTGTATCTATGTACATGAAGGTCAAATGTTGTACAACGCCCAAAACGCACTCGTATGCTATGAAAATGAGTCATTGCTTCCTTTATAGAACCGAGGCAGCCACCGCGCATGAAAGGTATTCAATAAAATAGCAATAACTAGCGAGGAACTACGCCACGCTATATATTGGGATATTGCGCTACGTCACTTTCTGAACTTCTCCGGGAACGGCAAACGCGTTTCATTCTGACGTGAATCGAACCACCAACCTTCGGTTTTCTAATTCATTGCTTTAGCCACTCTGCTATGAAAATAGGTCATTATGTATTTTAAAAATAATCATAAATCGTTAATAATAATTTATGAAATAAACACATCAAAATTATAATTTTAAAAGAAATTTCAAAAAATCGTCATTTTTGCGATTTTTAAAACGATTTATGATAATTTATTATAATTAGCTATTAATTTTGCATTTTACGATGAAAACAATTAATGTTAATTCGATTAGCAATTATTGAAACAAGGAAACACCGAAAATTCAGTTCTGGTTCAAGAATTCTTTTGGGGTAAGGTAAAGTAGTAATGTATTCATATCATATGACTTTTGATTTATGTTTGTCGGTAATCTGAGAGCCAGATTTCATTCTCTACGAGGAATTTTCTGGAAATTTGTAGTTTGTCCATTAAGCTGATGTAGTTTTGGGCTAGTTAGTTATCTCAGCAAAGAACAGAAAGAAGAGAGCAGAATGAAGAGAGAGAGAGCTTCCAATATTTGATAATGTGACGGAGTGTTCCTCATTGACTACACGAGTCATCCGCCCGCGAATGGGGATTGCTGCTGAGTAAGCACTGCCGATCGGATGCGATTGCATATTTTACCTTCAGCTCCCATTCACAGCTGTCTATCAATCTCTATCATGCAACGATGAGTACTACATCCGTTTAGCTATCACAATAAAAATACTTATGAGGGTTGGCGCATTAAATAATCTAGCAAACAATAAAAAAATATCCAAAATCATCAGTTCGGTGGTTAAAAATTATCAGATCATGGAATTATTATAGTCAATAACTTGATTTTTTACGCCGCCTCCGGTTCTGAAATATGGGAATATTTTGAAGAACTTTAAATCATGGCTAAAAGGTAACATACCAGCGACTTTCTGGGAATTCTTATTTGGAACAAGTACAAACTAAAAAGACAGGTTTATGATTGATATTTTCTTATTTGTTTACCTCCTTTCGAGTTCCAACATAGAAACACATTGCCAGCCCTGAAAAATTCGAAACATAAATTTGTAAGTTTACTTCGGTAACTGTCGAAATGACGGATGGTCTATACCTGAGCACTCGTATTAAGGTTTGAAATTTCGGACATTACGAAACCAATATGCCTCCCTCTCCGAATTTCGCCACCCGAGGATGGGAAGGCGGATATCGCTACCGTTAATAGAATTGCCAACCCTAATTCGTACCGATGAAGACGATGCCTGCACATCGCGAAGCGAACCACGCCAATTGCTGGAACTCAGATATAGCCATGTTCTTGCGAATCTGTTGGTCATTCCTAGAGCCTTGGAAGAAGCCGTTCAAACTGACTGCAATAAGTGCCAGTTCAATTGACTATTTTGTTCGCAGTACTCACTTGTTTCACGAAGTTGATAGAATGCGAGTGACGCAATACCCAGCATGTAGATGATATAGATGCTTTGGTGACAATATGGTCAATTGAATCATAAACAAATATAAAATATTAATTTCGAAATGGCGTTCAAATTGAGAAAGTACATTAATGCGCTGTTCTCAAAAGTTTAGAAACGATGACAAATCGAAAAACCGATCGAAAGAGCCCCGAATTTTTACTCACCAACAGCACGATTACCATCGTCATCAGCGCGCCGCTTCGTTTCCACAGCCCGAAGAGTGCGAGCACGCAGATGATGCAGATGGCGACACACTCGGCAATCGGTTGCTGAAGATATCATTTTAGTGATGAAAACAATTTCATCGAGTTTACTTGCACATACATTTTTCGATATTATCTGTGAAAAAAGAGTAATATCACGCCTCTCACCTAAGAATCGAACTGAATTGAACACTTCGGAATAGGCCAAAAACTGCTATCTGATGTTTTCGAGGAATGATTAGGTCCACCTCGATCAGAGAGATCCTGAGAAACGCATTTGCCTATGATCATGCTGAAGGTCCTGGTACGTTTTCGTTGGTTATGGTACCCGCCTTTAACCTTGATTATCTACGTTCTCTTTTACTTTAAGCGAAAATCTTCCTCAGGGGAACCCCCACTAACTTTTTGAGCTCTATCGATGTATACAAACCAGATCTCAAGAAAATTACTTTTACCAGTGCTATTTTCAAGTAGACTTTTCTAAAAATCTATGGTGAAGACGCAAACGAAACTCATGCTGTGCAAAGCTTAGGAATAGAGCTTTAACATGAGTGGTTTGCTGTTCCTATATCGTCGATGCTAGGTTAGTTATGATGGTTTGAAGCTCCGAGTTGTTTTTTTTTCATTTGATAAGAGACAGACCGCGATTTTCCCGTAACGAGGCAAGAAATGGGAGGGGAGTTTGTGAGTCAGGTTCATTTTTAAATGAGTTTAAGTGACCATTTTAAATTTACTAATGATAGTATTGATAAATCATCACTGAAACACACTTAAAATGAACCTGATTTACGAACTCGCTCTCATTCCTCGCCTCGTTAAGGAAAGCGCGCGGTCTGATTCGAATGAAAGGGATTCAAATCTACTCGGAGAATCAAACCTTCATAACTAACCTAGCATCGACGGTATAGAAACCGCAAACCACTCATTTTAAAGCTCTCTTCCTAAGCTTTGCACAGCATGAGTTTTGTTCGCGTCTTCACCATAGATTTTTAGAAAAGTCTGCTTGAAAATAGCACTGTTAAAAGTCATTTTCTTGAGATCTGCTTTGTATATTTCGATGGAGCTCAAAAAGTTAGTGGGAGTTCCCCTGAGGAAGATTTTCGCTTAAAGTGAAAGAGAACGGAGATAATCAAGGTTAAAGGCAGGTATCAGAACCAACGACCCCGTACCAGGACCTTCAGCATGATCGCACGCAAATGAGAAGTTGAAAGTGTGTTTAGGGATGTCATAGAAGTTCAAAACTGAAGAAAGAAAATTTTTTTTAAAAAAAAAAAAAAGAAATTATACACATGTTGTTCTAAGGTTTGTTTGAAATTGGAAAAAAAATGAAATCATCACATACGAATACGCAGAAATTATCTGTGCCTGACAGGCTGAGGGCCACCTCGTCGATCAACGTAGACACCGTTAGGATGATGGCGAATTTCTGAAATGAGGAGTGATCTCTCAATGATCCCTGAGAAAGGAACACTACTTGGCTCAAAATGACACTTACCGTAGTACACGAAATGCTTGTCATTGAGTCAATCTCGGAAAGAACTTCCGGACAACGGGCAAGGCAAACTGCAAAATATCGCTGGATTTGACCAAGCACGACAAGGTAAATCGCCAAAAATTCAGAACAGCGATGTGAGGCGTGATGATGATTTCAAGGAGAAATAATTCTTAAGGTCGGCGGATATGTAATACAACTAGGTGCCATTTTGCTTGCAGACAGGGGCTATTTTGATACATCCGCCCTCGAGATGAGGAAATGATTGGCGCTGACTAAGACAAATTCTTCCAAGGATGCCACTTTTTTATTCCAAAAGTTGAAATAAATGAATTTTTCCAAGGTTAAACTTGTACAGCATTGGAGGAAGAGTATAGTGTTGTCTAATACTGAATAACATCCGTATGTGTAATTTTTCAGGTGTTGTTTGCGCTGCCACGATATATGCCCGAAGAATAAGTTTGAATGAATCATGAAGTTCGCATCTCAATTAGGAAAAAATACCGAATAATCTTATAAGATAATCTTATACGTATAAATACACGAAATAATCATTCGATAGAATGAGCAAACATTAACAAAGCGGAACAATTGGACAATTGTGTTTCGCCGCTAATGAACATGTGCATGTGACACCCGCATTCGAGGCACTATTTGCGTCTCTTAATTGAACATTGTCATGACCTTATACGTCTATCTTGCTGCTTCCAGAACAATTTCATGAGATGTCGTCAGCAAACGCTAGTGAAATCAATATCGCTTATCTACCTTCGGATATCATCAGAAAAATCGTAAGAGTAGGCCTCGAATCATTCGATACGAATAGAATTGTCGGTTTATTTTTAATTTTTAAATTGGGCTATCATATTTTTCTCAAATTTTCAATGTTATGAATTACATCTCATATTGCAGTTTTAAATGTCATACATGCAGAATTTGTAGATTTCAAAACGGTGGAACACCCTGGCATTGGACTACCTCAATAATACGAAAAACTTACCAACAATTTATGCTGCGAAATTCGACTATTGCTTTGGAATGGCATACTTGAGAATAAGAATTCGTCAAAATGTTCGGAGATTTTTCAGTGTCCACAAATGGATCATTGCTCAAGACAACTCGGATGTCAGTGGAGTGAGCTGTAATCTTTGGGACAAATAACGATTTCTTGGGGGAACATTCAACACTTTAAGGAAAAAAAACAATAGCATTGTTTCAGGATATCGACGTTTATTCGAATCCTCGATTCTATAACGAAGTTGGCAAAAAGAGAGTTGTGTACAGAATAAACGGAATCTTAGCCCGTTGTTCTCGTGTTGAGACACTTCAGATATATATAACTATTGCCGAACAACTTCTGACACAACAACCTAGCAATACTATGAATTGTTCAGTTGATTCACTTTCATTTGATGACGCAACGTTATCAGAAGGAAAGTTGTAAGTAATATGATTATTCAAAATTCAAATTTTAACTTTACGATTCAGAAATATGATCGCGTATTTGGCAAAATATTACAATTCTTGCATCCTTACCATTCAAACTACGAAAACTTTCAACGCTCACACATACGTATTAGGCAAGTTATATCATAAATATCTATGCGTTAACCATTTTTTCTCAGATTGCGAAACACTTCACGCATTCATTGCATATCAGATTGGACAATTCGCATCTCTACAATTCAACATTTTCACCGAAACCAGATTCATTAATCGAGCTGAGTGGCAACAGAAAGCGCAGATTCTGATTCAGACGCATCAAGTGAAAGGAAATATTGATTTCAAAGATGTGGAGAACGGGAAAACGTACATCAAACTCTTTATCTATATCTGATCATCTAAACCTCTAAATGGAATTGTATTCGTGGTTGCCATCCAAAATCGGATTGACTTACATGCCACTTGCAATAAATATACGTGTTAAAAGATAATGACACTATGAATGGTTTTCTTATTTTAATAAACCATTTCAAATAGTGATACGAACGGCATGAACAATTACATGGGATAGTGATGAACCTTTAGCACATAAGAGGCGCGCGAGGTGGTGGAGGTCGACTGGACAGATCGATAATCCACTGATTGCTGAACTTGGCGACTGAAAATATTACCGTGCCGTAAGATGACGATTTTAGATTCCGTTTTTGAAATTTTTTTATGATTTTCGAAAATGGTTCATCTAAACTATGCATGTGGCGGTAATTATGAATACTCTCGAGTTATTGAAACGGGAAAATTTATCGCAAACTGACTCTTCTTCCGCAATATATTCCCCTTCACAATGATCGGCTGCGGCTTCTCGTGTAGAAAAGTCTTGAAGTGGAATGGCTCGCCTCTCGCGACTAGAGCCTGTTGAAGTACAGAATTTGTGAAATACTGAATCGTGTGTACTCACTTTTGCAATTTGACAGACGTCGTTGGGAGTGAACAAACACACGTAGTGGGTTTCCATCTTGATCGATTGTATACTCCCTTGGAACATGGTCAACACTGTCTCCACCCAGTCAACATTATCTGATCCTTCATTCGAATTTGTTGCTGTGGCGTGGAATGTGCAGTTGAGCATTTCGATGTTTTCTCTGATTTTGAGTAGGAAATCACCTGAAACCAGTACGAACGCAATATCGAACGAACGGAAGTAATACAAGCTCAAGCACTTACGTGTCATTGGAAGTGTGAATGAAGTGCAGCTGACATCAACCGAGAAAGTTACATTTTGAATGGAAATCTGCCGGATTAGACGCAACAAGTTCCTGAAATATTATGTTTTGAGTTTAAAAAAAAAAAATAAATACGACTTACGCGCTTTCCTCGTTAACGTCGTGTCTCCAATAAGTAAGTTCGTCAATGTACTTCAGATTCTTCATCAGATCACTAACATAATTGATATAATGCCTTCCATCGTCTGATGCTTTGTCCTTATGATACTTCGCGATAGTTACTTTCTTGCATTTGGTGCTAATAAGAAAAGAGAGCCGGTCGATACTTGCGCTCCCAAAGGAAAGATCAATTGAGACACGATATATTTGATGAAAATTTGTTGTTTCCTTAAGAAACATTCAATTCAAATCACGTAGTTGTATTGTTCTAATTTTCACAAAATTTTGCTTTTCTTACCGATTCCTCCATTTGATTCTTCGACTCCCGCGGGAGTTGTTTGACAAATGAGCGAAGTTTCCCAAAGCATGCCTTTTCCGTTTTTCGAATATCGATTATCACATTCATCGAGCTTCCCTCATTCTAAAATGAAATATGCATATTGCTTTCGTAGCATTCATGCTTGGTAGCTTTAGTGACTGTAAGTGGATCGTAATCACCTCAATCATATCGATTTGGAGTAGCTCTGGAAGATTTACAGGTACTGCTGCCCAATTATCGACCAATTGCCGCCACGATTTGCTAACCTGAAATAATTATTATATGAAATCCATATACTTGCCAAACATTAAAAAAAAGATCTATTGATTGCTTGTGTTTAATTTTATCAAAATACAACACACCATTCTCAGTTCTCCAATCGATTCAGTGAGCAAATCGAAGATCTTGAATCTCAATTCGGAAGGAAGGTGGCTGAGTAAACATTCATCGTATGTTTCGGCATTGAGTGACAATTGATGCAGTGGTAGATTATCTTCGGTGTTCATTGTTGATTCTGCAACTAACGAGATTACAAGTGTTACTTTGTACCAATATAGGAAATTGATACGAAGTGATAAATACGTGTTGCATTTCTAACTAGAGAACTGCATAGAGTCGCCGCGGTTGCATAAACAAGAATAATTGTGAGCGTATTATCTGTAAAATGTCGATACTGATAGCGTTTGTTAAGACCTTACGGAACTGAGTGAAAGAAGCAATGAAAAACGCCCTAATACGTATCAGGTGCGGAGGCGAACTGATGACAAGAAAAGTGGTTGTTTGAGGTTTAAAGGAGTATGTAAAGACAGAGAAGAGACGTTAAGAAAGAAATACGAAAAGAAGAAGCAGAGAGAGGCAGAGAGGGAGATTGAGAGAGGAAGCGAGCTGTGAGATAAGGAGAGAAGTTGTGCATGCTGAGTCACCAAACAACCCTCGCACTCCCCTTTCCGCCTCTCTTCTCTCGCGTATATCGATTCATCTCTCGCTCGCACGCGCGCTTTCAATAAAGACGAGGGAAAAGGAAAGGAAGGTAATATATGCGAGCTTGAAAATTAGTTTTACAAAATATGACTTTGGGGGACGGTCAGACATGCTTCAAGGTGCCCAAAACTGGTCACAACCGATTTCCCGATTTTCCTTCCATTCCCAAAAATTGCGATTTTAGCTCGATTTTCTCGTGAAAGGCGTGATATACACGTCAAGTGACTTGAATCTTTCGTCTGGTCCGGTGAGTTGTAGATAGAAACATGTACTAAGTTTGTTCTCCGAAACCAGATGCATTAATCGAGCTGAGTGACAATAGAAAGAGCTGATTCTCAGCCAGCAGCATCAGCAGCCAGCAGCAGCACGCATTAGCGCCACCAGCTTATCCTTTGGCTGCTTCCACCCGATTTTGTCACTCATCACGTCGTTCTAAGTAGTGTTCAACAACATTTATCTCAGTGGAAGTAGCGTGCCCCATCATGGCTTCCTTGGCTCAAGCTAGTCTCCGCACCACCACTTTACCAGCTGACGTCATAATGATAATCATAAGAGAAGTGGGAATCGAATCCGTTGAGGACTGCAGACTGGCGAGTTTTTCTAAAATAATCTGTATTGCTTCCGGCTTTCGAATAAGAGTAAATTGTAGTTTGTATGATACATTACAATAGTACACTGCAAGGTATTATTTTAGTGTTGGATGAGATCATCCAAACACAATAGTAGAATCGAGTTTGCTTTAAAAGCCAATTAATAACGTTCAGATCTCCAACAGGTGGAATGTATTTGTTCTTAACTACTTACAAGATGTCAAGCATCTTCCCAGAATAGAGCTCTTTTCAATGCGAGCTGATAGCTTCAGTGAATTTGCTCGCTCGGCAATGTGGATACCTCGCAATTTCGAGAGATATTTCGGAGTCCAAAACTGGGAACAAACGGCAATTCTATCGCCAATATCTAATTTTAATTATTCAATGTTTCAATCTCTCGAGGCGTCTTCCAATATCCAATTTCAACTGCCATCGGAACAAAAAAAATTAGCTGAGCGCATTAATCGATTCTTTTCACAATGTGCATTCATTGAAAGAGTTGAAATCGACGTTAAATTGGCCAAAAGCCAAGTGTTCAAGGACCATTTCGTTGAACAATCTAGCATTGTAATTGATATGCTCGTGTTCAAAGAAATCCAGTCGTTCGAACAGGAATTGTATGTATTAACAAATAATCTCCTAATAATATATTTTAGGCCGGTGATAATGGAAGTCGCTAAAGCTCACAAAAGTTCGCATATTTCCATATTCGCATCCAGAAATGATTATCGTTGGCCAGCATTCATAAGTGAGCATTCATCAATAGACATAAGAGGGGAATCGCGAGAGAATCGACCACGCCGCGGCGGTAGGAATCAAGTTTGTCCTATCTTGAACCAAATTTGGTGACAAGTACTTCAAATGGTGCTCTTTCAAACTGCGTCGTCAGAATATCGATATTCGTCGTCGTCG
This sequence comes from Pristionchus mayeri, assembly GCA_036245805.1. Lineage (NCBI taxonomy): Eukaryota > Metazoa > Nematoda > Chromadorea > Rhabditida > Neodiplogasteridae > Pristionchus > Pristionchus mayeri. Next base: position 12,772,247 of record BTRK01000006.1, read on the forward strand.
TCGAGATTCAGAAGGCCAAACATGGTACTATCACTTTTCGTCAAATCGGACACACTTAAATGATCATAACACCGTTTAAAACAAAGATAGAAGGTCGTTCTTTTTCAAAAGAGAGCTACCGTTATGCTCCACAATTTTGCTGTTGACGTCATCATTCCTAGTTTACTTCCTGGTGCGGGGCGGTCGGGTGTACCAAAAATGGCGTAACTTTGGGAATCGGAAAAAAAATATCTGGGTTTTCATGCTTAAGTTGTAGTCCATACATGTGTCTCACTTCTCTCCAAAAATGAAAGAAATCGGGTTATGGACAAAAAAATGGGCTCACATTCGTGCGGCGTCTCCAAAATGAGTTCTGGACAAGACTACTTCCGTATCTTCAATTGCCCCAATTTCTGCACAAAATAGTTCAAAAACTCCCAAAACAATATCATAAGTTGATTCCCCCATTATATCACACTTCCATTGGTCTAAAATGGTCATCGGACCGAAAATTTGAAAATCGATATTTTGATACAAATCAACTCGCGGCATGGATCCAATTGAACTAAATGGGATTCAAATAATGTAAATACATCCCTCGAAGTATCTCAAAGAAAATGGGCTCCTGAAATTGCGATATTTCCATTGAGTAATCCGAGGAAAGCTGCAAGAGCACAGCTCAGCTCAAAATAGACCTAGAGACCCGATCCTAGAGACCCGGGCTAGAAATGTATAGCGCGACGAGCTAAACATTTTATCTGTTGAAAGTGAGTCTCTATCGTTTCGTTGAAGCGAGCTACAGATCAGAGAATTTTGCCAGAAATAGGCTACAATCCCCCGAGGTCGCGCGCTCTAACGGTCTGACGCTCTCGCCGCCTGACCTCGCCCTCCCTCCCCTCTATTTAGCGCTCCCCCGCGAGCCTCTTCCGTCATTTTCTCACTACTTCTGGCCTATGCAGCTCGCTTCAACGAAACGATAGAGACTCACTTTCAACAGATAAAATGTTTAGCTCGTCGCGCTCTACATTTCTAGCCATGGAGCGGGTCTCTAGGTCTATTTTGAGCTGAGCTGTGCCCTTGCAGCTTTCCTCGGATAACTCAATGGAAATATCGCAATTTCAGGAGCCCAATTTCTTTGAGATACTTCGATGGATGTATTTACTAGAGACCGCCAATCAAATATATTCGATATGCGAATGACGAGAAATGAGGTTATTCGAAACTATCTTTATTCAAATGACCGGCCAATCGAATTAGAATTCTAATCGATTGGCGAGGATAATTGATTGGCCAATCGAATATTCATGCGATTGAGCAATCAAATATTGACTAATACGAGGAGAGACGGAGACTGAAAACGAATCGAATATTGAAATGATTGGGAGAGTAACTATTCGAATGACAAAGAATATTCGATTGGGTCAATTGAATAGTGATTTCAATATTCGATTGGCCAATCGTTTGACGGTCTAGTATTTACATTATTTAAAGCCCTTTTAGTTCAATTGGACCCATGCTGCGAGTTGATAGGGATCAAAATATCGATTTTCAAATTTTCGGTCCGATGTCCATTTTAGACCAATGGAAGTGTGATATCATGGGGGAATCAACTTAGAATATTGTTTTTTTTACGAAAAGTGATAGTACCATGTTTGGACTTCTGAATCTCGAGGATGACGACAGATATCGAAATTCTGACGACGCAGTTTGAAAGAGCATCTTTTGAAGTGCTTGTCACCAAATTTGTTTCAAGATAGGATAAACTTGATTCCTACCGTCGCCCACCCCCCTGAAATGGTCGATTCTCTCGCGATTCCTCTCATAATTAACTAAATTTTAATTTGCATATTAATCAATCGTTTGGTTCAGACACAACATCGGTTCAATCATTCATTTCGGCTGGACTATGTCAGTTAAACCTATTTTCTTCTGTTCAATTCGAATTTAATGCCAAAGGGGAAAAGTCTATGTGGCAGTTGGAGGTCGATCTCCTGGAAGAAACAATGGGTGTCAAGGCGAATATCCAATTCAAAGATCTATCCCACAGCATCATAACTATCACTTCACGAACTTAAATTGCCTTCTAAAATTGCCCCAGTATCCCAATCATTTCATTCGCATTTTTAATATCCACCTAAATAAAATTTCGGAAAGATTGTTTTGGTGCAAACACGATGTGGTACAATTCGATATGTGTTTATGACAAGATTTGTGCAAATGACGTCATCTGGAGTTCAATCGTCCGTTGATGTTTTCTACATCGTCGCGACAGCAGTCACTTCCGAATGCCCAGCAGTGGAATGTTCTCGAGATTTTTCCCGATCCCGCTCCGCCCTGATCTGCAATTGAAATTTTGAAATGTAAATCGTTAAATTATGAAATATTAGGTTGAAGCAAAAGTTTCGATTCTCTCTTGCTTTTTTAAAGGATATTAGTGTACTCTTCATAGCGCACTTATGAGCATGCATGATCAATCAGTAATTTACAGTAATCTAACTGTCGAATTTTGGAAGGCGAATTCGGAAATATTAACCAATAACTTTTCTGATAGACCCTAACGATCTCTTTTAAAGTGTTCTATGGAAGCATGTACCAGCACTCACTGTCGTCACGAAATAGCGGAATTTGTAGCCCATCTGCTTTGTTTTAATGGACGTATGTACAGAGTACCAGAAATAGCGAAAATTTACCACTTTTTAGAAAATATTTTTTTCTGATGAACCAATTGAGATCGATTCAATTTGAAACTATGATTGTAGTGCAACAATAGTACCTTAAATAATGCCAAAGTATTATCCAAGACAGGCAAACCATTCTCGAGAAAATACCAAAAATACCTTGTATCGAAACTTTTGCATCAACCTAATACATTTAAAAAATATGAACCTGATGGTATGCCAGATAGTAGACGTACGTGAGGACTACTGAAAAAGTTGAAAAAGTTATTTATAATAACAAATTCCAATTGAGATCAAAGATCGCATACACTGTAGTATGGAAATGATGAAGGACGTGACGATCCAGGCATGAGCGAGTATCTGAAATGAAAAGATTGAAAACGAAAGAAAGTGTTTGCAGAATAGTTTGCATTGGTCATTCAGCATTACTCCGAGAGATACATTTTTCACTGCTCTCGCACTAACCGAGACAAAAATCAGTTGACAACCGGACCCAGCTTCAGCTGTTTGTATGTCACTATTGTATAAACACTATCTTGAAACACAAAATATATTTTTGTTTACATACCCTATGCGTCGTCAGGAGCTTATCGGTCAGGGTGATATTCCCATTGTTGATGGTCTCCTTAACAGTGTCCCGAAAGCTGTCTTCTGCAATATAAACGGTATGTTATCAAAAAAGTGTTTAAAATATTTAAAAAATAGTGCACCTTGTATTTTAAAAACGTAATAGATAGATACACTCATGGCAGCGACTGCTGAGAGAGACTGAAGAGAGAAAACGCAGACGATAAAATTTAAATGATAAAAAAGCGAAAAATTAAAAAAAATTCTAACCGCAATTCCCATGAACACGATCAATAACTTTGTATTCTTCTTCCAAAGACCGATTATGCCGGGAACAAAAAGTGCAATCTTGAGCAGAATGATGCCCAGCTTGGCCTAAAACGGACATTTAACCGTCTCAACTTTGAACGGAATATGAAATTGGAGTTGTTTACATTGCGGGCACATTTGGGTTGTTTTCAAATAGGTTTCATGTGCGCTAAATATGTTGTTGGCTCAAAAGATATCTAGTGCGCATGAAAATGGACAGTCATCCTAGAGGCGTGAGAGAGAATTCCCTCTCTGAAACATCCCTGTATTTCACCACGAGAGAAGCGGTTGGCGAAGCAAACAGTTTTCGTCGCGAGGTATCATATCACGCCGTTCACGAGAGAATCGAGCTAGAATCGACATTCTTGGGAATGGAGGGGAAATCGTGAAATGAGTTCTTACCGGTTTTGGCCGCCCTGAGGCATACCAGAGTGACCACCGAAATCTTGTAGTGCATTCTTCATTTCGGAGCTCCCTATGTAGGGTCGGATACCGCTTCGAGTGTTGTTTTCTTGGATACGGTGAAATGCGAAATTGACCTCTGCGTGACCCCGACTCATTTTTGAGCTCTATCGGCCCATATAGGTTATTTTCTCTGAATATCGATTTTAACGGTGGTACATTGCATGCCAATTTTCTCAAAAATGTAGGTAAATCAGCAGCACAAATTTTCACAGTAGATGCAGCTCAGCGAGAGCTTTCCAATATGAGGTTTGCGAATAAAATACGGGCGCAGTGGTGAGAGCTTCATCCTTTTAACATCGTCTGTATCGTTTGAACATTATTTTCAACATACAATTTCATTTCACAGAGCTCCTTTCTGAGCACGCGGCCAAAAATGATAGATTTTCAATCGATAACACTGTCGAAAATAAAGTTCAAACGATTCAGACATAGTTAAATGGATTAAACTCTCATCACCGTGCGCGTATATTTTTCGCAAACCAATCAATGGAAAGCCCTTATTGAGCTGCATCTACTATGAAAATGAAGATTTACCTACATTTTTGAGAAAATTAGCATGCAATGCACCACCGTCAAAATCGAATTTCAGAGAAAATGAACTATACAGGCTGATAGAGCTCAAAAAATTATTCGGGGTCACGCAGAGGTCAATTTCGCATTTCACCGTATCCAAGAAAACAGCACTCGAAGTGAGTGGTGCCGGTATCCGACCCTACATAGGAAGCTCCAGGAAATGAATTATGCACAACAAGATTTCACTCTGGCATGCCTTAGGTTGGCCAAAACCTGTAAGAACCAATTTCAACATTTCAAAGTGCAGCTCGATTCTCTCATGAGAGGCGTGATATAACTCATAATTATTCCGTTAATATTGTTTGGTATATGCTTACGATGCGGATGTTCATGAAGGGGTCGGAGATTGTGAGAACGATCGAGAGGATGAGTTGAAAGTAGGAGAACACGAAGGCCACAGACTGAAATGGAGGGAGGGTACGGTAGCAAACTTGGATTACGATAGGTACCGTACCTTGTTCGGATGTTATCTTATAGGTACAGTAATAATGAATACGATTTATGAAATAAGATGGCTCACAATGGGCGTGAACTGATTCATGACGAAGGGAGTGGCTAGGGAATGATTGGGAGACTAAAGGGGAGGAGAAGAGAAGGAGGAGGGCGACCGGTGGAGAGGGAGGGAAGGAACGAGAATGAGGGGAGGAGAGAGAGGAGAGAAACATAATTGAATTGGTTTATTGATCTGCATCTATATGGTAAATTCAAATTGCGATAATGCAGTTAATGTCATTTCGGAATGTGTCAATTTTACAGTTTCAGAAAAATGTGCTAAAGGTGCAATAAATATGCGATCCACAGCATCTCAAAGGGGGGGGGAAGCTCATTTGCGTGGCAGGGCCATCCCTTTCATTCGAGGATTAAAAAGAGGAGAGAGCGGTGAAAAAGGCGGTGTTTTTAGTGTATTTATGTGCGCTACTCCCGAATAAGATTAAAATCGGAAATCTGAAAACCACAAATTGTGAGCAAAGGGTTTAGGCGACTTTCTGCACAAACGCGATCTCGATAGCTTCACTCCCCTTTGAGGTGATAGCTCTGAAGTGGGGAAACAGCCGTTTTTGGCTGTTTTTGGCTTCTTTTCGTACTCTACTCAAAAATCAGTTTTAAATTCGAAAATCTAAAAACCACAAATTGTGCGGAAAGCATTTTGGTAATTTTCTGCACAAACGCCGTATCCATAACTTCATTCCCTTTTGAGTTAATAGCTTTAGACTGAGTCGAACTGCCGCTTCATCTCAATTTGATTCAGATTTCAATTATGTTTCAGGCAAAGTTGAATAACATTGCTGCTTTACTATAACCCGATAGCTTTTTGATCTGGAGGAAGTGGGGAGCTGTGCGTTTGGGTGAGGGGGGGGGCACGGTATTGTAAGGTCAGCACACATGAATCCAAAGAAATTTCTTGAAACACAAATGTAGGAGGTGCAAAAAACAGGTGTCACGGTGTTTGTCTGTCCGTTACCGTACTCCTTTACTTTGAAACCGTGATTTTGAGAGGACAAGGCATAGCTGCTGTGAGTCAAGTATGGTGTGAAGCTTGCCTGGCCCAGATACGCATTTTACCATACAGACTAATCGATAAATTACCGTACACCCTAAAGTCAACTGGGGCAACCATTATTCCGTGGTGTCAAATACATGATTAGAAGCGAAAGCTTGATATATAAAGTTTCAATGGTGAATCATCACTGTCCTTGAATTTAAATTTTTTTGGATATACATTTGTAATTTTCGCATGGCCGAGTGGCTAAGGCGATGGACTGACAAACGCAAAGTTGGGGGTTCGGTACTCGCCATCGTCAAAACGTTTTGAGAAGCTTGATCATGTTTTTTTTTTGCTTCGAGAAGCTTGATCATGTTTTTTTTTGAAAATACCGAATGCTTGTGGTAGGCTACCGTAACCGAAAGCTACCGTATACCGTGGCCTTGTGTCAGACGCTGGGTTAGATTCGTGATTTCGTCCGCGGATCGACTCAAAACTTCAATAACATACCCATAGGGAGTTTCCGAAAGCTACCGTATACCGTGGCGTTGGGTCAGACGCGGGGTCAGATTCAGGATTTCGTTGGCGAATCGACGGAAGACCTCAATATCGTACTCCTTCAGCATCGGAAACTCCCTCTATTATATTGTTAGACGTAGTCGCCCGATAGTTGCAATACTTACAATAAACTGAATGCTTTTTTGACTGGCGCTTTCGTTTCGAATGAGATTTTGATAGTATGTCCCCATCCGGAATACAACGTCATTACACGAAAAACATTTCAGAAATTTACAGAAGAAAAATTTTTACGACCAAAAAATAGGTGTTGGTTGGTCTGTCAGTCTGCGTACCGCAACCTGGGAGTGGCGTTGGGTCAGATGGTGTGTCAGACTCATGATTTCATCGGAGGATGGATGTAAATCATCGATACCGTACTACTACCGTAGTCAAAGCCTACCGTAACCCAGCGCGCTGGGTCAGACGGCGGGTCAGATTCATGATTTCGTCTGCGGATGGATGCAAAACATCAATATCGTTCGTATATCGTAATACTAACCTACAGTAGTGCGTGGCGCTGTGTCAGATGATGGGTTAGATTCATGATTTCGATGGTCAATTAATGAAAAACGTCGATACTATTCCGCCTTTTGTAACATCTAGCGTCGGGCGGACGCAGCGTGAGATCCATGCTTTGGCCGGCATTTATATGAATTACTTTCTAAATATTTCTTCTACCTTTAAAAGAGGCGTAGTTGCCCACTAGTTGCATACCTTACCATAAACTGAAAGCTTTTTCGTCTGGCGCGTTCGATTCGAATGGGATTTTGATAGTATGTCCCCATCCGGAATACAAGATCAGCAGATGAAAAACATTTCAGAAATTTCCAGAAGAAAAATTGTTATGACCAAAAAATAGGTGTTCGTCGGTCCGTCCGCGTACAGTAACCCGGGTGTGGCGTTGGAGCAGATGTTGTGTCAGACGCATGATTTCATCAGAAGATCGAAACAAAACGTCAATACCGTACTACTACAGTAACCGAAAACTACCGTAACCCGTGTTCCGTGTGTCAGACGTTGGGTCAGATTCATGATTTCGTCTGCAGATGGATGTAAACAACCGTGAGAACCATGATTTTGCAGGCGTTTTGCAGCATCCAAATGGGATTACTTTCTAAATATTCAGGGAACTTTAAAAGAGGCGTAGTTGCCCACTAGTTGCTACATATACAATAAACTGAAAGGGTTTTTGTCTGGCGCGTTCGTTTCGAATGAGATTTTGATAGTATGTCCCCATCCGGAATGCAAGGTCAGCAGACAAAAAGATTTCAGAAATTTCCAGTAGAAAAATTGTTACAACCAACAATGAGGTGTTCGTTTGTCCGTCCGCGTACCGTAACCCGTAGTGGCGTTGGGTCAGATGGTGTGTCAGACTCATGAATTCATCAGGGGATCGGAGAAAAACATCGGTACAGTACTGATACCGTAACCGACTGCTACCGTAACCCATAGCCGTGGGTCAGACTCAGGGTCAGAATCCTGATTTCATCATATGATCGTTGGAAAACATCAACACCGCACAAATACCGTAAGCAAAAAGCTACCGTAGCCCGTGGGACTAGGTCAGACACTGGGACGGATTTATGATTTCGTTGGCCAAGCTATGTAAAACGTCGATACCGTACAACTACTACAATCCCTTGCATTCGGAGAGACGTGGCGAGTCAACCACGAGTTTGCCGTCATTGTTGAAATCACTCGGGATTTTTTTCTAATTTTTTTCGGGAATAGCTTCTATCCTTTGGAGTGGCGTAGTTGCCCACTAGTTGCTACATTACCAGTAACACGTAAGCTTTTTCGCTGTGGGGTTTGTGGGGGTGTGGGAGTGGGGGCGCTGGAATCGGCAACGGGGCACACGCCCAGCAGAAACATGTCCAGCTTTGGTCCCCTCGAGAAATTTTTCAGGACATTCAAAAAACCGTGTCCTTCTGTCCGTCTGTTCGGTTTTTCGAAAATTGCGCCTTTCCGCAAAACCGTGCATGGTACCAGCAACCTCAAAGTGTATATCTACACGATTGGCCAAGGCGCAGATTCTGCCAATACCGCGGACCGATCGATTACCGTAAACTCCAAAAGTCAACTGGGGCAACTAATTTTCCAAGTTGCGCATTCATGACTTTTTGAAAAACGCAGTAAATAAATTGTTTCTTTGGTAAATGATGACCGTCCTATTATTTAAAAATTTTTGAATATATTTTTGTATTTTTATCGTGGCTGAGTGGGTAAGGCGATGGACTGGTAAACACAAAATTGGGGGTTCGATGCCCGTCGTTGTCAAAACGTTTTACCAAGCTTCGAAAAGCCAGGCAATGGAGGGGAAAATAATTTATGATTACGGTAGGTCAAAAATTGCGCTGGGTCAGACATTATTCGATGGGTCACACATTTGACTGTCGAATTTGTAACTTTTTTGCGAATAATTAGAGAAGTGTATCCAAGTCATGAGTCCGTTATTTTAAGCCTATTAGTATAGTTCCCGCCTGTAACTGAACGTAGTTCCCCGCTAGTTGCTATATTACCTTAACTCGTAAGCTTTTTTGATCTGGAGGAAGTGGAGAGATGGCATGTTTGGGGTCATGTGCGCAAGGGGCCTGTAAGGTCTGCAGATACTTAACATGTGAAAAATTTTTTGAGGAAAATGGAAAAATCTCGAAAAATCGTTTTCCTTCTGTCTGTGTGTCCGTTCAAAATACGGTAGTTATGGGCTTTTTGAATTCTTGTGATACCAACGCACAACATCCGCAACCCAAACATGGCGGAAGGAATGGAAGGCCCGACGATGCGTTTCCCCTAACCAAAAATCGATCGATTACCGTACACCCTAAAAGTCAACTCGGTCAGATCTTTTTTCCGGTGTGCGAATTCATGATTTTTTGGGAAACGCAGTATTTGAAACCTTTCTATGGTGCTTCATGACTGTCCGTTAATTTAATTATTTTTAAATATAATGTTGTTATTTTACCATGACCGAGTGGTTAACGCGATGGGCTGGCAAACATGAAGTTGGGGGTTCGATGCCCGCCGCCGTAAAAACGTTTTGCAATGTTTCGAGAAGCTTGGACATGGTGGGTAAATTACCGTATGCTTGTTGTAGGTCAAAATTAGCCTTGGGTCAGATATTATTCGCTGTGTCATACATATAATAATATTTTTTCAAACTGAAAGAAAAAATGTACTTAAATCTGTACTTTAAAGAAAAAATGTACTAAAATGTACTTAAATCACGAATAACTTATTTTAGGCCCACAATTCACAGTTCCACTACTGAAACAAAACGTAGTTCCTCGCTAGTTGCTGCTTTACCATAACCCGATAGCTTTTTTGATCTCGAGGAGGTGGGGAGCTGTGCGTTTGGGTGAGGGGGGGGGGCACGGTATTGTAAGGTCAGCACACATGAAACCTAAGGAATTTCTTGAAACACAAATGTAGGAGGTGCAAAAAACAGGTGTCACGGTGTTTGTCTGTCCATTACCGTAATCATTTTTTAGAAAAAGCGTCATATGAGACGACAGCGCAAATCTGCTGCTACCCAAAGATGATGTGGAGCTTGCCTGGCCGAGACACGATTTTCGTAAGAGACGAATCGATAAATTACCGTACATCACATAAGTCCGCTGGGGCAACCAATATTCCGTGTGTCAAATACATGTTTTTTTGGGAATCGCAGTATTTAAAATGTTTCAATGGTGCAGCATGGCTGCCCTTTAATTTAATTATGTTAAAATCTACTGTTGTAATTTTACCATGGCCGAGTGGCTAACGCAACGGACTGAGAAACGCAAAGTTGGGGGTTCGATGCCCGCCTACGTCAAAACATTTTGCTATGCTCCGAGAAGCTTGGACATGTTTGACAAAATACCTTGTGGTAAGCTACCGTAACCGAAAGCCACCGTATACCGTGGCGTTGGGTCAGACGCTGGGACAGATTTATGATTTAGACGTAGTTCCCCGCTAGTTGCATACCTTACCATAAACTGAATGTTTTTTTGTCTGGGGCGCTCGTTTGGAGCGAGATTTTGAAAGTATGTCCCCATCCGGAATACAAGATCTTTACACGAAAAATATTCCAGAAATTTCCAAAAGGAATTTTTTTACGACCCAAAAATAGGTTTTGGTCACTTTGTCCGTCCGGGTACCGTAACCTGACAGTGGCGTTGGAGCAGATGTTGTGTCAGACTCATGATTTCATCAGAAGATCAAAACAAAACGTTAATACCGTACTACTACCGTAACCGAAAGCTACCGTAACCCAGTTCGGTGGGTCAGACGCTGGGTCAGATTTATGATTTCATCGTAGGATGGATGCAAATCACAAATATCGCACTCTTATCGTAATCTAAAGGTACCGTAGCTCGTTGCGCTGTGTCAGATGCTGGGTCAGATGCATGATTCCATTGTTCAATCAATGCAAATAGTCGATACCGTACTACAGTCCTAATCTCTAGCGAGTGGCGTGGCGTGAGATCAGTGATTTTGACGGCATTTTTTGACGGCGTGAGATCAGTGATTTTGACGGCATTTTGGGAGTTTCGGCTTCTTCCCAGATCGATGGAGGATATCGGACACCGTTGATCTGGGAGTACCAGTATCCTTCTTCAACTCACGCACACTGGCCATGGGCTTGCGCTTCAGTGTGCGGAGAACGAGAGGCTGATCGAGGGAGGGAGGGCGTCCAGAGCGGGGTTGATCATCGAGACCAAACTCCCCTTTCTTGAAGCGGGAGAACCACTTATAGCAGAAGGGTATGGAGGGGGCGTCAGCTCCTTCCGACTGGGCCAGAGCAGAGTGGGCCTCCTTCACGGATCGGCCAAGACGGTAGTAATGAAGTAAAACTGCTCGGAGGTAGAGATGGGAGTCCATCACAAGAATCAATGTAGCAACTAGGAGACTGATTAAATCCTCTCACTACTCAACGTCAGAATTATGCAATACATTGTTGACAAACAGATTGCGCAATCACTGCATTTGATCGCGAACTGACTTTTTTCCGAAGCATTATACGAACTTTCCGGACACCCCAATATATTCCCGGTATGCGATCATTAACTGCGCTTTGGCTTATTTCGTCACTGAATTGATCATGCGAGGAAAAAAATATATCGCTGAAACTGTTCTTATACAAACACATATTGTCGTTAAGGGAGGAGTCTCTGTAACCGAGAAATTTTCAGAATCTTTTATCGTTGAAGAAAGCAAGGCAAAATGAAAGAGCCGAATTTCTAGTTTTGTCTTTGCTCCTCCTTTAATCTCACTCAAATCTTAAATATGCTCTTCTGTACAATCAGCCATTGCGAAATGATTTCGATGCTCAGCAGAAATACGCAACTCGATCTTTATTACAATTCGATATGTGTTTATGACATGTTTGGTGCAAATTGCGTCATCTGGAGGCGGAATTCAATTGTCCGTTGCTGATTTCTACATCGTCCCGATAGCAGTCACTTCCGAATCCCCAGCAGTTAAATGCTGCGATTCCTCCCGATCCCGCTCCGCCTTGACCTGAATGCATAATTCAGCAACATAGATCATGAAATTTAGAAATGATATTTAAAATAGTATGAACCTGATTGTACGCCAGATAGTAGACGTACGTGAGAACGACTGAAAAAGTTGGATTTGCTGCATTAAAATAAAAGCCGTTAAATTCGAGATCAAAGATAACTTACGCTGTAGTATGGAAATGATGAACGATGTGGCGATCCAGGCATAAGCAAATACCTGAATTCAGCATTTTAGAGTCATTCCTGCTTAAAGAACGTTCTAAAACTTCACATTTGTCTTGATTTCACGCTAGTATAAAAATAAGCCAGATCAACACTCTACATTACTGCCTACACTTCAAACTGTTTGTATACTACATGATTTTTATAAATATGTTTTTATATTTTAATTACTCGGTGCGTGGTGAGCATCTTATCGGTCACGGTGATATTCACATTGTTTATGATCTCTTTGACCCTGTCCCGAAAGCCGTCTTCTGCAATGCGAGTTCCATGTTTTCAAATATTCGATATAAATATTGCAAGCACAGAAATTTTGTAAACTTGTTCCCACCGTGTATGTTTGATGCGACAGTGATAGTTACACTCATGGTTAAGACCGCAGAGAGAGACTAAAGTGAAGAAATAATTTCCTTTTTGGATATAAACTAACCGCAATTGCCATGAACCCGAGCAAAAACTTTGTCTTCTTCTTGTAGAGGCCGATTATTCCGGGAGCGAAGAGTGCACTCTTGACCAAAATGATGCCTAGCTTGGCCTGAGAATATAATCTATAAATGCTTAGCTCCGCATGAAGACGATCATATAAACAATTTGGAACTATTTATATTTTGTATGGAATAATACTGTATTTGTGTATCCTTATGATTTACAAATGGAAAAGTGGGTTTCAAAGTGTCATGAAAAAGAAAGTAACCAAATTTGAAAAGGTGTTGAAGAAGGTGTTGGATATTGTGAGAACGATCGAGAGAATGAGCTGGAAGTAGGAGAAGACGAAGGCCACCGACTGAAATGGGGGGAAGGACACATGAGATACTGTAGGTACGGTATAACACTTGGGCTACTGTAGCAGTCTGCTTCGATACAGTTTGTTAAATATCCTGCTCGGATACTGTAGGGACGACAAAGTGATGGATTGTGAGACGGCAAAGTCTACTAATTGATCTAGTCAACCTTACTTTTTAAACATTCCCCCCTGAGGTCTATGACGGTAATATTACTTGAAAGTATGCGTAAAATAGAATAACTCACAATAGGCGTGAACTGATACATGACGAAGGGAGTGGCTAGGGAAGGATTGAGAGAAGGAGGAGAAGAGGAGAAGGAGGGCGACCGGTGGAGAGGGAGGGAAGGGACGAGAATGAGGGGAAGAGATACAGGAGAGAGGCATAATTGAATTGGATTATTGATTTGCATCAGTATGGTAAATTCAAATTGGAGATAACAATATTATAATACTGGGAAGGTTATTCTAATTTCGTCAACAAATTCATTTCAGTGCGAGAATTTATCGAAACGTCGCTTCCATTGTCCCGTGTCGATTAGAGTACCTCGTTTGCTACCTGCAAGCGAATTTCCCATCTAAGCACAGATTCAAAATAACACTCGCTTATAAAAATCTATCATCAAAACTATGATTATTGTTGAACTTTCATCAAATTTAATCGTTTCAAAACCTAACTTCTTCAGACTATTTTAATCGAACATACCGTGCCAGCAAGTGGCAATCTCCACGTTGCTTCGCCGTTACTTCTCATGGTTCTCCTAATGAAGTTCCGAACTGCTCCCTAAAATTGGCAGGTAAGACTAGTCAACATAGTCAATCGCTAGCACAACTTTAGCTCTAAAGCGAAATAATATTGATCCAACTTACAAAATAGTCGCTAATCAATGGATTAGGATGAGCTGTTCGTTGGACTTCCCCTACAACGATATCTATAAAGAGTACATATATTTTCAAAAAAATATGTTTAAAAATCTTTGAATCGAAATTAACCTAAAAAATATTGAGTTTCAAGATTCTAATTCCAAACGTGCAAACGAAAAACATTGCTTTGAAATATAAGATATAGAAAACCGTGAAAATTTTAATCAACAGGTTTCTAATGACCTACCAAAGGTGACAGGCGATGCGATTGTCAATGTACAGATGGATGCAAGAAGAAATATAAGAGAATGTATACAGAACATGATTTTCCTGTGAAAAGTACACTATACAATCGTGAAAGGGAGCAGATATGCGGTAGAAATGGCAATGTTGTTATTCTTGTTGCTGGGAAATTTGTATCAGCGTGTCACGGGAAGTGTGGTGGAAAACAGTGGCAGTGGTAAACACACGTGTTCTTTGAAAGATGCGAAATTCATCGATTCACGAATTACTAGCTCATAAATATAGTTTTTTTCAAGAATGAATAATTTAATTTTTATGTCAAGATCTAGTTGTTTTTGTACTGTGTCATTATTTCCAAAATGATGCGAAATTGTTTATTGTTAAAAAAAATCAAAAAAATGGTCAATCCAATTGACAACATTTTTGAAAATAATTTGAAATATTGATAAAGGGTGATGCTTCAGTTTGCTAAGAAGGGAGGTTCTCCTCAAATGATAGTATGAATCTCGATCATTTCATCCTCCTCCAACTCCAGATTCGTCACGGTTTCCTCATCTGTGACCTGATGTCCATCGAAGACAAGTCGAAGAGCTTCCACGTGCATTCCTAGACGTCAAGCTGCCTGCCTCTTGAGTGAGGCATCTCTTCTCAGAAGAATTTTGTTGATGTCATTGTTTTCCTGTACGAATCACAATCTGACCCACTGAAATAAACGATTGAACTTTTTTTCCACAATTTATATGCAACAAAAAATTAAATTAATAATTGAATTATAGTCATAATAAGTTCAAGCATTTATTTACCTCTTCGTTGCCACTTTCGTCAGCGATAATGGGCACTGACTCCGTCGTTAAGTCACCTCTCTGAATAGCTTGCATGAACAAATCCTTGATATGTTGCATATTTATCTGAAAGAATACGGAGCATCAAACAGTTTCACGTCGCTGGAACAACATGAAAATCTACGTCATATTTCATAATTTTTAATCATAATGCATTATCAGATTTCCTAATTATGATATATCCGTACATCTTCGCCAAAGAAGCTTCTCAGCGCTTCATCTGCACCCGCAGCAGCTCTTTTCGACATATAAATGCTTGATATATTCAACGTAGCTCTGAAAAAAAAGAATTATTAAACAAATAAGATCAATAATAAACATACAAATATATACTCACGATATTGCCTTGCATTCTGCAAGCACGCTGAATTTCGTCAATTTTTGCATTGCAAATTTCGGCAATGACGTTTGCATGATCCTGACAGTATTGTTAAGGTTAATATTTTGAGTAAAACTCTGATTTAACTTTGAAATTAGATCGTTAAATCGGTTCATCAGCTTACAGTGATGCAGTGGTCGAGTAGCTGGAAATAATTAGTCATCTCGTGCCCACACAAACGGCATTCCCCTTCTTCTACGAGGAAGTGTTCTTGATGAACCTGATAAAATGTAATACGGTATGGGTAACCCAACACTAAATGCTTAGAGATATTTCAGGAATGTTAATATCGAAATAATCATCACTGACCTCTCGTCTATGCTGCAGTCTCTCCTGTTCATCCCTTGCAAAGATTTTCGGCATTCGCGACAAGCGAAGGGATGCTCTCCGGGAACGAGTTTGCCAGTAGCCAAGATGAAAGCAGCTGAGAATGCCATTCCTGAATATTGCATGCAATTAAACTCATTAAATTGACAACGAAAAAACATCCAGCAAGCAGGAAAGTGGACGAGGAAGCAATTGCTAATGCAATGTGAATGGGAACGGAATATATTGGAGTAAGGAAGAGTGGACGCCTATAGTTGGAAGAGTCCGATTAGAAGCATAGAGGGTACGCCAGAGGGAAACTTTATGGAATAGCCGCTAAGGAATGTGGTGATTAGTCGGAAGGGCTAAAAGAGCAGCAGTGCCACAGGGGTGTAAGGTAAGCCAGTACTACAAGGGACACGCATAATTGCAAGGATGATCTTCTGAGATTGGAGAAGGTCATTTAAAAAAGGATTAACATGAAAAATAGATTGTACATGTGGAATATTGGTTGTCGTAGAGGACAGAAATCCGATGAGAAATCACTTTATCTGAAGTGACACAGATTACTCTATCACGATAATGAAAAGATCGGGCCTCAGCGCAGGAGAAAGCTAGCGTATTTGAAATGAATGAGAAAAGCAGCAAGATCGAATCGCACCTAACTGGATTCGAACTCCTAGCTTGCGCTTGGCGCGCAGGAGTTACCCACTGCGCTATTATCACGATTGTTTCTTGCTGAGGGAAAGCAATATATTGATCTGGCTCCCAGCCAACTAGCTATAGCTCTGTTCGGAATGGAGATATCAATGTGAGGTAATGCATTCAGATCACGCTAATCTGAATGCATTACCTCACATTGATATCTCCATTCCGAATAGAGCTATAGCTAGTTGGCTGGGAGCCAGATCAGGGTAAGCTTAGGGAAGGGGGCGAGATAGCACACGACTAGAAGAGAGTGCGTCTCTAGGTGAAACATATTCCAACCGGGCGCGCGTTTGCATTTACTCCTCCTTTAAACAAAAAATGTACATTTTTTACTAGCCTTCAATGGTAATTATGAAATAATCAAACTACGCTATAAATACAAACGATATATTTTTGAGCAAATCCAGTTTCGCAAAATAATGATGGAGAAAAAAATGAGAAACTTAAGACATGATAGCTGAGAATGGTACGCTTTCATTGCAAATACAGAAATTTTAAGGGGTGAACAAATGCAACTTTGATTGCATTCGCTCCATGTTCATCATGGAACAATCTGGATCTCAAAGCGCATCTTAAGGCCATCCAAATGATTAAATTCGAAATTGGACTTTTGATTCGTGAGTTTGACAAGTTTCTCAACGTCTAATTGCACCAAATCCCTTTGGTAGTATTTCCCGATTATTATGAAATTCACTGAAGTTGGGTTTTTCATAGATTTTTTCTTCATAGATTTTTCAATGAATATACGAACTGCTGTAGAGTCTGAATGACGTTTTTGCGATAAAAGGTAACACCAGTACTAACTAGGGTTTGCAATACGAGGGGAGCTCGTTATCCCCCCATTCTTATTGCGCAAGCCGAGGAGGTGGTGCGTAACGAGCTCATAACCTCCCCTCCTTTTGCTAACGTACTAACCAAGTTGGGAAGGAGTGAAAGTCAGCTCGTCAGAAGTGAATATGGTAATTTGCTGATAATTGACAGTTTCCGCTACTTTATAAATAATTGGTCTGAAAAAGTAAATACTAAATGTCAAGATCAAGTTACCCACAATTGTTCTTCAAACGATCTAATTTCATCGAAAACAAGTTCGTTGATTGAAACTTGGAAGAATTTTTGAAGTTGGCTAGACGCTAAATTCATCGCCATTGTGAAATTGATCTCAAGTCGCTCAACAATCGAAGATCTATCAAAAATCCGTTCAACTCACTCCATGAGCCTTCCTTGCGTCAAGTTGCTGAATTTCAAACTCAAATGCACTTCGCAAGACTAAAAGACATTTCAAATTACAATATGATAAGGATTGACTAACATTTGAATACGTCCGGTCAATTTGACTTGAATTCCATCGATCGACTCCGAAATAGTTTTGCAAATTTGATGGGATCTTGATTCGCAATCTTATTGCACCAATGCTCTCGATGAGGTGCATCGAAAATCGATCAATAACGGGAAGTTCTGATTTGTTATCATTGAGATGCTCGAGAATGAGATTGTTCCAATGGTTTGATATCTAGAAATATTTTTAAATATATAATTTCGAAATGATAACGCACCAGTCTAATTTACTCATTTCCTGAGTCCACAGTTCATGATTATATTCTGATTATAATTTATTTTGCCTCTGAACAGATTATATATGTGATAAAATCGAAATATTCTACTTACTGAAAACATCCGGAAAGAAGTACGCGCTATCGGATGTACGGATAGTTAAAACATGAGCGGTGAAAAGTTGCGAGACTTTTAATTATAGTGATCTTAAAATGTGAAATCATTACGTTTTTACGATGCCACACTCACAGACTATTATCGCTGAGTTGTTGAACTTCCTTGAATACCAACTCTTTCACTTCAACCTTCGTTTTACATAAAAGGTCGCTAGCATTCTAGCAATGCCATTATCGACTTCCAATCTCCAAATCACAAGGGCGTTTTTGCTCATATAAATTGCTTGCACTAATTAGCCGTTGAATATAGGAAGATTTCGAAAGGGAAAGTCGGAAAAACTTCCAATGTTTATTAGGAATTTGCGCTGCTAACCGAGCAAGGTTGTCAAAGAGGAGAACCATTGAAAAAAAGTTCAATAGTGGGCAAGATCTTCTTATTTCTGAGATGTTGTTCGACCATGGTATTCCAACGATTCGATATCTGTAAAAATGACCTGAATTTTAGATGAATTTTAGACTAAACACTGACCAGTCTGCATTCATCAATCGATTCCTAGCCCATTCTGAGGACTTGCCTGATTACATCAGAAGGCACAGATGCGATGTCAAGAGAATGTTGAGTGGACATCATTCGACTCAGAATGAGAATATTTTCAAATAAATAGAAGCTCTAATAAATAAGAACAATTTCGCCAAAATCGCATTTAGTAAAGCGGGTGGTACATAGTTTCACATAACGAATACTCGAGTACGGTTAAGCAGTGGTGGACAGTACATTACTCACATGCTCGTTGATTCACATATTATGCGTTTTATCCAGAGAACAAATGAAGTAAAACTGGAAACAAAATTGGGGGGGGGGGGTTGACAACAATGTATTGCTGGGGGTGACAATTGCCCAAACGATATTTGCCCAATTCGTCACCGTTCGCTTGCAATTTGGTGCAGCGACTTGGAAGTTGTTTCTTTGTAACCAATAAGTGCTCCCATACATTTGCATATATTAGTCTTGTTACTGGGCGATCTTGAGTTTATCTCCAAATCAGAGTGGGTCGTGTCTAGGGATGTCAGAATCAAGAACAATTTCGCCATTTTTCGATTTCTTTGATCGGCTGTAACATGCGAACGAGATATGAAACATAGTCAAGAATTGTCTCCAAGAGTTTGCCCCACCTATAAGGAACACAATTTCGTTTTACAGTTGGCATTATAACAACAATCTTAAATTCTATTAAAGACCTTGAATTAAGAACCTGCGATTTTCTCAAAATCATGAATTAATGAGGCTTAAAATTAAAATTAAACTATCTGCCCGACCCAATAAAAGTTCCGAGGTTTTGGATACGTCATCTGGACCCGCCGGCTTGTTAATACGGTCATTCGATTTTGCATGTTCGTTTTATTCCAATTTTTGAATCAAAACAGCTCTTGAGTTTGGCATCCCTAGTCGTGTCCCTCCCAAGTCGCTGCGCCAAATTGCAAGCGAACCGCGACGAGTTGGGCGAATATCGTTTGGGCAATTGACACCCCCCCCCCCCCCGAAAAATAAATAAAATAAATAAATAGAAAATAAATAGAAAAAAAATAAGATCATACACAAACATATATGTATGCAAACGCAGAATCGACGGACACCTAACAATAATGCAACATAAAAAAACATTAGATAAACATATTTTAGCGAGAAGCACCATGAGCATTCGTCTCTTGTTTCCATGTGACTGGAAACGCATGATTTACGGTCCACAATATCGAATCTAATTTTAATCTTTGAGTGTATTTACATATTTTTTCATCGGGGGATGCTATGCGTTATGCGAATTAAGGGAAAATATCGTATCAGTTATTTCTTTATACAGAGATAGATGCACACTTAATTCGCATAACAAACCGCTTAAAATGACGGTTTACGAATTCTGCACAATTACTGATCTCGTTCTATAATGTTGATGTTAGCACTAAACCCCCCACGATAGAGTCCGTAACATTTAAGAGTAACTCTGTAATGTTCTAGAACACGACTGATTTTATCAACCTCTTCTTGCCAATATTCTTCAAATGAGGTGATAGTTTGAGCTGGTTTTGTCTCCTCATCTAGAATCACATTTAGCGACGCGATCTGATCCAAAATGGTTGTCAAAAACGTGCGCCCAGTTGGGCCTGAATCATAATATTGTTATCAATAGTTATCATCATTATCGTACTCAAGATATTCGGAATTGTATTTCTCTTGCTCAGGTTCCAAATGTGCATTTGATCAGCATGAAATGATTCTGCGACTTTCTGGATGTTTTGCCTGAGATAGTGTAAATTAATTTTTTTTTTTTAATTCACTTACAATGCAGCATCGAACGACGTAATTCCAGTGAAATATATCATATTCACAGTGACTTTCCCACTTGGTAGCAGGTGATTAGATGCAATTATCATCGCCACTCCTGATCCAATTAAAAGTTTCTTAACACGCGAACATCTTCCAAACAAGCGATAGATTCGGCCCATTGACTTGCTTTGATCCACTATTTTATCGAACGGTAGAGTCAAGAAACCTTGCATTGTCTGAATACGAGATATTCACAACACGAGTATGTTGATTACTTACCCCAGGATAACGCTCAAGTTTCCAACCTTCCATTCCGAAGAAGTTTTGAAACTCGCTCGGGAAGTGCATGATCAGTTTGATCCGCCCTGTATCGTCTAGTGACATGGAGAACTGATTGATTTCAGGTATAACTTTGAAGACGTTCACGAACTCGAGCGCTAACCAATTCCACCGAGGTGAAATCTGAATTAGTTTCAATTGAAGTCATCAGGTGCGATATATTGGATATATTTGTATAAAATAATAATCCACACATCCGATCATAGCCAGTGCAAAGACATCGATAAACAACAATAAATCAATACTCAATTACGATGACCCACTGACCAGCCAGTAGTCCTCGAGCAATTGCAATCCAGCCAATCTCATGATTCTCCTTACAACATCCGCAGGCAAATTCGCGATGCTGAGCGCATTGTCTCCAATGAAAGACATCTCAATTTGGAACAACCTAACTGCGGATGCAACTTGCTTGCGATGGAACTTGCGATGCAAGTGGCGCGAGAATTTACATCAAAAGTGATAGGACGCGGGTGGTTCGAGTAGGAATGAGATAATCAGGGCACGCCCCATGACGTTGATTAATGAACATATTTTGAACTGTTAAAGCAGCTCTTGTTCATGACAAATAGCGTTGAGAATATTCTTCAAGTAGAACACATGAACATGAACGATGATAACACAACTATTAATTCACGCATTCTGGGAATATTAATTTAGGGCGGCATTTCAATAACCGGATTTAAGGCAATTAGTTTTCACAATTAATGAGAGCAATTATGATCAAATTTATTTCGGTTGATAGCGCAACAACTCATTAATGAAAACGGTTAAGGATATCCAAATTCCAGATTACGGTGGTTCGTTCAATTAATTGTTCGCGTAAAACCTTCTTTAACAAGTTATTAAGTATTTATCGATGGTTATCATAAATTTTTAACATTACAACGGTTATTTGTTAACTCAAATTTAGTTAGGTGATTCGAGAATAACAGTCACGAGCGCTTCGCCAAATCTGCGCTCTTCATACTCAAGTTTTCCCTTCATCTTTGTGATTTCCTCTAAATGGGACATTTCATGTTGCCATTCTCCACGTCTGTCCTTTCTTCCACCCATTAATTCCAGCTGCACCGATTTGCCACTGTTTCTCATATTAGCTGTGAAATTCTCGATTGATGAGGACCCTGAAAACATTAAATATGAGGTAGTATTTTCCGGCAATACATACTCAAAACAGTCGGGAAGTAACGCTTGCCGTCGGTCGTACGTGTGACTATAAGGTGCGTTTTGAAATGCTGCGACACTTCAGAAACGATTGGTCTTAAACGGAAAAAAATGGGGGAAACAATTAGTAATTTACAGTTCATATAGTTGAAGTCTCTCGAACACCAGTGCATGCACATTAATGATCATCTTAGTGTCTTGCTCTTCACCTATTGAATAGTTCTGAGCTAGGATCCTAGCAACGTCAATATCTCCAGACTCCGAATGAAAAAGCATTTTGCAAAGAGCCCATCGATGCGATTAATTGCGATTTCTAGCTCCTCTAATCCACGGATGTGGCAGATAAACTGATAAATATACTGGATTCTATCTGAAGTGCTCGATTGAACTAGATGCCATGTGGTTACTCCGAAAAATTTTGGTTGGTTGTGCGGTATACACATGGTTAGTTTCATGGATGTGGGAGAGATAAGGGACATTGAAAATTGCTCTATGACAGGAAGGTTTATCTTGTTGCGGAGATGTGCAATGGCATTAGTGTTCCAATGGCGGGATATCTGAAAATATAGAAAACGATTGAAATTTTTTGTCTTTGCAATAATTAAAATTAATTAAAGAAAATACTAACCAGCCGGCACTCATTAAACGATTCTAGATCCACTCTAAGAATTTGGATTACAATATCCGAATGTGAATAGGCGAAATCGAGAGAATGGTGAGCCATAACTCGAGTGAGATGTATGCACGGATGAGCGAATGCAAGAGATATGATGTTAAAAAGGCGGGTCTCATGCTCATCATGTTCATCATGTTCGTGTCATGTTCAAAAAGTTCATCGAATGTCAGGGAATTGTTATTACGAACAAATCAGAGACAATAAAGTGCGCCTGTACTAATGCATTGATCAATGTTTTTCTGCGCAAATCTTTGTTCAATAATGACTTACGTTCAAAGCGAATGTTGCACAGTCTGTGTGCACGTTCTTGACAACCATTATGCATCAGATCACATCGCTAAAAGTGAGCCTAGATGAGGAAAGATCAGCTCAAACTTTCTTGGAATTTGAAGAATATTGGGAAAAGGAGGTTGATAAAATAACAGCTGTTCAAGAATAATACAGGCTTACTCTGGAACGTGATGGACTCTATCTTGGTTTAGAACTAAAATCAACATTGAAGCTCGAGATCAGTAATTGTGCAAAATTAGTTAAAACAATTTCATCTGCTTATTTCCCCAATTATACTTTATTCATTTTTACGAATTTGGATAAATATGATTTTATACATTTTAAAAAATTGTTTTACTACTCTAGTCGTACTGCATCTTTTATATTTAAAAAATACCGTAATAGTATATTTTCCATCCATAATAATATCAAGCAGGTGGCGCAGAAGTGTACAACTTATATGCTTGGCACATTTTTATCGTACACCGCAAGGATGCTTCATCAAGAGCAGTGTTCCAAGATATAGTGAAAGACGGAAAGATACATATAACGGAGATACGAATCATGTCGCAAAAGCAACGAGGTAGTGTCGAAGACAGGGTGCCTCGTGAGCGGGCGGAGATGATTGCACTTGTCAACTCTGGCTTCATTTCGCGCTTTTTCACAAACTGACACCCAAAAATAGTGTTGAATTGTTCACATAACTCATGATGCATACATTTCATAATTAATCACATTAATGTCATTATTTTTACGCACGGTTTTATACAATACAAACTTTTCGAGGGAATTTGTTCTACACTAAGTTGTATCCGATTGCATGTTTCACATTTTTTATCCTTCTTGTGAGAAATTTAATATTCGATCAAATTAACATGCATTGTTAATACAACAACTCATCAACAAATATGGTTTCGGAAATGCAAATTATAGATCACCATTTCACGTTTATTTGCAGAATATGAATGATGGATTACATAATGTACATTACATAATGAGCGTTAGTGACATTGCAGGGGTCGTTTACTCCCGGCTACGATAAATGAAACATGTTCTCTGCACCCAAGGACCTGATATTTGGTCGAAACATCCTTCTCAGTTAGTTCGCGTAACTTAATCAGTGTTTGTTGCCAGTCTTCCTCAACGAATAACCGGTCGTCCTCAAATAATGACTGCACTTCGAAGGTGATCGTCACCGATGTGCATAAACGAGCAGCGGAAACGATAAAATCGCAGGCCACATCGGTCACTAAAATACGATGTAATACAAATGTAAATTGACGGTGATAAACAATATTATTCTTACTCAATGTGAGATCAATTTCTTCGATTATATTAGACAATATTACGAGATGTTTCACTTTGTAGCTCTGAATAATCTTTAAAATTACTTCCTTCCTCTTGGCCCTGTATTTGAATATTAAATGTGTAAGGGTTAACAGAATGTTACAAATCCTTTTTGAGCGATTGAATTCGCTCTATAATTAGTTCATCAACCATAATTTGCTGATGTAGTAGGCACTGTCTCGAAGCGAATTTACGCACGATTTCTCTATTAATTTGGAGTTTCTTAATTATCGAGCATCTGCTAAAGATACGGGCAATTCTTCGCACGATGGTTTTGTAATAATCGGACTCAAGCCACGTGTATACTTCACAAAGCTGGAAAAGGATGATTCTGAGATCAGATTTGTGGTTACTTAGATGTTCACGAACCCCGTTTGATGCGTTGCCATTCGGTCCAAGAGTCCATTGATCTACACGAAAAAATCGGAGGAGATTCGTAGATATTTGCAAACTGATCATTCCCGTGTTCGCGTTATCGTACAGAGTGAAAGAGTGTATGATAGGAAGCTGTTTGCGATTATTGAGACACTCTGCAGCTAGTATATTCCACCGTTGCGATACCTGAAAATACTGAAATGATGGCATAAAGAAGTATTTCGTTTACCAAATCAAATAAATAATAATGAATTTTTAACTAAGTTTATTGAGATTTTATAACACATGTATCACGAGTCAGTGAATGTGTGTGGGAACAATTTTCAAATTTTATTTTTTGATTTCGATCATATTATGGTGAGAGCATATGCTAGAGTCAACTTACCGAAAAATATAGGTCACAGGTCCCAGAGCCGGGATTTAGGAATTTTCCGGTTTTGCACCCAGCTATACTGTATCACAGCTCCCAGTTGAGATACAATGAAGGCGTAGAGCTCAAATTGAGCGGAAAAATATGACGAACAACTTTCCTGTTGAAAGCAAGCCAGTGAACTCATTCTTTTAAAAGTTGTGATCAAAAAACTGCAAAAACGGCTAAAAATAAATTCATAACTTTTTTGTGAAATATCGTTTCAAGGAATTTTATTGCAGAATATGGCAGATCTGACCCATATGTGTCTATAAAAAATGCAAAAATCGATTTTTGAGATCGCAAAAATCCTTTTTTGCAATATGGATTTGAACTTTGAAAAGTGTGATTTTAGTGAAAAATCGATGTTTCTGTACCAGCTTGGAAACTTCACCAATATAATCGGGGAATCTGTAAAAGCGAAAAAAAGTGAAAGTTTAACTTGCCGAACACAATCGGATGGAAATTCACATGGAATCAAGCCATAAGCTATTATTCATAAATTTTATTTCATTATTTCGTTCAAAGTTTTCGAAAGACGTGTTTGCGTGACGAATCATCTCTAATGTGTCGTGTCTTATGTATGTAGTTAACTGCGTGTTGTTTTCGAGATGAACAGGGGGCAAGAGAGTAGCGAGAACAGGTCAACTTAAGGTCGAATTTGATGTTTACATTGTTACGCAGGGCGCTCTCTCTCTTTTTCTTCCCATTTTTTTCGTTCGCTGACATTTTTTTTTAATCATGCATGTTATAATTAAGTTCATAACATTTATTTTATCCAAAGTTAGTTAGATTACCAGTTACAAAATATGATGGCAGTGATACGGTCCGGAGAAAATTAATCAAATTCGCTCGCTCCTTTTGGAATTGGAGTTCTGAAGACAGGATCATCGACCTTGAGGAATACTTCTTCAGCAACTCGGGAGTAAGAAGACCATGGAAAACTTCTTCACTAAACACGAGATCCTCCTCCTGCACCTCCACCTACAACTCTTGATGATGGTCATCGTCTTCCTCCTCTTCTGTTTCCACTGATCTCCTCCACACTCTCAGTTTCGGTTTCTCCGCTCTCAGAGTATTGATGTAATTCTTAATCTGGTGCTTGTCCATCCAGTTCTTGGGCTCAATGAATCGATCCGCTCTCATCAGCCCCTCTGCCACTTCTGCCTTCAGCGGTTTTCCATTTCTCGCGTACTCTTCGAATTTCTCCTTGGTGAAAGTCTTCGTTGTCTCTGGATACCTTATATTACGAGGTATATTACGAGTGCCTGCTCATCAGATGCACCACAATAGTCTCCATTTATATTGTTTGCCAGCGATGAGAGACTGTAATACACTGCTCAAAGAACGAACAAATCGACGATAACGTACTCGACAAACTTGTCAGAACATGTAGATTTAGTGACTGCTGATTTCGGGCGATCATGAAGTTCCAGTTGCTCGTTAGTTGTCCGAGATGAGAAGTAGCACTTTTTCGGTATGTTGGCTTCGGAGTGCTGATATTTGCGAATGGTGATCGAATTAGTTGAAAGTTCTTACCTCAGGATCTTTTCCTGGAGTCAGTGTTAGGCATAGCACAAATATCAGGAAGAAGGAGTTTATGACGACAACCATTCTGAAAATATTTCACATTTTGCGAAACACAATTTCTTTTAATACACTCGGTGAACACGAAAAGAATGAAAAAATACAATGGAAATGCAGAAATAATTCTTTCTTCTACAATTTATCATGCCAACCTATTCCTTTTGTAAAACAACACTCGTTAGAATGGGAAAAACCGAAGTAGAATGGAGTAGCGCTAGAATATGCTAGTAATGGTCAAATAAGTTGCGAAGATAATGAGAAGGGGGAGAAGGGAAGACTGAGTGTCCCGAATGGTAGTTTGAACTCAACTAAATATTTATATTTTACCTTATTCTCGCGCTTACTTATTTTGAACTGTATACAAATCGCGCTAGACTACTGTGAGACAAAATAGAATACTCAGCGCTCAAACATATCGTGAATGATTAATAAAATGTCAGCGAAAGAAAAAAAATGGGAAGAAAAAGAGAGAGAGAGCGCCCTGCGTAACAATGTAATCATCAAATTCGACCTTAAGTTGACCTGTTCTCGCTACTCTCTTGCCCCCTGTTCATCTCGAAAACAACACGCAGTTAACTACATACATAAGACACGACACATTAGAGATGATTCGTCACGCAAACACGTCTTTCGAAAACTTTGATCGAAATAATGAAATAAAATTTATGAATAATAGCTTATGGCTTGATTCCATGTGAATTTCCATCCGATTGTGTTCGGCAAGTTAAACTTTCACTTTTTTTCGCTTTTACAGATTCCCCGATTATATTGGTGAAGTTTCCAAGCTGGTACAGAAACATCGATTTTTCACTAAAATCACACTTTTCAAAGTTCAGATCCATATTGCAAAAAAGGCCTATCTCAAAAATCGATTTTTGCATTTTTTATAGACACATATGGGTCAGATCTGCCATATTCTGCAATAAAATTCCTTGAAACGATATTTCACAAAAAAGTTATGAATTTATTTTTAGCCGTTTTTGCAGTTTTTTGATCACAACTTTTAAAAGAATGAGTTCACTGGCTTGCTTTCAACAGGAAAGTTGTTCGTCATATTTTTCCGCTCAATTTGAGCTCTGCGCCATCATTGTAGCTCAACTGGGAGCTGTGATACAGTATAGCCGGGTGCAAAACCGGAAAATTTCTAAATGCCGGCTCTGGGACCTGTGACCTATATTTTCTGAATCGACACTTCAAAGGCATTGTACCACCACTATATGATACAAATTTAAAATATTTTTTCAGAAATTGTTCCCGCCATGGTCATTTTTCATCCAGTGACTATGCAAAATGAAGCCGATGATCGTCCTAATGACGTCCGCTGGCAATGACGAAATATTGAGATCATCAGGCTTAGAAGACGGCATGGTGGAGTAAAGAGCAATTAGCGTATATTAATGATGGATGATAACGATGTGGTTCATTCGAATGAAAGGGCGCCAGTAGCATCCTAGCGGGTGGCATTTTATAATTACAAAAATAAGCGGAATAATATATTTTTTTGCTGTACGCATTACCCCTTTTCCAGCGGAATATGGTATTAGCTTCCAAACAGATGATATAGTGTATGAAAATATGATTGTAAAAAAGAACTATTAGTGAGGCTCAACTAATTCTGATATAGTAGTGGCGGCTGTTGATTTTGCGAATGAGGAATTTATAATCAACATTATTAAAGCAGGATAATCCCATTAGATTATATCAAGATGCCATAGGAATGTACGGATAGGATCCTTGGGTCAACTTTGAGCCGATATACACGCGTTTGAAGTTTATACAAGCAATCAAGATTAGTTTGCAAATCAAGTAGATTCAGGGAATAGATCTATGTAACACAGGTATCACGAGTCAGCGGATGTGTGCAAAAATTTGTCTCAGTTTTCACCTAAATTTGGGTGGGAGAATACCCAGGAGGGATGTTTTCGAAAAATATAGGTGATTGGTCCCAGAGCCGGCTTTTAGGAAATTGCCGGTTTTGCACCTGGCTAAGCTGTATTTCAGCTTTCAGACAAGCTACGGAGATGGTAAAGAGCTCAAAATGTGCGGAAAATTATTTCCTGCAACTTTTATGTAGAAAACTTCTCATGTGAACTCCAACTGAAAATGTTATTTCCGTAAAACCGAATTCGAAATTAGAAAATAATTGTTTTCACCATCCGGAAGGGGACTTGTAATGGGTTTTTTTTGCATAATATGAGAGAACATGCATTCATATGTATAAGAAAAATATTGGTGAAGAAATAAAGTGAGCCTTCAGCACCGATATTTCGCGACAAACGTGGTCATGTGGTAAATATTCAGAATTTATTGAGTACAGTGCGCCGTAATTCGCTATATAATGGTAGATGTGTGTGATTTGAGATGTTTCTAAAGCAGACAATTCAGTTTCTACTGAAAAACCCAGAGTTTGACAAAGTTCAAAAAATCGATTTTCACAACATCAATTTATACCAAGTTTGTGCAATTATAAGTTCGCGCATTAACAACTACATGCCGAATACGAAGGTATTATTCGTAGTAGATACCGAATAGAGTTGAAATATAATAAACTTGATAGATTTCTGGAGTTGAATCTCGTGTAATTTTCAGTCAAAAATGCGATCTCAGGAGCGTAAAAATAATAAAAATACGTTTTCAGCTGAAATTATGTTGTTATTTATCAGATTTGTGTATCTAAAATCAAGAAATAATAGCCCTAGTCAGAACACATTGACATAAAATAATTTGTGTGGACATACAACAATTTGATTTTTTTTCGTTTTGAAATTTTCGATATGTTTGCATTCGAATAGAGTTGATGGTTTCTCGGCGTTTTCGCATTTTTGACTGAAAATTACACGAGATTCAACGCTATCAATCTATCAAGTTTATTATATTTCAACTCTATTCGGTATCTACTACGAATCATACCTTCGTATTCGGCATGTAGTTGTTAATGCGCGAACTTATAATTGCACAAACTTGGTATAAATTAATGTTCAACTGACCATGGAGAAAACGAACACCTACGTCTTCTCACAGACGCTGCAGAGCATCATACCAAAAGAAGTTTGGATACTGCAGGATGCATTGAATGTTGGGACGAAACTGGACTGGGAAATATTAAGGAACTGTTTTCGCATTCGCATTCAGATTGTGCGAGATTAAACCGATGATTCTTAAAAAATGGCAAATTGATTGTCCTTATTATCTCATTTTGTTTGACTGAATTATGACCTTGCTCTCTCAATGCGCCTCTAGGGAGCGGCGAATCGTTTGTTGTTGCATCTTCAAATATGGTTCAACTTAAAGGAGGAGTGTCAGCAAAGTTAAATTTTTGACGCTGTCATAACCATGACCTGGACAATCATCCAAGATCATAGTGCGAGCTAAGAGGATAGGCAAAGGTCAACCGCATAGCTCAGTGGTAAAGCAGTCGCCGCGTAATCTGAAGGTTGCGGGTTTGAATCCCACCAGTTTTTGAAAAATCATCAAGATATTTGAATTCCCGCACGTTCCTTCCCTTCAAGCCCTCCTTGACATTCTACCAACTAATGATAATTCGGTTCAAAATAGAGATACGCATTTGAAATTTTGAGAATCTCTTTTGGTTGCACAGAGGTCGGTCATGATTATGGCAACGTCAAAATTTCAACTTTGCTGACAGTCCTTCTTTAATCGAGATAAATACATTGGTTATTTTGAATTGGTTTGCGCACAACATTTACGTAAAACATATTTGCGGAGGTTGTTTGCATCAAAGGATATTTGAATACGGTAACGATTCATTCACTGGTGTCGTCGATCGTGTAAAAGAAATGCAAAGCAAGTGGATGAGGAGGGACCGGGAGGGTGGTGTTGTGAGAGGGCGACGATTTGACTACTTCCCCATGCGGCACTTTTGTCCACTGGGCCATTCTCATCTCAATTGCTTCCATTTGAGTATATTGAACGTTGTATTAACCAAAATCTCTACCAACAATGCATGATATGACTATTCGCCGATGATTCAACAATCTTTACGACTCTCGCTGAATTCAATGGTTCGGAAGATTCAACGATGAGGGATTGGAATGCATCCGGTTTCGTTGGCTGTTTCATACGGTCGAATATGCGGAGACTAACATCGATATTATGAAGCGTAGAGTGTAAGGAATTAAGTAGGGATGAACAATGTTTCAAAAAGTTAAATTTCTCTTGAATCGTATCGATCGACTTTTCTCGCGATGCTCACGTATTGAGAAACTCGAAATTGACATCGGCGTTGCTCCTAAATTAATTTCGTACAATGTCCGAAATTTGCTTAGCCCAATGGAGAATCGAATTGCAAAAACACCAGTGGAAACACTTGTTAAAAAAACACTTGTTTTCGAAGAAATTCGTGCATTACCGAAGGATATGTGAGTAGTACGTTTATTATTCTCCATTTTTGTTATTGCGTTTTAGACGGCTCGTGCACCGAGCTTCCCAAATTTATAACTGCCAAAATCTCGACTTGCATACATCTGATGAGCAAAAATATTTGCCCGACCTGTTAGGTGGGTACTTTTGAGAACGAGATCGTAACTTTTTTAGCGAGATATTTACCAATACTCGCTCAGACTATGATGAGTTCCACTCATTCATCGATACTCTAAAGCGTCATACATTCCATGTACGTGATGATTATGGAAAACCACTTCTCCCCATCGGAACTACGGAGACTCGTAGAAAATGATCTTGAAATTATTGAAAATGACTTAAACGTTAGTACGAAATTAGTCTGCCTGTATGATCGTCGGATTTGCATTCGAATTTTCCAAGATTGAACTGCGTCACGGGAATACCCAGTTACTTTTATCAAACGTATAGGTAGGGACCACAAGGGGTATAGCCGAAATGAACGTATGTCACCCTAACTATGCTCAAAATGCCCGCAGGTATCCAAATTAGATCGTGCTTTTGGCTGTTTGTCGATATCTCATCTCTGAATCGCGTTAGAGGTCATAACGTATGTGAAAAGGCGTCAACGGAGAGCGGCAGAAAATCGAGAAGATGGAGAAAGGGGCGGACTTTCCAGTCAAATTGCCAAAAATTTGGGCAGGGCTCCGCCCATTCCCGGATGCGCCTCACCCCCGAAAGGTTAGACGAAGGAGGGATGCAAGCGCGCTCTTTTGTATTCCCAGTCGCTCTCTACACGCGCCGGGGCAGAAACAGGCGAGAAGAGGGAGGGCGAGGAGGCGTTTGCCTCTCTCTCTTAATGAGCTCCCCACAAACTGATCTTCTTTGAAGCACGGGTCAGCGCCTTAACTTTTGAATGTTCTGTTTTGATAGAAAGTTGCCTTAGGCCTTGAGTAACACATGGCCAAAGGGGGAGCTAAGTGCTTCCACTTTGATGGATGATTTCGCCTTTTCGCAACCTTTAAGTCGTATGCTGACCTACTCAAACACGAACATGGATGTTCCGCCTCAGTTCACTGATAGATAGAGGGGAGATCTAGATGACTCAGCTTAGAGCGAACGATTTGGTTGCGAATGAAGCTCGTGCTTACTAAATCTTTCTTTAGAGAGGAATCGTGCCCGACCAAAGTGGGCGGAGCTTGCGGTGTCTACGTATAGGAATCTATTATGATCTTCCAACAAAATGTTTTTTTTGAATTCTCATTTTGTTGTTTCATGTGTGTATACATTTCCACAGTGATAAACACGTTGAGCGATTCTTAACTAGCGTCCTTCGGTCGCTACGATGTTCGCTGGGTTATATTTTAAGGATAATAATTGGACGCGACTTGTGAGAGCCTGCTTAAAACATTGTAAAAGGCTTGTGAGGCCTCGGGCAATTCGAAAAATATCACCCTCGGCCTCACGAGCCTTTCACAACTCTAGCGCTGCGGGGGTGAGAGCAAGTTGGGCAGATTTTACAACAGCTATGTGTTAACATGTCTAAGTAATGCATGAAAGGGGAACGATGGGACATGTTATAACTAACATAATCACTTTATTGATACTATTCTTCTTCCTCAAATCTACACATTGCTATCAGCAAGTCAAACTGCAAGTCGTTCCGAAAGATCAAATGTGTTTCGTTTTTGAAATGTGCATTTGTTCAAAATTCCATAAAATTTTAAATTTAAAAAAAACGTTCCTATACATACCACCCGCTTTTGTGAATTTGGCGCAAATTATTCAGTGTTTCTTCGAATAGTATCATTTTCAATAGATGTTGTGATCTGCTCAACATGCCGTCAACTGGACAGGCTGATATATCTATCTCCAATTTTCCTTCGGATGTCATCAGACACATCGTCAGAATGGGACAGGAAACGAACGAAGCGGATTGCCATTCGCTGGATATTTGAGCTAACATCCTGGGAGTTGTTTGTGTGCTACACTACATCACTCTGATTAGATCTTCTAACTAGGCGATATTGACTTTCACTCTCCATCACCGCATGGGGTTCATGGTCCAAAAATATGAGAATTTCATTGAAAATCATGGTTAGATAATCACCAAATACTATAACAAATCGATAATACAATACCCCAGGAAGTACTGTATCCCAGTAACATTGGCGTAGATTTGTTACGGTATTTGGTGTTTATCTAACCATGATTTTCCGATGAATTTCTCAAATTTGGACCATGAACCTATACGGTGATGGAGAGTGAAAGCCATTATCGCCTAGTTAGAAGACCTAATCAGAGTGATGTATTGTAGCACATACAAGTAACAATGAAACAACTCCCAGGATGTTAGCTCAAATATCCAGCGAGTAGCGATCCGTTGCGGTTTTGTCGGTTGCGGTTTTGTCACCCCCCCCCCTCCAATTCTCCTACCCTGTAGTATGTTATTTTAAAACAAAACAGCAAATTTTCATTGTGACTCAGCACATTCAAAATCTGAAAAAAATGAGAGAAAACATTTAATGAAGCAAACATATTTTTCAGATATCGTGCCGCTGGAATAGACTGGTCCTCAAAAATCTCAGTGTTGTCGAACTCCTCCCCGCGATCTCCTCGTTTTCGATACATCTCGACCATACTGAAAGATTTGTGCAATTGCAATTATCGATTCCTCAAAATCTTCGACGATTTTTTTGGTTAGCTGACTGGACCTTTTCTGGAAGCTCAATGTCAGACGGAGTATGCAAGTGCTACTATTCATTTACTTCATAATTACATTATTAAAATACAATAGCAGCCAACAGTCTAATTTTAGTTTATGAGTTCAACTCGTTCCTTTGATAGTGAGACAAAAGTACAATTTCTAATGGACCGCATCGACCGACTTTTCTCTCGATGTTCACGAATTGAAAAACTCGTCATTGATATTGGAATTGCATATAAACTAATTACATACGGTGTCCGAAATTTACGTACTCCTCGGTGGAAACAATTAAAATTGAATGTGGGCAGCCTTCTTTTCAGAGAAATTCGGTCATTCCCAAAAGATCTGTGAGTTGTATGTTCAATATGCACCATTGATGATATTTTATAGACCGCTCATTCATCAAGTTTCTGAAATTTACAACTTTCAAAAGCTCGACATACGTTCAGCACATTGACTAACACATTTCCCCGACACCATAGGTAAATACTGTAATGGGTAAATAATAATGCAGATATCAAATAACAAAGTATTTTCTCTAAAAATACAAGTGTATATTATTCAGTCAAGAATGCGTTCTACTCGTTCATTAAGACTCTGAAGCGTCGCCGATTTAATGTTCAACTTACCATGGAAACAACGACCACCTACATTTCATCACAGATAGTCCAGAACATCATACAAAATGAAGTGTGGACTCTGCAGAATAATTTGCATGTTAGGACAAAACTGGACTGGGAAATGTCTACACACGTGACGCGCGTTCGCATTCAGATTGTAAGGGATTAATGTGAGGGTACTCCAACACTTTCTAATGTATCATAATATATTATTTTTTTGAATGAATTATGAAGCTCTCAAGCGCTTCTAGAGAGCGCTCAATTGCATGTTGTTGCATCGTCCATGTGCGATTCAATTTAATCGAGATAAATCCACGTGTTAATTTAAATTGAATTGCGCACAACAATTACGTAAAACATATTTGCCGAGGTAATACGACAGAGTTATACAGTGATGACTCATGTTCGCTGGGTCAGACGCTGGGCCAGATTTGTGATTTCGATTGACAATTTATGAAAAACGTTGATTAATGACTCTTCTGTAATATATAACATTCGAACATACGCGGCATGAGCACCATGATTTTGTCCGCATCAACACGGGATTATTTTCGGAATACGCCGGGGTTCTAACTTTACAAGTGGTGTATTTGCCCACTAGGTTGATATCTGAATACGATAGATATTTATGCAGTGATGTCGCAGATAATTTGAAAGTAATGTACAAATCAGGGGAAAATATCGATGATGGACAGGGAGGGTAGAGGGGTGTGGTGAAAGGGCACGGGTTGAACTACACGCACTTCCCCTTGCGACACTTTCGTTCTTTCGGGCATTCGCATCTTAATTTTGTTGATATATAAATACCATGTAACACATTTTTAACATCATGTATGTAATGATCAGTAAGGAGGATGTACGGACATGCAAGGACCGAAAGATCACTCTTTGGGACTATACCTGCGACAATCTCCTCCTGCGGTTGTCAAGCACATTCCTCCCGTTGGCGGCACGTTGAAAGCCTCCTGAAGATAGTGGAAATGAATGGCAGTTCAAACAACAACGATGACTCACGGCATAGTTGACAGCAGTTGTCATGATGAAGACGATAGTGAAGAGGAGAGCGAAGAAACGCATTCTGTCAAGAAGAGATGATCGCAAAATGAAGGACGAAATGACCGATATGGCCAATATGTATTCACGGACATTTATTACGCAATACATCTCCAATTTGTGAATGGGAACAGTGTGGAATACAAATTCGTGAAGAATTGAGAATCGCGGTTTGCCTCTCTCTACCAACAATGTATGCCATGACTATTCTACGATGATTCAGATTCAGGTATCTTTACGGCTCTCGGTGAATACAATGACTCGGAAGAGGAGAAGGTTTGAAAGCATCCGGTTTCTTTGGCTGTTTCAAACCAATTTTCGGAGTAAAGGCATGATTTACAGCTCTGTTATGATGCGTAATTTTGAGGGATACTGGGAAAATACTAATTTATTTTAGGAAATTTATCGAGAAAAACGAGTACAATGCGGAGAAAAGACGAGATACAGATTGGAAAGCTCCAACGCAAATTTCAGAGTATTGCTCAACTGCAAGCAATAATCCCCGCTGACTGCACTTTGACAATGATGTTTTGGGAGCTGAAATTCCGAATTATTATACAGCTGGTGCCTCTTTTCCCCCACATAATCGCAATTCGTCTCGCTGTAATCATAGATCATGCGAGCAACAGAACAATCGAAGATTATCAGATGGAACAGCGAAACAGTGTACTCGTGATTCAGTGGATATGGTTGGGGCTACTTCCCTATGTTATCTCGATTTGTTGGGAGCCTTTCCCTTTTATCGAGAAACGGTAGACAAACAATGATTTCACTTCAGCGAAGCTAGAAATCATGAAGACTAAATCTGAAGTTACACAGCGAAAATGCTAAAATGAACGCAAATGCGTGCAGATAACACACTGTCTATTGAGTGAGCGAGATTTCCTCATGCATACACTTGTACTGCCCGTTCTCCTTGCGCCAGATCGACCCTGTCTTTCCTGAAATATCAAGAAATTGTCGCACCTGCACCAAAGTAAGGGCCAGAAGATTGTTGCTTCAGTAAAGAATCTTTTCAAGAACTGCTACAGGCGCGAAATGCATAAGCTAATCGCGCTTTCGATCCTGCAAAAAATGTCATACCCTGGAACACGTTTCCGTCCGCCTTGATAGTGGAGTGAAAATGCGCACGATAAATGATGTGCTCAGAGGTTGCCTCGAAGGTAGGGTTGGCGAGCTGAAATCAGAGTAAACATCGGTAAACATCGGGTTCATGCTTGTGTCGATGTTATCAGGTTGGCGCGAAAGTCTTTGTCCATGATTTTGTATTAACACTGCTCGTCGCAAGTGTGCTTTGGCGTTCCCCCGTTCCTAGTGAATAATAGCCAGTGATGGGCCTTCATAGTAAACAACTCCCCATTCCCTTTTTTACTGGCTTTTCGAAGACCTGGTCCTTGATCTTATAGATAGAGCATTCAATTTCCGTGGAAGTCTCGAGTCTGATCTCAAGCAATTCTTTGATTCGCACCCAGGCGGGTTCTAAAGGGAGGGGGTCCATACATTGCAGGTACGTTGTGCGCATATTGTCCATAATGAGGACAAGTATATTTGAACTCATGATTTTCCTTTCCCCAAAAAATAAAGTTTTGAAAAATGGACTTTCGCGAAGACTTTCGCGCCAACCTAATACTTAATGTAAAGTTTTGAAGTAAGGAATTTCCACCAAATACTGATATTTGCCAATCCATATTGTTCGCAGCATAAATCGAGATCACCTTCACATCAGCAGGAGCTGTGTACGGCGCGAGTGCCTCCTTGATCTCTGCAATATTGGGAGTTGGGATTAATCAAAAATTACAATTGATATTAGGCTGCCTGGGTTCCCTTGATGACGATCGTAGCATCGGGTGAGTAGAACTTGATGATCTCGTCGAGGTTTCCCTTAATTGTAGGAATATTAAGATATACAGGCCCTTCCAACTTCCGTTTACGATTGTCTAAGAGAGATTTGCTAACCGACTGGATAGCCGCATCTAGTTTGGCGAGAATGGGACCGAGAACCATGCGGCCTTCTGAGAGAGTGCATGTATTTTTTGCTCAGATTTGGTCAAAAGGAACATCGTATGCAAAAATATTATCAATAAGAAAAAAAGGTGAAAGAGGACGTGAACTCACGATCTTGAGCGGTGATCATGTTTAAAGAAGGGAGAGCTGTTCGGAAGACCTTGTCATTAATCTCAACAGAACTCGCTTTTATAGTAACCCATCATAGTCCCGTGTTACTCATTCTCAGTTCAGAAATGGCACACCCTCATCAATTTACCCGTTCTCTCACTGCGAGAGAATGAACAAGTAGAGATTATCGCTCAATCAGTCAAGAAATATCGCGCGCTTATCTCTCGCGTAATCGTGAAAATGTAGTCAACTAGGTCGAAGCAGGGTACAAAACGAACCCATTTCCTTAACTTTGTCTTCTTATCCCTCCCTGTCACATTGTTAAAGCGTTATATGAACCCCGAAATGGTTCTCCATCTGTCATTAAAATCGATTATCATTATTGAAATGTACATGCTTTAAAGGAGGACCAAAGGCAAAATTCAATTTTTGAAACTTTCATATGCACGGCCTTGATCTCCCCAACAATAAGAAGTACCGAAAATTTCACATTTATATCTCCATTCCAAACAGAGTTATAGCTAGTTGGTTGGCAGCCAGATCTGGGAAAGACCAGGGAAGGGGGCGAGATAGCACGCGACTTGAAGAGAGTGCATCCCTAGGTGAAACATGTTTCAACCGGGCGCGAGTTTGCGTTTACACCTCTTTTAATCATAAATAAATGAGTGATATTTGTTAGTCGAATAGTCCACACAACATCAAACATAATGTATGCAAAATGCAGGCATAGCAACAATTCTTAGCGGCCGAGTTCTGAATTCTGTCAATGAATCGATTCGAAATGGTGGGTTGGGCCCTGAAAAGAAATAATCGTTTATGATATATTGAAGTCCCACAATTGCTCTCAACTGAAGAAGGATTAGGCGTAGATATACTGGATGAAATAGACGTGGGCATTTTGAATCTTTAATAATATAAATCGAATAATTACTTGTTAAATAAATAAATCTACAACAATAACCTCCTTGCGGGCAAGTAAGTAGAAGCTCACTGTGAAGACTTACAAATAAATTTAGGTAACGGTTTGTTCATTGAATATCACCAGATAGCGTCCACATAAATGATAGCCAATCGAACGCCAACATCGCTATAATGCAGAGCAGCGGCAGAACCTGTCATTGCAAAAAGTCAAATTCTTAATAAAATCTTTCCAAAAATTATTACCAATGAAAGTGAGCACACCGACAGGATCTTAGAGCTTCTCTTCCAGAGCCCGATCAGGGCCAGAACAAAGCCGAGTTCGATAAAAGCACACTCCATCGTATTGTTCCCCGAACACTTGTACCATTGTACGTTTAAGGGACGGCAAATAGCAAGCCATATTCTTCCAATACAGCTGGGCACGTGATGTTGAGCATGAACTCGCTGATCAGGACGGCAATGGAAAGGTTGAAGGCGAACTGATGTACAGTTGTTTCTTTTAAAATTAATGTTATTGTAAATATCAAAGTTATCGAAGTTCTCGGATCCGGCATGGTGAATAGCGAACAGTGAGATCAAACTGTTTTTCGGAGATGTTGCTAAATATATTTTTTTAAACATGATGTATCGGAAAGCGGAACGAGTAATTTTTTATTTATGGGATTGCAAGAAGACAAATGAAGATAAATCGAGAATTGCGGGGAATTGAGTGCCCCCTCATTCTGAATCATCCACTCTCGGATGGAGAACCGAAATGTCGCTGACTAAGAACATTTCTCACTATCCGCCGTTATTCTCCTCCAATTGTTTTCAGAAACGAAAAATATTTTATAAAAATTGCCGTTGTATGTATTGTGTACTCTAAACATTTATATGATCGATGTTTAGTTTTACTTTTATTCAATCAGTACTTCATCCATCATTTCAAACAATTTCGAAACTTCAACATGCGGAGTTTTTTTTTGCACCAGCACTCAATGGCTGATTTTCGAATTCTCGAATTGAATTGTTTCGAAATTCTTGGAATTGCGTGGTGCATCTGAAATCGAAAAAAAATGAACTGATTTGTGGATTGAGCGTACAATTGTTTGCCACAGTGGAAGGACGCAGTGTAGCGATTGCATACGGATGGGCCGTAGGGAGATTGCAATTCTGCACTTTGACAATCTAAGTAAAGTATTAAACTTAAACTAAGTAATTCTAAAACAAATACCTCCTTGCGAGCTAGTAAGTAGAAGATCACGGTTACGACTGCAATTTATATTTTAAGGAAGTTATGGACACAAGATCGGCTGAGAACGCGCACTACGGTTCTCATATGATTGTGCCTTCTTATCCATTATATACCATTTTTTTTTAAAATTACGATTTACTAACCATCGAAAAAGCTCGCTAATATCCACGTGCCCATAGCGATTGTTATGAGAGTATACTCGCTCTCATTCCTCACGTAGAGAATATTATCGTAGCGCTCTTCAATGTCGGATTTCCCCACTGAAAACAAATGAATTCAGACACTTGTATGAGCATTTTTCTGGTGATTTTACAGCATAGCACGAGACGCAAAGACATCATGCCAGAAATGGACGATCGATAGTTTGAACGCACCAGACAACCTCCCCATAAAGACGAGACAATCGAACGTCATCGTCACCTTCATCGTCATACAGAAGATAGGAAGAATCTGTGATTTCAAGAAACGCATTAGCTATGTTTTAATTATCAAAATACGAAACAAATAGACAAATAACTTCAACTTCTGATAAAGAATCGCACCAGAAATAGGGCGCATCCCAGTAGGATCTTGGAGTTTCGCAACCAGAGACCGATCAAGGCCAGAATAAAACCGATTTCGATGAAAGCACACTCGAATCGTTTCATCTCCGGAGATTTGAGAAGCTTCAAGATAGTTGCTAATTATTATTCCAAAAATATATTCGTACGTAGAATCGATGTGGCGGTATTGGAAACTCACTATTTGCTGTTGGTTAATGACATCGAAGGAGCTTGCCCAGGATCCGACAGTACATAGCGGGCCACATTGTGTCAGAGGAGGAGGGCAGGAGAAGTTGAGCATTAGTTCATTGATCAGGACAAAATTGTCAGACCGAAGGCGAACTGTAAAACGTCTGAGATTAATGGATAATTTGAATAGTTTGTTTGTCATTATCTTACTTACGGATTTTTTCGGATATTTTGGCATGCTCGATTATGAGTAAGGAGAGGATACGCTTCCTCCGAATCGACTGCTCAAACTGAAAAATAAAGTGGCGCACAATTACAATTATTCAAAAGCGAGCTGATTTCTAGGAGCTGCTTAGACGATTCTATAGATGAAAATGAAGAATATTTATCTAAGAATGCGGGAAGTCATCATTCACTCGTCATTCATTGATTCATTCACCCGTCGTACGGCGAAGGGAAATGCCACTGACTAAGAGAAAAGAACCCGTGATTTCCCTTCAGTTCCGGTGTTTTCGAAAAGTGAAATATTTAAAATTGTAAATGGCTTATGCAATACGTATAGCTATTTCTCCAACTTGGTTGCCCAATTCTTAATGTTCACGGCTCGTTAAATCAGACCTTGAACGCACGCATCGCGCCCCTCAGCCCTCACTCTGACCCGACGCAGTTAGAGCGCGCCCTCTCGCCAGCCTATTTATGAGAGCGCGCCCTCCGCCTGCGAAACGAGGACCCCTCCCTCTCTTTAACGGCGCGAAGCCTCCGTTAAGTAACGCTCTTACTGACAAATAGAATAACTGTTGCTGGTTCGAATAAATCGAGAGCGCTGGAAACAGCCATGCGACGCGTGTCTTTCAAGTCTGTGCCTTCATTGTCCTAACGATGTGCAATACACTTTACGTCGTATTATATTATTTTCTACTGAAGGCGCAATGCAAATTGAATGTGCATTTCAATTTGTTCTTTATCAATGAGCATCACACATTTAGTAAGCTTCCTCAGTCCTCTTCATCCCTCACCAACGCGTGTCCATCTTCCACCATCAGCATTATCCCAAAGTTTGGAGAGAGAGAGCGACAAAAAATGAAGAATCTGTAATTTCAAGAAACGCATCATTCTGTCGCTAGTCTGCACTATTCTGCAAATATTACAATCGAAAAATATAGATCGTATTACAGAATGCGTCTTTGCAAGCATACACTCATACTATAACCAATTTATCTATTAGGTTGGTGCAAAAGTATCTCCCTAAAATATTTTTTGAACGTTCTCTAGCCATCTTTGCTTGACTTTAATTTCCGTTTAACATTACTTGTGGGCATATAAGTAGATTATACGTGCAGGGTCAATTCTGGAAAGCATATTAAGAGAATAAATAATGAAAAAGTAAAAATATCTAAATATGACGATTATTAGGATATTTTGCTGCACCCTACCATTTGAATACGATCTAGCAATTGATTCTGCCCACTTGATGAGTAATACCACTCAAGTTGCTCTTTCTGAATATCACACAATCTACGACTTTCAAAGGGCGTTGGAAGCTGGGAATTAGAAAAAAGTGCTGATTTCATTGAAATTTTGCTGTTTCATGTTGCTGTTCACAAATGGATAGGTGTAGCGACCTCAAATTTCAGGGTAATATTAAGACTTGCGAGACCCTCACTATCCACAACAATATGGTTTTCTGAGACAATGGCTAAACATTCGGGCATATGAAATGTAATTCTGCAGAAATTAATCTCGCAGAATTATCTAATTAGACGCTCATCTCAACTTGGCATGACGGTACACTGATACAGAATAACATTCATGAGCATGCCCAGTTATCATACTTTACACTGGTATGTATGATTAACCCTTATCTCTTCTCTCCACGTAGCGATGACCTTATAAAAATTCAGTTTGGAAATCAATTTTAAGAAATTTGGCAGATTTATGTATGGACGCTACTAATTGTGAAGAACTGGGACACGGCTTGTTATAAAGAGTATTCATGTACCCGTATATTGCAAAAGACCACATGCGGATTGATTAGCATTGTAGGTCATGGGAAGAAAAAATGTAAATTTCTGAAAAAAGGGAGAAACTTTTGCACCAACCTGATACAACTCAGTGCACTAGGTCGTCTGAGAACTATGACGTCATGCCTCCTTTGATACGTCAAAGACGGCATGACGTCATAGTTCTCATCCGACCTAATGCACAAATCAGTGTTAGTGCATCCTGGTTGCTCATTCTCATCAGAAACACATTATCATCATCAACGTCGTCAAAGAAGTTTGCCTCCTGCACATAAATGGGTGGAATAAGCATGTGCATTTATATTTGCGTTTGCAATAATCCAAAAACATATTTATTGATAAATCACAGAGTTTTAATGCACTGTATCAAACTCCTCCATCATCAATATTCCATAGTTGGAGATCTTGCATGTTTAGAATGTTATTCTTTCCCTACGATATTGCTTCCAACAGTACAATTAGACACCAAAT
Source organism: Pristionchus mayeri (assembly GCA_036245805.1). Lineage (NCBI taxonomy): Eukaryota > Metazoa > Nematoda > Chromadorea > Rhabditida > Neodiplogasteridae > Pristionchus > Pristionchus mayeri. Next base: position 12,815,094 of record BTRK01000006.1, read on the forward strand.
GAATTGTGTGAATGTGAAGTCAAAGATATTTATTGTTGTTATGGAGCGATTATGGAACGGGATGAAATATATTTTTATTTCTACTTCTCATCACCACTGCGTGTCGAACTCCTCCACCATCACAATCTCATAGTTAGATACGTTGTTCTTGCCCGCTCTCTGCACTGGCGCATCGATCATCGCGCGAGTGAGACGATACTCGGGAGTGTAGATCTGATATAGATCAACATTAATGTGGGAAGGATCGTTGCGGTTGTTTAGTTAGGAATGTGACTAATTGTGATAAAAAGTAATAATTCAAAAAAGGTCCCACTACAGATGCAAAACAACAACTCTTCTTTGCCCAGTAAAGTACATTGCTCGCACCATGGTTGCTACTTTCAAAACAGCGTTAAAACACCGTTGTCCATTCTCTACACTCTTTCTATCATTGCTGAGAACCCACCATGAATTTCCGATTATCACCCTCATATGGTCTTCCGTTGATGCAGACTCCAGTGAACCAGCAGATGAATCTCTCGTTCTTAGCGATGGGGAAGAAGGCTCCCAGCACGTTTTCCTCAATCGAAGGTGCTAATAGGGTGTACCATAATTTCGTTTAATGTTTTTTCGAGGAATCTTAAAAACCGCTGTACTGGTTGAACATCCAATAGGGCAACTCGAGTGAATAGTGTAACCATTGCTCAATCACACAAGCCATGGAATTTTCATCAGCTCCTCTCTCCGGTTTTTAAGAAAAGATCCAGTGGCGTATACTATCTTATGTCATTGCTTTTTATTTTATGAGTGCTAGCATTCATTACCTGTCATGTTCAAACGGAACAAGATCGGTTCTTTCTTTGTGTGAACAAATCGAATCCTAAATTGAATATATGCTAATTGGAGATATTTAGGAGATATTTTTTTCCATATTACCTTGTGAGCAGATCATTTGAGGAGCTTGGGTGGAAAAATAATGGCAATTATTTATATAATCATGAATTTACATCGACAAAGTGAAAATTATGAATTCGATTTTTTTCATTTTTGTTATTGCTGCTGATAGAGAAGCATGACGATTCCTTCCAAATTAAATATGTACGTTAATCAATCAATGCTCGATAAAACTGCGAAGAAACTAAGATGATTTCATTAAGAAGAAATCGTATATAAATAAACAAATACGCGTATTTTGGGTATTGTAGTATCCCTTACCTAAACGATTATTTAAAACCGAAGAAAAGGATACGGGGATACAATAAGGTTTAGTGATATTGTAGAACAGGATGGTGTTCCCCATCGAACATCTTACATGCACATCGATGGATGGTGATGGATTCTTCTTTGTATAATCCCATTTATGACCATTATTGGAGGAAAAACAAATTTGCGACAGGGATTGAAAGCATTCATTAAGCTTTGAACCCTGATTATAGGCTCATCCATGCAGGATGGCATTTTTACCCTACTCACCTTCCCTGAGAAGTAGTGGGCCAATCCATACAGACTTCTCTTCTTGAGCGTAGCGTTGAAGATTGAAATTTGTGACCCCAGGAATGCTGCGCTGCTGCAAAGAACTATTGGGGTGTCCGGAAAGTTCGTATATTTTTTTGTTTTTATTTTTTATTCAATGATTTACAATTCTCAGTGACCAATGTATGCCCCTTCTTTCTCACTACCTCCCTCCAGCGATTGGGCAGGGTCTCGATTCCTCTCTTCCAGAATGCGGGTTTCTTCGAGACCGCCCAGTTCACGAAAGCCCTCACAACTTCATCTCGATTCTTGAACTTCTTTCCTTTGCAGAAGTCAGAGAGAGAGCGGAAGCAGTGGTAGTCGCATGGGGAGAGATCCGGGGAATACGGTGAAGCAGAGGAGTTCCTTCTTTCCGTGCTCTTCCTTCTTCGGGACGGGCGTGGGCTTCTCATCTGCATCCACCCATTGCAGTCTCCTCACAGGGTTATCGTACGTGATCCACTTCTCATCTGTAGCGTTGATGGAATTGACCCATCGAAGATTGGATCTACGATGGAGTAATTCCCGACAGACTTGAACACGATTTTTCAGCTGTTCAGGGGAAAGGTCATGGGGAATCACTTGTGGGAGTTTCGGCTTCTTCCCAGATCGATGGAGGATATCGGACACCGTTGATCTGGGAGTACCAGTATCCTTCTTCAACTCACGCACACTGGCCATGGGCTTGCGCTTCAGTGTGCGGAGAACGAGAGGCTGATCGAGGGAGGGAGGGCGTCCAGAGCGGGGTTGATCATCGAGACCAAACTCCCCTTTCTTGAAGCGGGAGAACCACTTATAGCAGAAGGGTATGGAGGGGGCGTCAGCTCCTTCCGACTGGGCCAGGGCAGAGTGGGCCTCCTTCACGGATCGGCCAAGACGGTAGTAATGAAGTAAAACTGCTCGGAGGTAGAGATGGGAGTCCATCACAAGAATCAATGTAACAACTAGGAGACTGATTAAATCCTCTCACTACTCAACGTCAGAATGATGCAATACATTGTTGGCAAACAGATTGCGCAATCACTGCATTTGATCGCGAACTGACTTTTTTCCGAAGCATTATACGAACTTTCCGGACACCCCAATAGATATCTATCTCTCTTTCTCCCTCTCCCTCAGGTGAAGATGTCTCCTCCCTCTCTAGATATCTTCGTTCACCTGCCCCTCTATTCAATGACACTATCTTCTCCCTTTCTCAACCCCTTCCCTCCCGGATTCTCTCTCTTCCAAGAGACAATCCGGGACGGAAAACTAACCTCGCCGTGAAACCACTGGCCGGATTATTTTTTCCGAGTGTCTTCAGGTCGACGTTATCGTCTCTGCAATTGAAGTCGCGAATCCTGTCATTCCTGCCCTGAATAATAATCATATATCTCTCATTTTTTAAAAATTTTCTAATCTCTAACATCATCATCTTTCGCTCTGAACTCGTCGCAGTTAGTATTCCGCAATTCATTTCCCTTGGCAGAAACGAATAGGTTCTCCGCATCTCAATATACGAATTGGTCTGAATTTCGTAATCACGCCTTCTTACTGGGATTCCCAGCAGCTGTGAGAATGAAAGAATCTTCAGCGTTCGCATTAAACCTCAAATTTGTTATTTTTTGAGAATAAATTATTCTGAAAACGATACACTAAGATTGCTGTCTCACTTGTGTTGTCTGGTCAGTTCACCGGGGAACAGGCAGATGGGGATGACAACATCTCTGGGTGCTGCTTGCTCAAGTTCGAGAAGCACGACCTTTTCAGAAAAGTACTTGTACTGCAATGGGTTGGTCAGTTTAGCCGTCAGAATACACGCAGAAATGAATCAGATTTCTGTAATTTGATGACGCATTTCCCACGCGATTTCCAATAATTTTCTGAAATTCCACAATTGGTATATCGTTTCTGACCCGCCAGTAGTCTGAAGTCGATTTGATTCCCTCAATGATGACACTTCGCACTTTCGAGGTCTTTATGGTCTTGGCCATTTCCTGATCTTCACATTTCTGAAAAAAAAAGTTCCATCAATTCGCATCTTCATATCGGTCCTTCATTAAGATTTCCCACCTGCTCATCCTCATAGCACTCGGATCCGTATCGAACCTCAACAAATTCATTAATTTATATTTGAGATATTACCAAAACCTCGAGAGGTATCAATGTAGTTGGCTTCACTTTGCTCGTCTTTCTTGTGGCGAAGTTGCCTGAAGAGGATACTGTAACCAAGGGATTGCAAATAGACAACTGACAGAAAATCGTCGATCTTCTTCTCCTCATTTAATTCGAATAGACAATGGGCGACGGTGATGACATGCACTTGGGAGATGAAGGCGCCCGAGCAACTGAAGATGGGGGGAGATGAGGTATTTGAGAGGGATGGGGCGGGGAGTAGAAAGGAGAGAAGGGAGTGTGGGCATATGAAACACCAAAAATAAGAACCATTTCAGATGGTGGGAATGGAGACTCACACTCTTCCATTGTTCATGATAGCAGCCATGTGCGGGTATTTATGCCATGCAGTTCTGAAGTGAAGGATTGAGAAGGGAATTCGATGTACTCTCACTTTTTCTGTCCTGCGGAAGGATCGAGACTTCTGTCACACTTCTCATTTACTTCTTTCATCTCCTCGACGGGAAGGAATCTGCAAATGGAAGAGTCGTTCCACCACAGGGCTAGTGTGAGAAAGATTTCTAACACGTTTCTAACCTTCTGAATTGCATTTAATGGTACACCACACAAAATTCGAAAGGAAAGCTATACGATCTATACAAATATCGCGTATTACCTGAAGAAGAGGGGATCAAGTCTACAATTAGCCAATGCTTTGACGTCACAATGGGAGACTTGAGGCAGGGGAGCACCTGAGGATACCTTACTCATTGATCTTTGGTCTTTCTCATACCGTTGACCATTACTCTTATCTCCCTCATATCATATCATCATATCATATTTATCCTGACGTCAGGCACAATGGTCCTGCAGGAGGGTGACTTCAGTGTGGAGGGAATGGGGATCTTCGGTCTCAGAGCGTCGTTAGGTCAAGGGATGGGATCTTCTTTGGCTTCTCTGGTCAACTGTAGGGACGATCGTGACGGATCTCCGTTGAGCATCGAAGTAGATCATCCTGCCGCCGAACACCTGACTTGCACCGGTTAGGAACTCACAACGCAGACAGCGAGGCTTTCTTGACGGTAGATCACTCGAGACGATGGGAATCCGTCCGTGCTCCTCCTCTTGAAGTGTACCAAGTAGGCGATACTCTCCGGGTTGCCCAAGCTGACGGGAGAGGATTCCCCAAACTAGGTCGGAAAAGAGCGGGGTCAGGGACGACCGCCCATCACGAGCGCTAGAATGGAGAATGGAGAATGGAAAATGGAGAATCTCCCTCATGTACAAGTAATTGTCATAGCCATCCCCGCAGGCCCCAGTGTTCGAACAGACGAAATCGAGAAAGATAGGGAAGATTAACATGATCTTCGGCGAGTCTCCCTGAATCAGGAGATGGTATAGTAGGTCAGACATTGGGTAAAACATCGTATTTCGTCCCCAGCAAGTAGATTCGTCCGTCCTTGAGTACGAAGAAAAGACCATTCTTGGGCTGAAAAGGTTGTGATAATATGATGAGAGAGATGTAGAAAGGGTTACCTTAGTGGTCATTTCAGCTGCAGCTTTGAATGTGTAGGTGTCAGGGCAGAATGTTGGCTCTCCGCAAGTCCTCTTAAAATCCCACTCCCAACCACCCTCGTAGAACGCACGATCAGCTGAATTAATTATCTTCTCTTCTTCAACCGGCACTAGGTCGGACGAGAATTATGACGCCATACCGCCTTTGATACATCAAATGCTGCGTGACATAATAGTTCGTCCGACCTAGGGCCTTGTATCTTTTTCGTTTAGTTCGATATTCGGAACAAATAATTTTCAATTGAAATAACAAGGCCGCACTAACTGATGTCTTCCGAAATTAGGAATATCTTCTCTCCTTTGAACTTATGGTTTTCCGATGGAGCACAGATTGATTGATCTGGACTCAAATTCTCGCCTATCTCGAGCAGTGCGACATCTGCTGCTTTCTGCATTGAAAGTCGATATTTTCATGAACCGGCCACCCTAGAGTGCGCCAGTTTAGAACTAGTCATTTTAGAACTACCTTTAAAGAGTTATAAAATGGTTGATTATCATGCGCCTCATAAAATTTGAAACAAAGATTTGCCTGTCAACCCTTTGTTCAAATCTTGTCATCTTACCGTTATCAACACATGCATACCTTAACTCATCGCTTACCTCATAATCCGTACTGTAATGGACGCCCTGTGGATAGATAACTTTCTTCACGCCTTCTTCCTTCAGTCCCGCTCCTATCTCGCAGTTCTAAAATCCTCTTCTTACATCCCTGCTTTACATTCCCCTATCTCTCTCATCCTCATAATTCCATCATCAGCACATATGACTATCTTCGTGTTCACTGGATTCGCCGCCACTCGCAGTGCAGAGTCATCCATCCAATTGTTCAGCGTTCGATCACTGGAAAAGAACGAACGACAAATGAACCTAATAGCAACAGTGAACTTAGGACTAAAGCTGACGACAACATGAATTTAGTCAAGATAACTTGTAATCAATGAATGATTTTCCTTAAGCGAGCGACTCACTAGTAGCAAGTGGCCCTTGTGAGTATGAATCTCTTGTTGATGACCATTCCGACGCACTTGTTCGTCTGGCCGTCCTTCTTCTGTCAATCAATACATAAAGCGCTGTGTCCGTCTGTCCGTCTGTCCGGATTGCGCTTCGCCGAACCCTACAGGGGAAGAAACCGAGCTTTCACGTAGGCAGGGCGCTTGCTAGTCTCGCCGGGTGAGAGACGGGTGGAGGGAGGGGAGGGAGAGGGATGAGAGAACGCAGAAAGAGTTGCCAGCCACGCGCGCTTCGAATTCGAAGAAACACACTCTTCATTCCCAACCAAATCGCTCGTTCAAAATTGAATTTGGAAGCTCTTTTAATCCTCTTTCGAATGAGCTTCCGTGACCCTGGAAATTCCTTTTCTGAGTAGGTCAGCATACGAGTTGGTTTCTTGGCTAATTCGCTCTATAAAACTTGTATGCTGACCTACTTAGAGATGGATTTTACAGGGTCACGGAAGCTCATTCGAAAGAGGATGAATAGAGCTTCCAAATTCTTTTTTGATCGAGCGATTTGGTTGCGAATGAAGACTGTGCTCCTCTTGTCTCGCTTTTGCGGGGTAAAGTGTCCGAGCCGAGTGGGCGGAGTCTAACTAACAGATGCGGGTGTCAATGTATGATTGTTATATTGTCTTGTATTTTGAGTAGGTCCATAGCTTTCAAACACATATTCAGCTCTGTCTGAATGCTCTAAAATGATTTGGTACTTCCACCATGCTCGGATTAAAACATGTTCAGTCGGACTATTGGTGAGATATGTTGAAGAAGAACCATCTGAAAATTAAATTGTATTAGGTTGTTCGGAAAGTTTCTTTCTTTTTTCAAGTATGGACATTATTCACTTCTCCTTTATTTATTCTTGACCAATCATCTTACGGTGTTTTATAGTTGATGTGGGCTTGGATACTCTCTATGACACTTAGTAGTGCATACCGTTTCGATCAATAGATAAGCAAAAGAGGTCCGAAGTTAGCCCAGTCGACTTTTCACAGATATTTTTAACGGCGCATATTTCTTTGCAGAATACAGATAGGCATACAAATGACACACTATTGTGAAGTACGTCAAATAGGATTATTAGTAAACGTAAAATTTTAAATCTAGCACGTATTACCTAATCTAACGAAGCGTCGATTGAATAATTCGCACTACGATTTGTTTTTCGAGCAGAATTTTGAACTTATTGTTCTTCCCCCGGTCAACCTAGAAAACAAAGCGATTGTTATTTGTGAAGTACTTTACATGGTAACTTCTTATCCCTAATTAGGTGGGAATTCAATTACGTATTCATGAGGATGCTTTTTTCAGAATATTTATGCCGAAATTTGACCATCGAAAAGGTGACTGGTTGATATCTCTCGTCTCTCTCGAAGGTTGAAAGCCTGATTTTTCTTTCTTATCATTAATATCAACTCTTGCCATATCACATATTATCCGCTTAGTATCGGTAAGCATCTAGTTCTCGGGAAAAAATTACCCAACCAAAATCACTGAAATTCTGTTTTTCGAGGTGTTTTTGGCATGTGCTAACTTTTGATATTTTTTCTAGCCTGCTATGTGACCGAGATGCGATTTGAACATACTGTAGTATTCCACCGCCAAGGCCCTTGCATATACCATAGACAAAATAATTGAAGTCGAATGCCACAAGAATTGGCATGAGAAAAATGAAAGAAAAAAACTTTCCGAACAACCTAATACTAAGCGGGTGTCACAACGTAATACATATAATTCTTCTCTAATGGGTGTTTGTATGAATGAGATGTCGTCTGATCTAGTAGTTTCGATATCAGCGCAGTCGGATTCCGATATGTTGATCCGAACACTATTGGGGATGATAGAAAATAACTGAAGAATTATAACATTAGGCTGGTCAGAAAGTAATGTTAGATTTGAACCACCATGTTTGAGCACTCCCAAAATCCTTTTCGTTAACAAGTAAGCTCGATGGCTCATTATAGGGGTATACTTGGTCCATATAATTATGTATTCCAATCGCTTCATGCTTTTAGGATACCCGGGAAATCCAAGTTTTGTCAAATGTTATATTTTTACTCTTTTCTAAAAATATTTCCCGTCTCTCGTATTTTGTGGTGGAAAAGGGCCGTACATTCGCATATAGTGTAGTGAGAAGCACATGTGCAGTTCTTTCGAAAAATAGGTCAAACACTGTTCAATCCTCAACATAGCACGATTTACAGGCGCGCGCATAAGTGAGTGGGCAGAATTTGAATTTGTTGTATCTGTTTGCCCAGGAAAGACATCATTCTGGCACTATGGTGTTATGTACCAAATTCATCGGAGATTATTAACATGGTACTATGGTATGACGTCATCGCATAGTTATTGCGTAGTGATGACGCAATCGATCTGCGCTTTTTCAAAACGGCATTATTCTTATATAGATTTTTTCCTGTTCGCCATACTATCTATGATTGGAGATATGACAGAGGTCTACCCAGAATAAATTTTTGAAGGTGCTGCTCGGTCGCACATTTGCTGCAGCCTGGCTGCAAAAACAGGGTCTGAAATTTGGAACTCAGCTTCTAGACGAGCTAGGGACTCGTTCAAAGCATAAAAATTATCGTCATCATGATCCCAGACGATCCTGAAAATACGAAGACAAAATCTCATAATTTGCCCTCAGGGCATGAAAAGATCACTTTTTTGAATGACAATTTTTTGGACATTCATAACTTTGTGGAAAGGTTATGTAAAAATCTGGTTTTTATCTGGTAATGTTCAGAATGTATTGAAGAACTGATTTCCAACTTTTTAGAACGATTGGATACCTTTCCTGCCCGCGGCGATCTCTTATCGGAGGCATACTAGGGTCGGAAAACGCCCTGTTTACGCACTCTCGTCGTCTGCACTCTCTCACCTGTAGGGGTAAACATGGTGTTTCCCGACCCTGGTATACCTCCGATAAACGCGCGCCGCGGGCAGGAAAGATATCCAATCGCTCTAAAAAGTTGGAAATCAGTTCTTCAATACATTTTGAACATTACCAGATAAAAACCAGATTTTTACCTAACTTTTCCACAAAGTTATGAATGTCCAAAAAATGGTCATGCAAAAAAGTGATTTTTTCATGCCCTGAGGGCAAAATGTGGGATATCGTGTTCATATTCTCAGGATCATCTGGACTCATCATGTCGATCATTTTGATGCTTTTAACATGTCTCTAGCTAAGGAGCCGAGTTCTGAATTTCAGGCCTTGATTTTGCAGCAAGGCTGCAGCAAATGTGCGGCCGCGCAGCAACTTCAATTTTTTTTCTGGGTAGGCCTGATGCGTATCACCAACCTCAGAAAGTTTGGCGGGCTGGAAAAAATCCATGTAAGAATAATGGCGTTTTGAAAAAGTACAGTTTGATTGCGTCATCACTACGCAATAACTGTGCGATGATGCCCAAATACCATGGCCATAATCTCCAATGAATTTGGTACTTAACACCATAGTGCCAGAATGATGTATTTCCTGGGCAAACATATACAACAAATTCAACTTCTGCCCACTCACTAATGCGCGCGACTGTACATATCAATTAATTAATACCTCAGATATTAAGAGACCGGATCGGTAAGAATGGACCACCCCCTGGACACGATTCCTTAGGAATGAGATTTAGGCGTCCACACTGTATTTGTATGGACCCCTTAGCTTCAAGTATCACATAGTACCATCAAATACCTGCTTGGGTCTCTGATGCGTTAATTATAGGGTAGGAAATTTGAAAAAAAAACGAAAAATCATATTTCCTGAACGCGATAAGATAGACTCGAAATCTCTTCGGAATTACACTAGGTATCACAATCGATGGTGGTGACGAAAATTGTTGATCAGATACTTGGACTTTTAAGTACGTACATTAAGTACTTGGACTGTATTTGAACAAGTTACATCCAACTTATTCCAATCGTCCAAAAAATCATAAAAAAAGCTTTGTAAAAAATTGTCAAAAAATGTGAGTTCAAATCTTCGATTTTGTCGTTTTTGCATGGTGAAAAATTCACAATAATACATCCCCTTTTTAGCAAAACTGAATAAATCAAAAGTATAGTTTCTGGTGAGCAAATTTATCTAAAAGAATATTCAGCATTTGACTAAATTCCGCTGATTCGTTCTATTGAATTTTGGAGAAATCGAGATTGGTGAGAGATAGAAGCATGAGAATCTTAGAGATTTACATGCGAATCAAACTGATTTTATTATGAATTTGTAAGCGTAAACCTGCTAAACTTATTTTTAATGCTGAAAGTTCGCATATAATCTTCTTAATATTCAAAATTGTAATTGCGTAAATCCTCCAAGACACTAATTTGCTAATAATCAAATTGTGAGGATAGGTGATTGTTATGGGAGTTTCATGAAGCAGGACATCAAATTGCATTATAAAAAATACATTTCGATGTGTTTGCATGTAAATCTCTAAGGTTCTCATGCTTCTATCTCTCACCAATCTCGATTTCTCCAAAATTCAATAGAACGAATCAGCGGAATTTAGTCAAATGCTGAATATTCTTTTAGATAAAATTGCTCACCAGAAACTATACTTTTGATTTATTCAGTTTTGCTAGAAAGGGGATGTATTATTGGGAATTTGTTCACCATGCAAAAACGACTAAATCGAAGATATGAACTCACATTTTTGAAATTTTTTTACAAAGCTTTTTTTATGATTTTTTGGACGATTGGATTAAGTTGGATGTAACTTGTTCAAATATAGTCCAAGTATTGGGGTGTCCGGAAAGTTCGTATAATGCTTCGGAAAAAAGTCAGTTCACGATCAAATGCAGTGATTGCGCAATCTGTTTGTCAACAATGTATTGCATCATTCTGACGTTGAGTAGTGAGAGGATTTAATCAGTCTCCTAGTTGCTACATTGATTCTTGTGATGGACTCCCATCTCTACCTCCGAGCAGTTTTACTTCATTACTACCGTCTTGGCCGATCCGTGAAGGAGGCCCACTCTGCCCTGGCCCAGTCGGAAGGAGCTGACGCCCCCTCCATACCCTCCTGCTATAAGTGGTTCTCCCGCTTCAAGAAAGGGGAGTTTGGTCTCGATGATCAACCCCGCTCTGGACGTCCTCCCTCCCTCGATCAGCCTCTCGTTCTCCGCACACTGAAGCGCAAGCCCATGGCCAGTGTGCGTGAGTTGAAGAAGGATACTGGTACTCCCAGATCAACGGTGTCCGATATCCTCCATCGATCTGGGAAGAAGCCGAAACTCCCACAAGTGATTCCCCATGACCTCTCCCCCGAACAGCTGAAAAATCGTGTTCAAGTCTGTCGGGAATTACTCCATCGTAGATCTAATCTTCGATGGGTCAATTCCATCATCACTACATATGAGAAGTGGATCACGTACGATAATCCTGTGAGGAGACTGCAATGGGTGGATGCAGATGAGAAGCCCACGCCCGTCCCGAAGAAGGAAGAGCACGGAAAGAAGGAACTCCTCTGCTTCTTCTTCTCAGTGCTCGGTCCCATCTACTGGGAGATCCTCGCCCCTGCCAACAGCATCAATGCCGACCTCTTCTCTAAACAACTGGAAGATCCCTCCCAGACTCCTGAACCAGGGCAAAATTCTTCTTCTGATGGACAATGCTCGCCCACATCGAGCGAAGATGACCCAGAAGAAAATGGACGAGCTGAAGATCGAGAGGATTCCCCATCCACCGTATTCCCCGGATCTCTCCCCATGCGACTACCACTGCTTCCGCTCTCTCCCTGACTTCTACAAAGGAAAGAAGTTTAAGAATGGAGATGAAGTTGTGAGGGCTTTCTTGAACTGGGCGGTCTCGAAGAAACAAGCATTCTGGAAGAGAGGAATCGAGACCCTACCCAATCACTGGAGGGAGGTAGTGAGAAAAAAGGGGCATACATTGGTCACTGAGAATTGTAAAGTATCGAATAAAAAATAAAAACAAAAAATTATACAAACTTTCCGGACACCCCAATACTTAAAAATCTGATCAACAATTTTCGTCACCACCATCGATTGCTCAATATTCGGACGAAAATATTTTGGGCAAACAGATATCTATAGATGTCGTGTTTGGATAATGTTGAACTATGACAAGCCCCTTTCAACTTACATGTAGTTGAAGCCTCATCTAAAATAATTTTTTTTAGTTTTGGATGCCCAAATTGACCACCAATCGAGGGTGTGAAAATAGACTATTTTAAAATAAAGCAAACCCTCGCGTTTTGTTCCTAATTATACGTTTACGTTCTTGCACCTTCATTTTCCACAATGTTCATGTATCGGAACCTTCATTTAGTGTCAATAACTGAATTTCGGTAGAATTCGTGAGTATTTTCCGCTCTGGGAGACAATGACGGGAAAGTCCGTTTGATTGCTCTTTGGTACCAGGTGATGCAGAATTCAATGGGCTACATTATAGACATATTCGCGTGCTACCGTTCTGCTATATTTAAAAATTGGAGCCGAAAAACTGAAAATTTTGGGTACGAAATCGATTTTACAATCATGTTGGAATCGATTTCAATTATTCAATTTTCGTTATCGGTGATACCTAGTGTAATTCCGAAGAGATTTCGAGTCTATCTTATCGCGTTTAGGAAATATGATTTTTCGATTTTTCAAATTGCCTGCCCTATAATTGACGCATCAGAGACCCAAGCAGGTATTTGATGGGCCTATGTGATACTTGAGGCTTAGGGGTCCATACACATACAGTGTGGACGCCTGAATCTCATTCCTAAGGAATCGTGTCCGGGGGGTGGCGATTATGGTCGATTCTTACCGATCCGGCCTCTTAAGAGACCTGCTCTGTAAAAATCTACCACCCCCCGGACACATCCTCTAGCAATGAGAACCTAAAGCACATACATGGTAGTTAGGAGGGTCTTGGACCCGCATTGCACAAAATTACCCATATTTTATGTCATCGCCTAAGATGCGTGAAAAAATCCGCATGAAGTGCAAAAAAGTCGAAAATCGTATCTTCTAAATGGTAGAAGATGGACTTAGTTTCATATTTTCATTAACGTAGGGGTACTCTGAAACTACTAAAAACTTGTTTTGATTGAATTCTGCATAACTTCAAAAATATTTTTCGGGAAAAAAATTTCGTATTTTTGATCTAGATCTCCCATTTCGAGTGGAATTCCATAGCTTTCATGCACACGTTGGAATACACTCGTACCTGTATTGAACCCACACCAAATTGGATACTCTCACTTTTTCAAAGTCTGGGGATTTTGAATCGAAGGTAGTGCTTCTGTGCACCTGGGTGATAAACTGAAGCCATATCATTCACTCGATGGGCAAATCGATTAAACAAGATATTTTTTTTAACATTTCATAGCTTGGTATAATACATTAAAACTTGAAAGCCTGAAATTGTTGCATTTCCGATAATTCGATTTTTCGACCTTCGATTCTATGTTAATTTTAGTATCTCAAAAAGGTCATTCGCATTGCAAATCCCATAGTTTCGACCAAGAAGGTGCAGTAGTTTACGTTGAGTTCAAATTTACATAATGAGCTTCATGTGTGCTTTCAAAGTCCCAATATATGCGCCCAAACATCCCTGATCGAGAGAAACGAAAAAAAGGAAAATATCGAAATTATGAGGTAATGCACTGAATTTACTATCTACGAACGGTTCTTAACATTCCTAAACCGCGTGCGTCATGTTCTCATCAATGGTACCTCAGAATTATCCATTTCTGAAATTTCGTTTTTCTGATCATCGATTTTGATGAAATTTTGATATCCAAGAAACACCTATATTAGAGCAGATCCAATAGTTTCAACCGAGAAATGATAGCAGTACTCAGCATGGATGCAGAAATACAAAATCAGTCTCCCACGTGCTTTCAAACTCCTGTAAAATATGACCAAATCTACGTGATCTGTAGAATCAAAGAAAAAAGTATAGCGAAATTTAGATGAAACTGCATTTTATTTTGTATTAAAGAATGTATTGTAGTATTATTTAATCATGTCAGTCATGTTGACATCAATAGTACCACAATTTGGCTCATGTTCGATAATCCGATATTCAGCAGCGCGTTTTTGACGAAATTTTGGCATCTGTTGAACATCACACGCATTCCAGAGCCCAATGTTTACAAAAGAAAATGGTAGTATCCTTCACTATTAGAACGAATAATACAACAATGCATTTTCACTGGCTTTCAAATTTCGGAGTTATGCAGAATTCAATCAAAACAAGTTTTTAGTAGTTTCAGAGTACCCCTACGTTAATGAAAATATGAAACTAAGTCCATCTTCTACCATTTAGAAGATACGATTTTCGACTTTTTTGCACTTCATGCGGATTTTCTCACGCATCTTAGGCGATGACATAAAATATGGGTCATTTTGTGCAATGCGGGCCCAAGACCCCCCTAACTACCATGTATGGGCTTAAGGTTCTCATTGCTAGAGGACGTGTCCGGGGAGTGGTTGATATGGTCGAGTCTTATGGAGCGGGTCTCTTAAACACTTTTCAAGCGATAACGTTTCCTGTTTCGAGGTTCAATGAGACTGGTTTCTAAACAAGTGCGCTACCATGATACACTATGGTGCTACATACCACAGATAAACATTTCAACTAAGCCCTTCTCTACTTTTAGAAAACATTGATTTTCAGTATTGATGAATAAAGACCAATATTGTCAAATTTTCGATTTTCGGTATACGGTGAATGACTGATTTCCTCAAAAGGGAGCCGTATACTGCTAAGAGTATATTGAATAGATAACCACAAAAGTAGGACTTTTCACAAACAAGAAGTCTTGTAATAGACGAATTTCGATGTTCAAATTTCATAGTCGGGATGATGAATGCTGCATGTTTTGGCAGAAGTATTATATGCCCACTTTAATATATTTTAAAGTTAAACACGGATAGTGTTTTTCGTTTCACTGCATTTGAGATGGTTACATCTATAGTTACTGATGCACGGTAAAAATAAGTATTTATGTTGATGTGCAGTTAGCGTCAAGTTAAAATTTAGTGTTTTTTCTGACAGGCCATTCGCAGCGGACCAGCTTCACGTGTTGTATTGTGATATCCGTATGCCCTATCCTAGCACGAACCCGTTCTCTCATCACTTATTGCGTCCAATATTTGCACATATTATATTTCAGCTGATAATACATCAATAGAGGCAAACGGACACGCACATGTAATATGTTTGTGTTTGTAAGGAAAACAGCGCAGTTATTGTTGATTGCAGGCGAGCGACACTTTTTGACGTGCATTGACTTTATCACCATCATAATTCAAAATTCTAAAATAGATTTATCACGACTGAAGTTGAACCACAAAATGATGATTGTGTGTTTGTAAGGAAAACAGATATACATATCCAAATGCGATTCATCGATTCATAGAAACGTGTCGTGAAACGTGTCGAAACGTGAAACGTGTCACATAGAAACGTCCAAGTTATAGTTGAACTAAACACAATACAATTTAAAATAAGTATAATAATGGTGGATCGTTTTTACAGTTTCATTTTAATCTCGCGAAATGTGAATGTGAATTCGGGACCCATTCACATTGGACGACTGGTAGTCCACTTTCGTCTTAACGTTAAATTTATTCAGCTTTTTCGAAATTTCAATTTGCATAAGAATCTGGAGTGCCGATGATGAGATGAATGTGTACGATGTATCCATTATCAGCTGGATTTGGAACTTTTGATGCTTCAGCGCGGCGATAAAAGAGTAGAATTCATTATTGCCTGAATGCGATACTACTATTCAGTATTTTTAAAAAAATATATTAGTACTGTTTAAATGATTTAGTTGGGAGCACTCACCTAACATGCCGAATTTATATTGTAATACTTTTGATGTATGCATGTGGAGCTGTTGACAATTGTATATTTTAGAAATTTGATGAACGAGTGGTCTGCAAAACAAAACAATGGAGAATTTGAAACACACAACTTGCAAATCAGTTGAGAATGATTGAATTTCTTTGAAAACAATGGTCTCCACAATCGGTTTTGCATATCTTTTCGTCACCGGTCTGCCTATATATCCAACTTTGTGAGCTATCAATTTACGGGCGTCTAGTGTCAATTTCGAATTTCTCAGTCCGCGAGCATCGTGCGAAAAGTCTATCGATGCGGTTGAATAAAAATTGGTCCACCGCCTCATTTTCGAAGGAACGAGTCATTTCGATAAGCTGAATGATTGGATATGGTTAGATACCGCAAGTTGGGTGACCGAAATGCTTTGGCAGGGTCATTTGTGGGTCTAATGTATCCCTTTGAGGTTAAATAAGGTCATACTTTTTGCCGTTTGGCGATATCGTATCTCTGACTCGAGTTATGACCCAAAAACACCTCGAAAGAGTCACAACGGAAAGGTAGTCGAAATGGGGACGAGGGCGAAGCGGGCGGAGCCCGCTCTGCCTCGTTTCTCCAAAAGTTTGAGCATAGCTTCGCATCGAGCTTGGCTCGAGGTGGAGAGGAAAGGCAAAGGTCCTCTAGAGGTCCTCTCCTCACGCGCTCTCTGCACGCGCCGGGTGAGAGACAAGCGAGAAAGGAGAGAGGAAGCACCACCCCTTTGCAGTTCCATTAGCGCACGCTCTTGAACCTTTGAAATTAAATGATTAACCGGAAAAAAATCCTAAAAATACGTTCTCGGTGTCAATCGACGCCTAAAAGCAGTAACTATTCATCACACCATGCCCGTGTTAAGAATTGACGTCGGAACCTTTCCATTTCCCTATCATGAACCCTAAATCGGTCTTTTTTAGATATTTCTGATAAGATAATGCATGATGGGCACCCTGTCGTTTATAGACACTAGTCAGACGTACCCAAAAAAATTTTTTTCCATATTTTTTGGATAAGCATTCGCTGCGTCATTTCGAAAGCCAGATTTCGACGCGCCTCTTTCTCCTCCTAAGTAAGCGGAGCCTGCGGTCTCTAGATATGGTAAAGTACATACGAAACAAGCTGTAGTTACTTACATCGTCTGACGTTGCGACATTTTGAGTAAACCCATGATCAGCCACACCGAAAAAGATTTAGAGGAATCGATAATTTTAATTCAGCAAATCTTTCATTTGGGTTGAGTAGAATCGAGAAGAAAGGAATGACGGAAAGACTATCGATGATACAAAGATTCTCAAGGACCAATGCGTTCCATCGATGTGAAATCTGTAATCAATTGTAAAAAAATTACATTGGTCCAGAAAAAAAAGTGGATGGAGTGCTTCCTACACGGCTCGTGAGGATAATGGAGACTTTACAGGCACGCGACAGGCATGGATGTTTCCCGGGCTCTCGATTTATTCAAACCACCAACATTAGTATTTTTCAGTGAGAGAGTTATTTAATGGCGGCTTCGCGTCGTGAAAGTGAGGGAGACGTCCTCATTTCGCAAAAGGAGCGCGAGCTCGCATACATATGCCGGAGAGAGGCGCGCGCTAATTCCCCGGTTTAGAGTGAGGTCAGTGTTTAGAGTGTTTAAAGTGTTTAGAGTGTTTAGAGTGTTTAACGCAATCAGTGCGTTGATTGCGTTAAAGGTCTGCCTTAACGAGACGTGCCTAATGACTATAATAATTTATTGCTGAACGATCGCTAGTTTGGTAAGGACATTCTTATACAAGATTTTGTATATGATAAACTGGCTAATCTGCAGTCCTCGATCGTTTCTTGCCCCATTCTGAGAATTTTCCTGATGACATCCGATGGAAGAGAGGAGATGGAGAGACGATTACATCGAGATGAATACATGTTGGGTCGATCACAACTAGTATATTCCAAAAACTAGTCAATATATAATGAATTACGAAAGCGGGTGTCACCAGTACTTACACAGAAGATGTGTTGAACATTATAAATGGACAGTACTGTCATGATGATATCTTACGCACAAAGAATCGGAAAATAATCTTTTTGTGTTGTTTTGATCACGTTGTTATGGAAAGCCTTGGGCAGTTGTTGAAGCATGCTGAACGAATTTAAAAATACATTTCAAGTTAGGCTCTTATGGGGCAATATGCATATTGCATGTTTGGAATTTTGTGCCATACTTTATAGTTTTCCCGGAACTGTGATTTAGTCGATTATCGACGAAAATCCAGATCTGTTTACTGCATTCATTCATGTAATCACTCATGTCTATCGACCAATGTTCTAACCAATTGCTTATTAGAACGAGTGTCAGGTACACCTGCGAGTAATTGGAATCATTGTTCTATGAAATCGTTATATTCCTTTCACGAGTAAAAGCCTTCCTGGTTTTGTCCTACGCAGTAAATTATGTGAACAGTTGGAGATGCAGTTTTAGTTGTTGCCCTTTCATTGACACCCGTCCTTCAGTGTATCCCGCATTGCGCTAAGTGATGGAAGGATCGATTCGCTTCACCAAAATTCTGGCTCGGATCTTTAGCGGAGTTTCATGTACATGTGCCTTGGCAGGAATTGTCTGCAATTGCATCATCTTTCTCGCAACTGTCAAGACACGGTTTGAAATGCAAAACGTCTCTATCATTTTTTCTTATGACACTTTCAGGTCGCTTCGGGCCACTTACAACATTCTCATCGCACTTTGCGCCCTTGCTGATGTCCTTCATCAAGTTTGTCATTCAATGTTTATGCACGATTTCACACAATACTTTTCAGTTTGGGACATTGGGACAACTTCAATTTCTGTTCAACGTTCACATGGAAATCGACAGTGATCTCTGCAATGTGATAATGGTGATTTGTAGATGGAAATATTTTCCAATAAGTAAATTAACCTCATTGTATTCCCTTCAGTTTCTTCCCGAGATTGGTCTAGCGATCGGGTGCACATGCATTTTGTGCGTCGGATTAGATCGAATGCTATCCGTTCTATTCGCAATGAAATATCGGGCAATCAATAAACGATTATACCACCTTGTGAGTCGCACCATTTGTAATCTACGATACACATTTTTAGTTTATGGGATTCCTGATTGTATCATATTGTGGCTATTTAAGCGCTCTTATGATAATTTTCCGTCGGAAACGGTTAGCTTTTCTGGAGTTTCAATTAATTACACTGATCATATTGTGTCCAACAGCTAGATCATATATTCAGCAAAGTTAGATGCGAAATTATTACTCCATATCCGGATTTGGGCATCCTTTGGTTTGCCGGTGGTAATTTTATCGTCAACGTCGTCAGTACGGTAGCGTATTTCGTTATCTGGATGGGACTACGGTCTCATGCTGGTAAGTTTCATTGAGTAACAACATACTTTTGAATAAAGCCTAGTTGATCATATTTGAGACCTGAATGGAATGAAGCGCATCATCAAATCGCTCTTCATAATTTTCGTTGTTGACGTCAGTGGTTGGATTCTGACTCCCGGACTTGTGGAATTGTCTCAGCACATCGGCCTCAATAGTAAAGTGCATGCTTCGATTTTCATAGCATGTCCACTGCAGCTGACCAAAAACTCGCAATGGAGAGATTCAGCGTCATTTTCATTAATGTCGCGCTTTCAGTCAAGCTTCCAATCTATTACTTCACGAGGTTAGTCAGAAGTGATTCGTTTTTCACAAATTAAATTTCCAGCACTGAATATCGCGAGGCGATTAGATCAATTGTCTTTGGCAAATCCTCATCATCGAAGATATCCATGACTGTTGAAATAATTTATAACGATGCAAAACGAAATGCTGTATTGCTACAATAGTATTTATTGTTTAAATGTACGAAAAAATGTTTAAACAATTCAAATAATTTGAATAGATGCCGGGCAAATGTATTAGGTTGGTAAGAAAGTTCTGTCGCATACTATTTTTCCATTTTTTATTGTCTGAATAAATTGTTTGTAAATTCAATTTAACATAAGGTGAAGTGATGTAAGTAGTACACGCCAACAGGTTTAAGTCGATTCTATTTCGCATATAAAGCGAGTAAATAAATAAAATCTCGAAAATTCTGAAAATGACGATTTTATTGTGTAATTTTTTGAACTCCGTTTGAATAAGATCTGCCAATTGCTTCTACTGCTTTGAATGGTGATAACACTAGAGTTGCACATCAATATTATCACATAACATCCGGAATCCGATGTGTAGGAAGCTGCAGATTTTTTAAAAAAGGCTGATTTCAAAGAACAATTTTCGGTTTCATAATTTGAAAAAATGTAGCTTACGAACAGATAGGTGCACCACTTTCCCATTTAGGGTAACACTAATCATACCGAGTACTTCGTCACTCACTCCAACTGAACTTCCTGGATCAATCGCTGAAGTAAAATTAAAATTCATGATCGCCTGGCAAGGAGATTTTTATATGCAATTGTAGAGTATCACATACTAGTTACAATGATACAAATCCCAAGTGGCTAAGTTAACTTCCCATCGAACCCCTGGTCGTTGGTGACGAGTAAAATGCATGTTCGCCTGGCGATGAGATTTTTATATGTAATTGTAGAGTATCACACACTAGTTACAATGAAACTACTCCCAAGATTTAACTCCAACTATTCATCGAACAGCGCTCCGTTGTCCTACCCCCGTATGACTATATCACGCTCTGGATAAACGTATGTTTAGTCTAGCCCATGTATTAACGGGTATATCTTACAAACTGGCCATTTCATGGGGCAATTAATCGGTTTCTGGCACAAATGCATATTTCTGTGAGAACCATGTGTAATTCAGATAACGCATCGATGGAACTCCATGGCACTCGAGTATATCAATAACTGTAAAAACCTTCCTACAATCCACATGTTTTCCATGCGCCTCGGCAAATATTGCGGATTTGTAAACCTGCGAATGTGTATTGCAAGCATCTTCAATTCCAAGTGTCCCTACACCATTAGCCAACTCTCCCGATAGCATGAATTTTGAAACTTTTCTCATGGAAATTAAAAACACGTCGATTAGTTTGATAATGGAAACGAATAACTCATTACACCATCAACAGGTACACTGGGAATAAATTATTTATATTATTTTATTGTGTAAATTATCTATACCTATATATAAAGCGACGTGTCCGTACGTCTGTTCAGATTGCGAAACGAGTACGAAATTTGGAGGGAGAGAGATCGCGCGTCAACAAGTTTCGAAATGAGTGATTGCGGAATCTACTCCGCTAGGACGGGGCCCCCGCCGAAGGCGGAGGGCAGCCGGACTAGTATTATTATATTTCGCAGAAAGATGAATGCAACGACGAAGGCGAACGATTAGACCAACTAACGGGTGTACATGCGTTTACGGAATACGAAGAACTACGTTATAATAAGATTCGGCTAACGGTTCACCTTCAACCTTCTGCAATCCTCCGAACGGGTTCTTCTGAAGGATCTTATTGAAATTCTGAGCCGTGAATGCAGGAGCATTCGGGTTGGGGAATGTCTTTCCCTTGTCTGGATATCCATGCAGTTTGTAGCAAGTTGCCATCGTATGCCCAGGCTCCTGCAGTGCTCACACGATCCTGTTCCCTTTCCATCCTTGCACTCTTTCTCATAGTGTCCCTTTCTGGTACACTTAGGGCAGATAACATCAGCTCGTCTCTGTGTGTGTCCTCGAGCCGTCGTCTGCGTCAATCCACTCGAACTCTTGAAATTCTCCCTCGTTGGTCCTCCAATTTCCTTCAGATACTCCAATAGTAGCAACTTCGCTTTCATTGTCGCGTAGGATTCTCCAGCAGCGTACAACTCGACCAGTTTCTCGTGCTGCTCCCTTCTCTCGTAGAGAAGAATGAGGTGGCTCCTTCTCATAATCTCCTTCTTGTCCTTGTCTGACTCTAACTTCCTAGTGATCCTCTCCAGCTCATCGTACACAGTAGCGGCTTTCCGTCCTTGAACTTGAATCTTTCCTAACTTCTTCGTATCCTCAATCAACTCAAAGGGAGTTTCTTCCGAGAGCCGTAATCTCATCCATTCCATGACCTTGCTCAGTCCTGCTTTCTTGACTGATCTAGGGATATATCTGAATGTCTCGGCGGCTTTGCCCGTGACACGAGCTCGAGTCGGTGTCATAATTAGAGGAGCAGGCTTGGATGCCATTGGAGTGGAGCTCCGAGAGAAACAGGAGAATGCTACGGCTCCTGAAGTGAAGAAGGCCGACGCTGACGGTTCGGTCGAGGACAAGGATGAGGATATGAAGGGTGAAGGCGAAGCTGTAGTCCTCAGACACTGTGTGATCGCTAGAGGAGAAATGGACATGGTGTGGACTAATGGAGTGCCCGGGAGCACAGTGATACTGGATTCATCGATGGATGGAGTCGTCGAGGGGATCTTAGTGAATGAATCGGTTGTCCCGGTTCCTGTAATGAATACCACCGACAAGGAAATAGTGTTCGAGAAGCTTCAGTCGGTTGGGAGATGGAAGAAGTGCGTGGCTCCGGAGACTGGAGGCGCAGCCATCAAGAAGATACACCGAGGAGGTCACGCAGACGATATGAATCGATGGAGGGAGATTGAAGAGAAGATGAAGAAGAATAATCCAGAGGGACTTACTGATGATGTAGTCCGGCTCTTGAGGAAGCACCAGCACGTCTTCGCAGTGAAGGACGATGAGTTGGGTGAGTTGAAGGGATTCGAGTGTGGAATAGAGTTGACGGAGGAGACGCCAGTGAAGCAGAAGCCACGGCTCGTCCCTTTCGCTATACGTGAACAGCTGAGACTGTTGATTGAGAAGATGAAGATGCAGGGAGTGATCGAGAGGTCGAGCAGTCCTTGGAATTCTCCGATCGTCATCGTGAAGAAGAAGAATGGAACGATACGGCTCTGCATAGATTACCGGAAGGTCAATCTACGAATCAAGCACGATGCACACCCACTACCACATCTGGAGAGTACAATTCAGAGTCTGGCCAGGAAGAAGTGGTTCACTACGATCGATCTAGCTTCTGGGTTTTGGCAGATACGGCTGAGAAGGCCAAGGAAGTTACCGCTTTCAGCTGCCTCGGAGAGCACTTTCAGTTCAAAGTTCTACCGTTCGGACTAGCTACAAGTCCGTGCATGTTCCAACGAGCAATGATGGACATGCTCAAGGAAGAAATGGAGAAGGAGGGAGAGAAGCGTAGAGTGTACTGCTACATCGATGATTTGCTGATTGCAACTGAGACGAGGGAGGAGCAATTGGAGACACTGGCATGGGTGCTCAAGAGAATGGAGGAGAAGGGAGTACTCATCAATCCGGAGAAGTGCAGATTTCTCGCAGATAACGTGCAGTATTTGGGTCACATCATTACTAAGGATGGAGTGGAGTTGGAGGGAAAGAAGGTCGCAGCAGTGCGTGAGTACAAGAGACCTACCAATCCGACGGAAGTGAGGCAGTTTCTTGGACTGGTGAACTTTCAGAGGAGATTCATAAGGAGGTTCGCTGAAATTGCAGATTCATAAGGAGGTTCGCTGAAACCCCTCTCCACTCATTGACGTCTGGAAAGGAGAAATGGTTGTGGACAACTGATCACGAGAAGGCTTATGTACGGCTCAAGGAAGCAGTTGCGACGGCTCCATCTCTGATTCAACCCGATTACGGAAAGGCAATATCGGGAGAGAGACCGTTCCACATCACCACCGATGCAAGCCTGAAGGGGATTGGTGGTATTCTCACACAAGCTGGAGATGATGGAGCACAGCGACCGATTGCTTTCTTTTCGAGAAGTCTGAGAGGACCATAGAGAAGATACTCGATCGTGGATGCGGAGGCGCTAGGAATCTATGAGTGTGTGAAGAAGTGGAAGGGAATAGTGTATGGTACTAGAGTGATAGTGAGGACGGATCATCAGGCATTAGTGAGTATGTTCAAGAGGAGTAATGTTGCACCAAGGATACTGAGATGGGCCGCTGAGCTTAATCAGTTCGATCTGCAGATTGAATACTTGAAAGGAAAAGAAAATCAAGTAGCTGATGCCCTTTCAAGGAACCCGATGGAGCTCGAAGGAGAGCCTGTGACAATCGGAGAAGACGTCGTCATCAATAGAATGCAGGCTTTGATGATTGGAGAAGGAGGAGATTCCACGGCTCAAGATCTCTCTAATATTAAGTCAGTAAAGACTCGGTCAATGGTTGAGAGATCAAATGAGGATGAAGTGACTTGTGAGAGAGATAAGAAGATAGAAGAGTGGAGAGTTGACCAATCGAGAGATGAGTGGGTGGAAATGGTGAAAAATGGATTAGAAGATGTGAAGTTGGGAAAGAGAGAGGCGGACGGAAAAGTGGAGATGACATTTTCGAGCATGGATCTCAGTTGGGCAGATTTCAAGGTTCACAAGGGACTACTGTACCTGATGGGTCGTGAGCACCAATTGTTGTTGTATGTGCCGGAGAGTAGAAGGAAGAAGCTTGTGAAGCAGATGTACGAGAGTGTTCTGCTTGGACACTCTGGATCGAAGAAGCTGCTACAACTGCTCAAGAAGGAGTTTGTCTGGGGAGGAATGGATAAGGAGGTGACTGAGATTGTGCAGAGATCGCCAATCCAAGGAAGAGATACATCCCACCTCTACAACCAAGAGTGACGAGAGAACCGTTGGAGTTGGTCGCCGTCGATATACTGGATTTTGGCAGGAGCAAAGAAGGAAATCGATACGTGCTCGTGATAATGGACTTGTTCAGCAGGTTCGCTGGTGCTTATCCGATTCGAGACAAGAAGGCGACTACCGTTGCCCAAGTGTTTCTAAATCGATGGGTTCTTGAGAATGGAAGAGTACCTCAAGCACTACTAAATGATAATGGAGGAGAGTTCGTGAATGAGATAATGGAGGAGATCACACGGCTCTGGAAAATCGAGCGTAACTGTACATTACCGTATCACTCGCGAGCCAACGGTGGAGTGAAACGGCTCAATAGGACTCTTACCGAGATAATGAGAAGACTGCCATCTTCGCCCGAGGAATAGGAAGATGCTCTCCCGTATGCATTGTATGTCTACAACAACTCACCTCATAAAGTCACTGGAGAGACTCCGTCGTTTCTCATGAATGGCCGTGACGAGAGGTTACCTGGAGGAGAACCGACGAGAGTAAATGAGAAGTACGTCGTGGACAGAGACGACTACAAGACTGGGATGCAGCTGTTAATGAGGAAGACACTGGAAGAAGTGAACAGGAGGTTGGATGATGAGAGAAGAAAGATGAAGGAGACGTATGATAAGAAGTTCAAGCACAACAAAGGAAATGAACCCAAGATTGGAGACAGGGTTTACATCAAGAAGGAATTGAACGGCTCGAAAAATCCCAAGCTGGAGCTGGAATGGGAAGGACCTTACCGTGTTATAGACAGAGGCACCACTACCGCCACCACTAGGAGACTAGCAGATGGGGTAGAGAAAGTGGTTCAGTTGGATAGGATTCGGAGAGTGCCGGGAGAAAATGAGGATGAAGATGCTGGGATGATTCTGAGAGTGGGGGAACTGGAGAGAATGGGAGATGATGAGAATTATCTCAGGTACGTCATCGACGAGAATGACATCCTCCACTGGAAGAAGGAATGCACGGCTTGTGGAGTGAAGACTCTCGAAGAGAAATGGAAGAAGTGCCCGAAAGGAATGGAGACGATCGAGATCAGGGCGCCGTATGACATGGTGCAGGTCATGGCACTGATTCGAGAGGAGGGCGATGATCCGGCTCCACTCATCATCACGGAGTGGATGGAGAACAAGAGGATGGCCAACATCACCGAGGAGGATGTGATCGGTGGTCTGACCAGAGGGTTCTGTGCGCACGCAACACCTCTGATTCGGATGGACAATGTTGAACTTGGACGGCTCAAGACATTCGACCTTCCTAAGGATGTTCCCTATCGGCTTGAGAAAGCGTATCGAACTGTGCTCCGAGAGCATACAGAGGAGATCCCCAGAGATGGAGTGATCATCATGCACAAGCCTCTGGAGAATGCTGTTCCCACGGCTCCTCTCGGAAATGAGAAAGTGTGGAAATGGCGATTCGAAGAGCACCACAAGATGCTGGAATCAGTCATGGAAGAAGTCAAGGAGCGCACTCGTCATTTCGTGATTATGATGGCACATGACCTCTCAGTCGATCGTGCAAAGGAGATCATCCTGAGTGTAAATTCAGCGATCACTGAAGGACTACATCGTGTGATCTTCGTCAAGGCCATCTGGAACAGGGAGCACTCGTACAAGGGCCGCGCAGCGATCGAGGCATTGTACCTGGAGTTGCAGCCACGGCTCAAGAATGGAGTCACGCTTCTCCCTGACACCGGACGCTACAACACGAAGGATGTGTAAGTTGAGAAGCTGATCCTGATCAGGAAGATGGTGATGAGAGATTATGAGGCGGCATTCTCAGCCATCATGATGGAAACGCAGTGTAGCATTGAGGGCAAGGCCAAAAGGGAGTGTTTCCGCTGTGGATCAACGGAGCATATCGTGAGGGACTGCCCTGAGAAGAGAAATCACGGCTCACGCATCGTTTCTCACAATGAGGAGAAGGGACACGGCTCGCACAATGGGAGACCGAAGAAGAGAAAGAGCGAGGAGGGTAGAAGAGGAGGAGGAGAGGATAGAGCCGAGGACGGCTCTGCTTCGAAGGACCGGGGAGATGTAGGAGGATCGAGCTATGCAATGAAAGGAAGAAGAAAGTAAAGGAGAACTAATTAATCATAATTCATCTGTAAAATTATCGTAATTTAAACATAGTTCGTGATTTGTAACCGTTATCCGTAAATTAGGCATTTGAATTTTCCCTATATTTATCGCCCAATGCTGTAATTTGGAAGCCATGCTTACAATTCTAATTTCTCGCTATTTTCTCCTATTTTCCTCTAGTTTTCAGTCGTAATTATGTTTATCTTGTGTCTAGTAATTAAGTGCTTTTACCAATGTCTAATTTCTCTCGTTAAGACGCGAATAAAAGTCTACGGCTCTGCTATAAACTCTCGAGTTTGTTCACAAGGCAAGGCCAGACGTATTCATCTCAATCGGGATTTATCAAGACGGCTCTGGAGGTTAATACCGCTTGCCGTTTTGCTGGACTTATAATAGTACTGTACCCCCTGATACCGTATGCCCCTACCGTAACCCCCGATTATCGCAAACAAACTTTATTTTTAAAAAGTCCTGGTACCGTGCGCAATCGATTCTACAGTACCCAAGTAACTATAGTAACCCAGTTCCTTGGGTCAGATCCAGTTCCTTGGGTCAAACATTTTTCTAAATATTTTAAACATTTTTCTAAAAATCCAAAATTGATCAAAAAATGATTATACAATAATCACATATACTCCGGAACACGGGATGGAATGGGTCGAAAATTAGTCGAAAATTAACGGAGATACGAACAAAAAACTGACCGCCCATGTCGATTTTGGATGTGATCTACCATGAAGGCTTTTGATCTACCACCTCTCTTACTCGAGTTCAGAGATCCATCGAAAATCGATGAGAAAATAGGGGTTGTCTTTGCCATGTGCAGGGATGTTTGCGATTCTACGATGAAACGCGTGATATTATTCCTCTTCATCTGCCAGTTTAGAGCAGATTATAGTTTAGTCTTCCCAGGTACCTGTTCCGCAATTATTGCGTAATTATTATTGCTGAAAACGGACCGTTTTGAATGTATTGCGCGATAATGAATGAAACAAAGTATTAATTTTCGAAGAACACTGAGTCTTTATCATGATACACAAAACATAATATTTTTGAATTTCGGACTACAATAAAAAGTCAAATCTAATTGTCAAATGACCTGACTTTGCTCTCTAATTGTTTGCATATTTCTTGGTAATGTGAATGTTGACTTCCTTATCATTGTGGGTCAACTTAGAAATATTGAGCGTGGTATTGACAGAATCGACATTGGCTAAATGATCAACTCCTTGTTGCCATAATTGATCAGTTGAATGCCAGTCGAATACTCGAATACGGTCAACTATGGAGAAAATAATTCACGAAATTATGGAGAATTTGAATTTAAGTAAATTATGTGCGGAAAGAATAATCACAGTTTTAAGTAAAATATATGCCTGAAAAAAAGGCCGATGTGTTAATGGTTAGACGTTGAATTTTGCAATTGAAGGTTAGCTTCTCGATAGCCGATCCAAAATTTCGGAATTCATAGCTTGTTCATTGTAAGGATAAGTACTTATACATCATTCTCAAATGAGGCTTTCGTGACTTTAGAGGAAACTAGTTCTTCAATCACAACTCTCGGCTTCTGACTAAAACAACTCCGATATCGATTTCGAGTTCGTCAATGTGGAAACACTGATCGTAGGTTAAAATGCTTGATGAATTGCTGTTTCCTATTGGCATTGAATTCGTGCGTGTTCATTGACGACCTTAATATTTTGATTTTTGGCATCGATCGTTCTTTGTATCCCACTTCAGCTGAGTGATCTGAACAATTTGTCCAACTTTTAACGCCGAAGATCTTTCTCTTTGAAGGGCAGGTGCATTTCATGTGAATCACGTTCCAATTAGCCCAAGTGAGTTTTTCCATGGAAAGAAGCCTAATATCAAGTATATCTTTGCGCGTTGTAATGTACTCGAAGGTCAAGGCGCTCCAGCGATGAATGATCTGCATTGGAGCCTGTGCAGGATTACAATTGCTACGTAAACATCTGCAATCTAGATAATGCCATGCTATGGCAATCATAATTGAAATGAAATTACGTCATCATAAAACTAAACATATTCGCTAACCAATTTGCACATATCGATCAAATCCAGCCCTATGCGTTTTATTATTTTTCTTATGAAATCAGATGGTAAATTCGCGAGGGCAATATCGTCGGTAGGTGAATATGACGTTGATCTGAAGGGGTTAAATATATTGAAAAAGTAGTATTTAAATGAGTGTTTAAGGCATTGAACGGATATGTAATGCGGTATGTAATGCGTTTTTATTAGCAAAAAAGTTATCATACAGAGGACTGTAAATTAATCTTTATCAGGCCAAGATTAATGCAATGGTGGCGATGAAGAGGACATATCAAAAATGTCTTTCACGTATATTTTTAAATTGTAAATAGAAAAGCCAAGTATAGTTGTAATATGAGTTTTTCCCATTGGCATTGAATTCGTGCGTGTTCATTGACGACCTTAATGTTTCCTATTGGCATTGAATTCGTGCGTGTTCATTGACGACCTTAATATTTTGATTTTTGGCATCGATCGTTCTTTGTATCCCACTTCAGCTGAGTGATCTGAACAATTTGTCCAACTTTTAACGCCGAAGATCTTTCTCTTTGAAGGGCAGGTGCATTTCATGTGAATCACGTTCCAATTAGCCCAAGTGAGTTTTTCCATGGAAAGAAGCCTAATATCAAGTATATCTTTGCGCGTTGTAATGTACTCGAAGGTCAAGGCGCTCCAGCGATGAATGATCTGCATTGGAGCCTGTGCAGGATTACAATTGCTACGTAAACATCTGCAATCTAGATAATGCCATGCTATGGCAATCATAATTGAAATGAAATTACGTCATCATAAAACTAAACATATTCGCTAACCAATTTGCACATATCGATCAAATCCAGCCCTATGCGTTTTATTATTTTTCTTATGAAATCAGATGGTAAATTCGCGAGGGCAATATCGTCGGTAGGTGAATATGACGTTGATCTGAAGGGGTTAAATATATTGAAAAAGTAGTATTTAAATGAGTGTTTAAGGCATTGAACGGATATGTAATGCGGTATGTAATGCGTTTTTATTAGCAAAAAAGTTATCATACAGAGGACTGTAAATTAATCTTTATCAGGCCAAGATTAATGCAATGGTGGCGATGAAGAGGACATATCAAAAATGTCTTTCACGTATATTTTTAAATTGTAAATAGAAAAGCCAAGTATAGTTGTAATATGAGTTTTTCCCATTGGCATTGAATTCGTGCGTGTTCATTGACGACCTTAATGTTTCCTATTGGCATTGAATTCGTGCGTGTTCATTGACGACCTTAATATTTTGATTTTTGGCATCGATCGTTCTTTGTATCCCACTTCAGCTGAGTGATCTGAACAATTTGTCCAACTTTTAACGCCGAAGATCTTTCTCAGTTTGAAGGGCAGGTGCATTTCATGTGAATCACGTTCCAATTCGCCCAAGTGAGTTTTTCCATGGAAAGAAGCCTAATATCAAGTATATCCTTGCGCGTTGTAATGTACTCGAAGGTCAAGGCGCTCCAGCGATGAATGATCTGCATTGGAGCCTGTGCAGGATTACAATTGCTACGTAAACATCTGCAATCTATCGTACCGAATTAATATTCCGGAACGGATATGATACGGTTCGGAATTGTATCAAATTTGCGTTTAGCGAGAGGGAAAACACTCAAAATACAACGTTATGAGTCGTTTTTATGCTCGTTGCATTCCTCGTCGCCTCCCATTTTATTATCTGTTAATTTAAAAAAATAAAAATCGATAATTTTACGAGAAAATGGCTGAAAGTGTAAAGAAAAATGAATACCGTAATCGGAAACCGTCACTTTTGCTGTGCAAAATTGCACTTCAAAAGTGATACGCCACGCTATTTTCATCAGCCCTCATTTTTCGTCAATTTTGGTCGTTTTCATGGTTATGTTGCTCAAATTGTTGATTTTTGTGGTTCAGCGAGCTGTCGGCGACGGGGAGAAGAGGAGGAAGGGTGCTGCTCCACCAGCACCCATGGACAACTTGACGATAAGTTACTTTTTCTCACTTTTTCATTTCCATTTCTGTTCTTCTCTTTGGATATTTCAGGTTATTTTCGTCGACTTTTGGCTCGGGAGGAGGCCCCGAGAGGCCCGGAGCGGAATCAAGCCGCGCAGGCTAGGTGTAATACAGGTTCGTCTATTTTTTGCGCTGTTTCTTGCTAAATTCCTTGTTTAATCGGATGGCAGTTGGTTTTTAATAATTAAAAACGAGAAAATGTGACTCAAAATGTGACCCGATTTTTCTCATTGGTTTTACTGATTTAATAAATTTTAAACCACAATGGAACGGTTGGTTAGCCTATTGTGCACAATATAGTGAAATATGCGATTGCATTTCAGTGGTGGCCCCCTCGCCCTCCCTTGGCCGCATCTCTCCCCTCCCACGAATGCGACTTAGATGAGTACTTTTCTACTTTTTTGCCTTTTATTTGAATAGAACAGTAAAAGCTTGTGAAGAAATTTAAGATAACGATGCCATGGGCCAGCGTCAACGGAGGCATCTGAGGAGGAAGAGTATTTGTTTGGTTCGTTTTATCATTATTGTATTGTTTTGTGATAAATTTTGAGTCACAGAAATTACTTCTTGTTTATTCCATAACATAACAGGGATGGAGCAATTTGAATAATCAATTGGGTAGAGTAGGAATATAAATATTCGATCAGGAGAACATTCGAGGGGTTAGTCATAGGCGAGGGAGTAGTCGTCGAAATTGTTACCATTATCTTCTTCTTCGAGATGGTTAGTGATAGGTGCATTCATGTAACTCATTGAAGCAGAAACAGAACGTTGGCTGTGATATACAGAGGTTGAGGGGAACATTTGAGTTGAATAAGGTCTGGATAGAGAGGAGGATGCACGGGGAACTGTGGCGTAATTGGAAGTCGAGCTAGAGGTGCGAGAAACGGATGAAGCTTGACGGGAAATATAGGAAGCATTATTTCTAAAGAGGGGAGATGGAATAGAAGTAGTGGAGGGAAAGTGACTAGCCGTGGCGAGAGAAGGGGCACGAGGAGTGGAGGGGAATTGACTCGCCATGGTGAGAGAAGAAGAGACACGGGGAGTGGAGGGGAACTGAGCCGCGGTGCTAGAGGGTCTTACGGCAGAAAGAAGGACAGGGGGTGTGTAGACAGCCCTTCTCGGCTGAGACACCACAAGTCTCTCCTGCTGTTTTCCCTCCTCGCGTCTAGCATTGTGGTTGATTCGGCCAAGGATGAGTCCTTTCCACTTCCTCTTCTGTGCCTTCACAGTAATCCGCCGACGATGGAGAACAACCTGAGGTGAACATATTATTACATCTGCGAATATATTGAATCGTATAAACGGTACCTTGATCAGCCACTCCAGCTTTTCCTGGTCCCGATCTGGATGGCTCAGAGTGGAGGAGTGGAAGAGAAGGACGTCCAGTTTTCCGGCGAAGCATTCGATGCTTTCCTCAGTGTCGTCGATTGCTGCTACCATCTCTTCTGTGATTCCCTCGTAGATTCCATAGAGAGGGCCTGTAGAGATCACAATTGATCGATCAGTAGGAATAGGAGTGGATGTAGGACTGATTGACTGACCTTTCTCGGGAGGAGGGAGTCTCTCCTTCAGATCAGCTACAGTACTCTCCAACTTAGTGATCTTGGTCAACCCCTCTTTGCTGGATTCCACCAGGAGGCGGCTCTGAGAAAAGATGTGAGCACGTTCAAACATGATGAGTAAGGGTTGGTTTACCTCGTGTCTCACTCCAACAGTGTCATTATAGATTTCTCTACAGGTCCTCTCCAATCTGTCCTGCCGAGCGTTCAACTTCTCGAAGTTTCCCTTTAGATCAACCAACAATCCGTAGATCGTATCCAGAGTTACCGTACCTGAAAACGGGTAGTCTACAAATAATAAAGAGAGAAGTCAATACCGATTGGGGGAGAAGGGATGGGTGTGGGCAGATGAGTGAGAGCAGTCATTGGGGCGGGAGGGGCGCCAGTGTTCTTCTTCTTGGATGAGAAGGTTGACTTGGGAGGATGACTGGTAGCGGGAGTGTCTGCCACTGGAGGGATGGAGGTTCCTCGCTCTTTCTTCACTCGTTTGAGGTCCGGAGTGAGGTCGGGAGACATCTCGAGAACTTGCATGAATCTCGAGGCGGCACGCATTGGACGAGATCTCTTCCCCTCCTCTTCCACATCAGATTCGGCAGGCTCAACAATTGAGAACTGCAAAGATCAAAGGCTACACTGGTCAAAGATTACGGTAGTGAACGACAAGATCAACCTACTGGTTCCTTTCTCTTGCGAGGCTGCCTGATTTCCCCGTTGACAGCATCCTTC
Source organism: Pristionchus mayeri (assembly GCA_036245805.1). Taxonomy (NCBI): domain Eukaryota; kingdom Metazoa; phylum Nematoda; class Chromadorea; order Rhabditida; family Neodiplogasteridae; genus Pristionchus; species Pristionchus mayeri. The sequence goes on from BTRK01000006.1 coordinate 12,848,152, forward strand.
AGCAGCTTTTCCATCTCATCTCTCTTCCCCCCATTGACGTACAGAGCCTTTACCCTTGTCTTCCCTCCCTTCTTCACTACTTCGATATCCTCCCATGCCTTCTCCGGGCCTCGAATGAAAGTGCGGTCGGTGATCTCATACCGATCGCCGATCTTCACAAGGCAGTATGACATCTAAGATACAATGAATTATCAGATATGAAATAACAGTAAAAGATTCGAATCAAGAGGTCAACAAAGAGAACAACGAGATGAGACGAGCGAATAAGGTACACTGATCCCCTATCTCTGAATTTCATCACGGTCGAGGGAGTGCTTCTCATGAGTAATGCTGATGAAATCACTTCATAGGACCATTCGTGTCTCAGCTGATCAACATTTTGTTATTCATGCATGTTTATTCACTCTCTCATTGGCTGTTCCAGATGTCTGAAAGGTCGTGGAAGGACAAAGTAGTCGGATGGAGAGAAGCAGGACTGAGCTACGTTCCTCCCCCATTTCCCGCTCCCTGTCTCATGTTTACATTTGTTTTCGTTCCATTGTAATAAACGAATCTAAGATGGATGGAATAACTTTATCACAAAACATACAAAAGGTGAACAAATACTAACCAAAACAATCCGCTCCTCCAGTGAAGAAGCAAGTGATCTGGAACAGGAAATAAATATTTAGTTATCACAATAAATTGGCAATATATAAAATGGTCACCTAAGAATTACGCTAATCGGATAAAAAAAGGATTTCTAAACATGTCCCGCTGTACTCGAAATAAGTAAACAATAGCTTACCACAACTAAAAAAGAGCTGCCTCCGTCGATTCCAGCGAGTCCCCCAGCCGTCTAGAATTTCATCACAAGCTTTTACTGTTCTTTTCAATTTTGTTTTTAAATATAATGAATCACTCATCTGACGAGCAATCTATGGATGGCGCGGTGGTCTTCGACGATCTCGAACTCCCCGATGTATCCGTGCTTCATCATGACGGTCAGGAAACGGACGATTACCTGTGAATGTAATTATTGAACCACTTGGCAGCTCTACCAATTTTCTACATTATCTCTAAACACAAAATAGATAGAAAATGCGTGTTTGGTCGGAACTGTTTGATAGGAATTTTAAAAAAAGGCGAAATACGGGAGCCAAAATAAAAATTCGGCATAGCTTTGCCTCCATGAGTCACATTTGCACGTTTTAATTACAGCAGTTCTCCACCGAGTTCACGAGAAACGTAAAATTAAAAATCGAGCATTGGTTATACTCCTAGAGGTTTAATATTTGAGCACTGCGGAGAAAATCGTAGAACAATGAAAAATGCGAACCTTGGAGCAAGGCCGGATGAGGACCTGGTGCTTTCCGCGCTTCTCGGCATTGTTGATGGTCTTAAGAGCATCGGCGAGTACGCTCATGCGAACCATGGTGCCCGAAGTTTCTAAAATATAAAGATGTTGAACCGAAAATCAAGTGAATGACGACAACGGAATGATATCAAGCATTTTAACGGAAGCTCACGCTTTCTCGTCGTCGATAATTTTTAAAACAGCGAAATGCGTGACTCAAACTAAAAATTGGGCATCGATTCACCTTCTAGAGTCACATTTTCTCGTTTTTAATTATTAAAAACCAACTGCCATCCGATTAAACAAGGAATTTAGCAAGAAACAGCGCAAAAAATAGACGAACCTGTATTACACCTAGCCTGCGCGGCTTGATTCCGCTCCGGGCCTCTCGGGGCCTCCTCCCGAGCCAAAAGTCGACGAAAATAACCTGAAATATCCAAAGAGAAGAACAGAAATGGAAATGAAAAAGTGAGCACCCTTCCTCCTCTTCTCCCCGTCGCCGACAGCTCGCTGAACCACAAAAATCAACAATTTAAGCAACATAACCATGAAAACGACCAAAATTGACGAAAAATGAGGGCTGATGAAAATAGCGTGGCGTATCACTTTTGAAGTGTAATTTTGCACAGCAAAAGTGACGGTTTCCGATTACGGTATTCATTTTTCTTTACACTTTCAGCCATTTTCTCGTAAAATTATCGATTTTTATTTTTTAAAATTAACAGATAATAAAATGGGAGGCGACGAGGAATGCAACGAGCATAAAAACGACTCATAACGTTGTATTTTGAGTGTTTTCCCTCTCGCTAAACGCAAATTTGATACAATTCCGAACCGTATCATATCCGTTCCGGAATATTAATTCGGTACGATAGATAATGCCATGCTATGGCAATCATAATTGAAATGAAATTACGTCATCATAAAACTAAACATATTCGCTAACCAATTTGCACATATCGATCAAATCCAGCCCTATGCGTTTTATTATTTTTCTTATGAAATCAGATGGTAAATTCGCGAGGGCAATATCGTCGGTAGGTGAATATGACGTATGAGTGAATGTAATAGATTGTTCCGCGCATAATGCAGGTTGGGGAGATATGTTTTCATTATATTATGATTACGGCATAAGCCAGAATTAATTGTGCTACGCACTTGGATATACCCAAATGCATGACCAGTAAATACTGACAATTCTTTTTTTAAATATTGTGTTCCACTAATGATGAATACACTTAAACGTCTCAGCTGGATTGTTGAATGGGGAATTCCTCCAGTGATTCCTGTCCAAATTGTATGATTCTCCTGACTACATCCGAAGGTAAAATGGCGAGATTGAGATCGTGTGGTGAAAGCGACATCGTAAAATTAATTAATGTTGTTTCGAAAACACAAAAAAACACACAATTTAAGATATGCCGAAATTGGGCGCCAATTCCCCATTCAACAATCCAGCTGAGACGTTTAAGTGTATTCTTCATTAGTGGAACACAATATTTAAAAAAAGAATTGTCAGTATTTACTGGTCATGCATTTGGGTATATCCAAGTGCGTAGCACAATTAATTCTGGCTTATGCCGTAATCATAATATAATGAAAACATATCTCCCCAACCTGCATTATGCGCGGAACAATCTTTTACATTCACTCATACGTCATATTCACCTACCGACGATATTGCCCTCGCGAATTTACCATCTGATTTCATAAGAAAAATAATAAAACGCATAGGGCTGGATTTGATCGATATGTGCAAATTGGTTAGCGAATATGTTTAGTTTTATGATGACGTAATTTCATTTCAATTATGATTACCATAGCATGGCATTATCTAGATTGCAGATGTTTACGTAGCAATTGTAATCCTGCACAGGCTCCAATGCAGATCATTCATCGCTGGAGCGCCTTGACCTTCGAGTACATTACAACGCGCAAGGATATACTTGATATTAGGCTTAATTCCATGGAAAAACTCACTTGGGAGAATTGGAACGTGATTCACATGAAATGCACCTGCCCTTCAAACTGAGAAAGATCTTCTTCGTTAAAAGTTGGACAAATTGTTCAGATCACTCAGCTGAAGTGGGATACAAAGAACGATCGATGCCAAAAATCAAAATATTAAGGTCGTCAATGAACACGCACGAATTCAATGCCAATAGGAAACATTAAGGTCGTCAATGAACACGCACGAATTCAATGCCAATAGGAAAAACTCATATTACAACTATACTTGGCTTTTCTATTTACAATTTAAAAATATACGTGAAAGACATTTTTGATATGTCCTCTTCATCACCACCATTGCATTAATCTTGGCCTGATAAAGATTAATTTACAGTCCTCTGTATGATAACTTTTTTGCTAATAAAAACGCATTACATACCGCATTACATATCCGTTCAATGCCTTAAACACTCATTTAAATACTACTTTTTCAATATATTTAACCCCTTCAGATCAACGTCATATTCACCTACCGGCGATATTGCCCTCGCGAATTTACCATCTGATTTCATAAGAAAAATAATAAAACGCATAGGGCTGGATTTGATCGATATGTGCAAATTGGTTAGCGAATATGTTTAGTTTTATGATGACGTAATTTCATTTCAATTATGATTGCCATAGCATGGCATTATCTAGATTGCAGATGTTTACGTAGCAATTGTAATCCTGCACAGGCTCCAATGCAGATCATTCATCGCTGGAGCGCCTTGACCTTCGAGTACATTACAACGCGCAAGGATATACTTGATATTAGGCTTCTTTCCATGGAAAAACTCACTTGGGCGAATTGGAACGTGATTCACATGAAATGCACCTGCCCTTCAAACTGAGAAAGATCTTCGGCGTTAAAAGTTGGACAAATTGTTCAGATCACTCAGCTGAAGTGGGATACAAAGAACGATCGATGCCAAAAATCAAAATATTAAGGTCGTCAATGAACACGCACGAATTCAATGCCAATGGGAAAAACTCATATTACAACTATACTTGGCTTTTCTATTTACAATTTAAAAATATACGTGAAAGACATTTTTGATATGTCCTCTTCATCGCCACCATTGCATTAATCTTGGCCTGATAAAGATTAATTTACAGTCCTCTGTATGATAACTTTTTTGCTAATAAAAACGCATTACATACCGCATTACATATCCGTTCAATGCCTTAAACACTCATTTAAATACTACTTTTTCAATATATTTAACCCCTTCAGATCAACGTCATATTCACCTACCGACGATATTGCCCTCGCGAATTTACCATCTGATTTCATAAAAAAAATAATAAAACGCATAGGGCTGGATTTGATCGATATGTGCAAATTGGTTAGCGAATATGTTTAGTTTTATGATGACGTAATTTCATTTCAATTATGATTGCCATAGCATGGCATTATCTAGATTGCAGATGTTTACGTAGCAATTGTAATCCTGCACAGGCTCCAATGCAGATCATTCATCGCTGGAGCGCCTTGACCTTCGAGTACATTACAACGCGCAAAGATATACTTGATATTAGGCTTCTTTCCATGGAAAAACTCACTTGGGCGAATTGGAACGTGATTCACATGAAATGCACCTGCCCTTCAAACTGAGAAAGATCTTCGGCGTTAAAAGTTGGACAAATTGTTCAGATCACTCAGCTGAAGTGGGATACAAAGAACGATCGATGCCAAAAATCAAAATATTAAGGTCGTCAATGAACACGCACGAATTCAATGCCAATAGGAAACATTAAGGTCGTCAATGAACACGCACGAATTCAATGCCAATGGGAAAAACTCATATTACAACTATACTTGGCTTTTCTATTTACAATTTAAAAATATACGTGAAAGACATTTTTGATATGTCCTCTTCATCACCACCATTGCATTAATCTTGGCCTGATAAAGATTAATTTACAGTCCTCTGTATGATAACTTTTTTGCTAATAAAAACGCATTACATACCGCATTACATATCCGTTCAATGCCTTAAACACTCATTTAAATACTACTTTTTCAATATATTTAACCCCTTCAGATCAACGTCATATTCACCTACCGGCGATATTGCCCTCGCGAATTTACCATCTGATTTCATAAGAAAAATAATAAAACGCATAGGGCTGGATTTGATCGATATGTGCAAATTGGTTAGCGAATATGTTTAGTTTTATGATGACGTAATTTCATTTCAATTATGATTGCCATAGCATGGCATTATCTAGATTGCAGATGTTTACGTAGCAATTGTAATCCTGCACAGGCTCCAATGCAGATCATTCATCGCTGGAGCGCCTTGACCTTCGAGTACATTACAACGCGCAAGGATATACTTGATATTAGGCTTCTTTCCATGGAAAAACTCACTTGGGCGAATTGGAACGTGATTCACATGAAATGCACCTGCCCTTCAAACTGAGAAAGATCTTCGGCGTTAAAAGTTGGACAAATTGTTCAGATCACTCAGCTGAAGTGGGATACAAAGAACGATCGATGCCAAAAATCAAAATATTAAGGTCGTCAATGAACACGCACGAATTCAATGCCAATGGGAAAAACTCATATTACAACTATACTTGGCTTTTCTATTTACAATTTAAAAATATACGTGAAAGACATTTTTGATATGTCCTCTTCATCGCCACCATTGCATTAATCTTGGCCTGATAAAGATTAATTTACAGTCCTCTGTATGATAACTTTTTTGCTAATAAAAACGCATTACATACCGCATTACATATCCGTTCAATGCCTTAAACACTCATTTAAATACTACTTTTTCAATATATTTAACCCCTTCAGATCAACGCATATTCACCTACCGACGATATTGCCCTCGCGAATTTACCATCTGATTTCATAAAAAAAATAATAAAACGCATAGGGCTGGATTTGATCGATATGTGCAAATTGGTTAGCGAATATGTTTAGTTTTATGATGACGTAATTTCATTTCAATTATGATTGCCATAGCATGGCATTATCTAGATTGCAGATGTTTACGTAGCAATTGTAATCCTGCACAGGCTCCAATGCAGATCATTCATCGCTGGAGCGCCTTGACCTTCGAGTACATTACAACGCGCAAAGATATACTTGATATTAGGCTTCTTTCCATGGAAAAACTCACTTGGGCGAATTGGAACGTGATTCACATGAAATGCACCTGCCCTTCAAACTGAGAAAGATCTTCGGCGTTAAAAGTTGGACAAATTGTTCAGATCACTCAGCTGAAGTGGGATACAAAGAACGATCGATGCCAAAAATCAAAATATTAAGGTCGTCAATGAACACGCACGAATTCAATGCCAATAGGAAACATTAAGGTCGTCAATGAACACGCACGAATTCAATGCCAATGGGAAAAACTCATATTACAACTATACTTGGCTTTTCTATTTACAATTTAAAAATATACGTGAAAGACATTTTTGATATGTCCTCTTCATCGCCACCATTGCATTAATCTTGGCCTGATAAAGATTAATTTACAGTCCTCTGTATGATAACTTTTTTGCTAATAAAAACGCATTACATACCGCATTACATATCCGTTCAATGCCTTAAACACTCATTTAAATACTACTTTTTCAATATATTTAACCCCTTCAGATCAACGTCATATTCACCTACCGACGATATTGCCCTCGCGAATTTACCATCTGATTTCATAAGAAAAATAATAAAACGCATAGGGCTGGATTTGATCGATATGTGCAAATTGGTTAGCGAATATGTTTAGTTTTATGATGACGTAATTTCATTTCAATTATGATTGCCATAGCATGGCATTATCTAGATTGCAGATGTTTACGTAGCAATTGTAATCCTGCACAGGCTCCAATGCAGATCATTCATCGCTGGAGCGCCTTGACCTTCGAGTACATTACAACGCGCAAAGATATACTTGATATTAGGCTTCTTTCCATGGAAAAACTCACTTGGGCTAATTGGAACGTGATTCACATGAAATGCACCTGCCCTTCAAAGAGAAAGATCTTCGGCGTTAAAAGTTGGACAAATTGTTCAGATCACTCAGCTGAAGTGGGATACAAAGAACGATCGATGCCAAAAATCAAAATATTAAGGTCGTCAATGAACACGCACGAATTCAATGCCAATAGGAAACAGCAATTCATCAAGCATTTTAACCTACGATCAGTGTTTCCACATTGACGAACTCGAAATCGATATCGGAGTTGTTTTAGTCAGAAGCCGAGAGTTGTGATTGAAGAACTAGTTTCCTCTAAAGTCACGAAAGCCTCATTTGAGAATGATGTATAAGTACTTATCCTTACAATGAACAAGCTATGAATTCCGAAATTTTGGATCGGCTATCGAGAAGCTAACCTTCAATTGCAAAATTCAACGTCTAACCATTAACACATCGGCCTTTTTTTCAGGCATATATTTTACTTAAAACTGTGATTATTCTTTCCGCACATAATTTACTTAAATTCAAATTCTCCATAATTTCGTGAATTATTTTCTCCATAGTTGACCGTATTCGAGTATTCGACTGGCATTCAACTGATCAATTATGGCAACAAGGAGTTGATCATTTAGCCAATGTCGATTCTGTCAATACCACGCTCAATATTTCTAAGTTGACCCACAATGATAAGGAAGTCAACATTCACATTACCAAGAAATATGCAAACAATTAGAGAGCAAAGTCAGGTCATTTGACAATTAGATTTGACTTTTTATTGTAGTCCGAAATTCAAAAATATTATGTTTTGTGTATCATGATAAAGACTCAGTGTTCTTCGAAAATTAATACTTTGTTTCATTCATTATCGCGCAATACATTCAAAACGGTCCGTTTTCAGCAATAATAATTACGCAATAATTGCGGAACAGGTACCTGGGAAGACTAAACTATAATCTGCTCTAAACTGGCAGATGAAGAGGAATAATATCACGCGTTTCATCGTAGAATCGCAAACATCCCTGCACATGGCAAAGACAACCCCTATTTTCTCATCGATTTTCGATGGATCTCTGAACTCGAGTAAGAGAGGTGGTAGATCAAAAGCCTTCATGGTAGATCACATCCAAAATCGACATGGGCGGTCAGTTTTTTGTTCGTATCTCCGTTAATTTTCGACTTAGGGAAAAACGTCTGGCAGATCAAACGTGTGTTTTGAAGTGCTCTTCAAGATGATAATGTGTCCGACCCGATAGCTTGCTCATGGTGCATGATTCATGCCAAATCACCGACAGAATATGGGACCTATCCAAATTGTGTCTCATTCGATGAGGCACGTCGAGAGCTCTCGAATGATATGCTGAATGCCCTACTAAAGCCGGATCTCAAATGTAGTTTTGGTCTAAAAACACTTTTCAAACCCTCAGTCCATTTTGGATGCTTTTCGACCCTCCTACTCGAGCGAGACAAAGGGAAATTCGGTAATTACGAATCATTCCATCCCGTGTTCCGGAGTATATGTGATTATTGTATAATCATTTTTTGATCAATTTTGGATTTTTAGAAAAATGTTTAAAATATTTAGAAAAATGTTTGACCCAAGGAACTGGATCTGACCCAAGGAACTGGGTTACTATAGTTACTTGGGTACTGTAGAATCGATTGCGCACGGTACCAGGACTTTTTAAAAATAAAGTTTGTTTGCGATAATCGGGGGTTACGGTAGGGGCATACGGTATCAGGGGGTACAGTACTATTATAAGTCCAGCAAAACGGCAAGCGGTATTAACCTCCAGAGCCGTCTTGATAAATCCCGATTGAGATGAATACGTCTGGCCTTGCCTTGTGAACAAACTCGAGAGTTTATAGCAGAGCCGTAGACTTTTATTCGCGTCTTAACGAGAGAAATTAGACATTGGTAAAAGCACTTAATTACTAGACACAAGATAAACATAATTACGACTGAAAACTAGAGGAAAATAGGAGAAAATAGCGAGAAATTAGAATTGTAAGCATGGCTTCCAAATTACAGCATTGGGCGATAAATATAGGGAAAATTCAAATGCCTAATTTACGGATAACGGTTACAAATCACGAACTATGTTTAAATTACGATAATTTTATAGATGAATTATGATTAATTAGTTCTCCTTTACTTTCTTCTTCCTTTCTTTGCATAGCTCGATCCTCCTACATCTCCCCGGTCCTTCGAAGCAGAGCCGTCCTCGGCTCTATCCTCTCCTCCTCCTCTTCTACCCTCCTCGCTCTTTCTCTTCTTCGGTCTCCCATTGTGCGAGCCGTGTCCCTTCTCCTCATTGTGAGAAACGATGCGTGAGCCGTGATTTCTCTTCTCAGGGCAGTCCCTCACGATATGCTCCGTTGATCCACAGCGGAAACACTCCCTTTTGGCCTTGCCCTCAATGCTACACTGCGTTTCCATCATGATGGCTGAGAATGCCGCCTCATAATCTCTCATCACCATCTTCCTGATCAGGATCAGCTTCTCAACTGACACATCCTTCGTATTGTAGCGTCCGGTGTCAGGGAGAAGCGTGACTCCATTCTTGAGCCGTGGCTGCAACTCCAGGTACAATGCCTCGATCGCTGCGCGGCCCTTGTACGAGTGCTCCCTGTTCCAGATGGCCTTGACGAAGATCACACGATGTAGTCCTTCAGTGATCGCTGAATTTACACTCAGGATGATCTCCTTTGCACGATCGACTGAGAGGTCATGTGCCATCATAATCACGAAATGACGAGTGCGCTCCTTGACTTCTTCCATGACTGATTCCAGCATCTTGTGGTGCTCTTCGAATCGCCATTTCCACACTTTCTCATTTCCGAGAGGAGCCGTGGGAACAGCATTCTCCAGAGGCTTGTGCATGATGATCACTCCATCTCTGGGGATCTCCTCTGTATGCTCTCGGAGCACAGTTCGGTACGCTTTCTCAAGCCGATAGGGAACATCCTTAGGAAGGTCGAATGTCTTGAGCCGTCCAAGTTCAACATTGTCCATCCGAATCAGAGGTGTTGCGTGCGCACAGAACCCTCTGGTCAGACCACCGATCACATCCTCCTCGGTGATGTTGGCCATCCTCTTGTTCTCCATCCACTCCGTGATGATGAGTGGAGCCGGATCATCGCCCTCCTCTCGAATCAGTGCCATGACCTGCACCATGTCATACGGCGCCCTGATCTCGATCGTCTCCATTCCTTTCGGGCACTTCTTCCATTTCTCTTCGAGAGTCTTCACTCCACAAGCCGTGCATTCCTTCTTCCAGTGGAGGATGTCATTCTCGTCGATGACGTACCTGAGATAATTCTCATCATCTCCCATTCTCTCCAGTTCCCCCACTCTCAGAATCATCCCAGCATCTTCATCCTCATTTTCTCCCGGCACTCTCCGAATCCTATCCAACTGAACCACTTTCTCTACCCCATCTGCTAGTCTCCTAGTGGTGGCGGTAGTGGTGCCTCTGTCTATAACACGGTAAGGTCCTTCCCATTCCAGCTCCAGCTTGGGATTTTTCGAGCCGTTCAATTCCTTCTTGATGTAAACCCTGTCTCCAATCTTGGGTTCATTTCCTTTGTTGTGCTTGAACTTCTTATCATACGTCTCCTTCATCTTTCTTCTCTCATCATCCAACCTCCTGTTCACTTCTTCCAGTGTCTTCCTCATTAACAGCTGCATCCCAGTCTTGTAGTCGTCTCTGTCCACGACGTACTTCTCATTTACTCTCGTCGGTTCTCCTCCAGGTAACCTCTCGTCACGGCCATTCATGAGAAACGACGGAGTCTCTCCAGTGACTTTATGAGGTGAGTTGTTGTAGACATACAATGCATACGGGAGAGCATCTTCCTATTCCTCGGGCGAAGATGGCAGTCTTCTCATTATCTCGGTAAGAGTCCTATTGAGCCGTTTCACTCCACCGTTGGCTCGCGAGTGATACGGTAATGTACAGTTACGCTCGATTTTCCAGAGCCGTGTGATCTCCTCCATTATCTCATTCACGAACTCTCCTCCATTATCATTTAGTAGTGCTTGAGGTACTCTTCCATTCTCAAGAACCCATCGATTTAGAAACACTTGGGCAACGGTAGTCGCCTTCTTGTCTCGAATCGGATAAGCACCAGCGAACCTGCTGAACAAGTCCATTATCACGAGCACGTATCGATTTCCTTCTTTGCTCCTGCCAAAATCCAGTATATCGACGGCGACCAACTCCAACGGTTCTCTCGTCACTCTTGGTTGTAGAGGTGGGATGTATCTCTTCCTTGGATTGGCGATCTCTGCACAATCTCAGTCACCTCCTTATCCATTCCTCCCCAGACAAACTCCTTCTTGAGCAGTTGTAGCAGCTTCTTCGATCCAGAGTGTCCAAGCAGAACACTCTCGTACATCTGCTTCACAAGCTTCTTCCTTCTACTCTCCGGCACATACAACAACAATTGGTGCTCACGACCCATCAGGTACAGTAGTCCCTTGTGAACCTTGAAATCTGCCCAACTGAGATCCATGCTCGAAAATGTCATCTCCACTTTTCCGTCCGCCTCTCTCTTTCCCAACTTCACATCTTCTAATCCATTTTTCACCATTTCCACCCACTCATCTCTCGATTGGTCAACTCTCCACTCTTCTATCTTCTTATCTCTCTCACAAGTCACTTCATCCTCATTTGATCTCTCAACCATTGACCGAGTCTTTACTGACTTAATATTAGAGAGATCTTGAGCCGTGGAATCTCCTCCTTCTTCAATCATCAAAGCCTGCATTCTATTGATGACGACGTCTTCTCCGATTGTCACAGGCTCTCCTTCGAGCTCCATCGGGTTCCTTGAAAGGGCATCAGCTACTTGATTTTATTTTCCTTTCAAGTATTCAATCTGCAGATCGAACTGATTAAGCTCAGCGGCCCATCTCAGCATCCTTGGTGCAACATTACTCCTCTTGAACATACTCACTAATGCCTGATGATCCGTCCTCACTATCACTCTAGTACCATACACTATTCCCTTCCACTTCTTCACACACTCATAGATTCCTAGCGCCTCCGCATCCACGATCGAGTATCTTCTCTATGGTCCTCTCAGACTTCTCGAAAAGAAAGCAATCGGTCGCTGTGCTCCATCATCTCCAGCTTGTGTGAGAATACCACCAATCCCCTTCAGGCTTGCATCGGTGGTGATGTGGAACGGTCTCTCTCCCGATATTGCCTTTCCGTAATCGGGTTGAATCAGAGATGGAGCCGTCGCAACTGCTTCCTTGAGCCGTACATAAGCCTTCTCGTGATCAGTTGTCCACAACCATTTCTCCTTTCCAGACGTCAATGAGTGGAGAGGGGTTTCAGCGAACCTCCTTATGAATCTGCAATTTCAGCGAACCTCCTTATGAATCTCCTCTGAAAGTTCACCAGTCCAAGAAACTGCCTCACTTCCGTCGGATTGGTAGGTCTCTTGTACTCACGCACTGCTGCGACCTTCTTTCCCTCCAACTCCACTCCATCCTTAGTAATGATGTGACCCAAATACTGCACGTTATCTGCGAGAAATCTGCACTTCTCCGGATTGATGAGTACTCCCTTCTCCTCCATTCTCTTGAGCACCCATGCCAGTGTCTCCAATTGCTCCTCCCTCGTCTCAGTTGCAATCAGCAAATCATCGATGTAGCAGTACACTCTACGCTTCTCTCCCTCCTTCTCCATTTCTTCCTTGAGCATGTCCATCATTGCTCGTTGGAACATGCACGGACTTGTAGCTAGTCCGAACGGTAGAACTTTGAACTGAAAGTGCTCTCCGAGGCAGCTGAAAGCGGTAACTTCCTTGGCCTTCTCAGCCGTATCTGCCAAAACCCAGAAGCTAGATCGATCGTAGTGAACCACTTCTTCCTGGCCAGACTCTGAATTGTACTCTCCAGATGTGGTAGTGGGTGTGCATCGTGCTTGATTCGTAGATTGACCTTCCGGTAATCTATGCAGAGCCGTATCGTTCCATTCTTCTTCTTCACGATGACGATCGGAGAATTCCAAGGACTGCTCGACCTCTCGATCACTCCCTGCATCTTCATCTTCTCAATCAACAGTCTCAGCTGTTCACGTATAGCGAAAGGGACGAGCCGTGGCTTCTGCTTCACTGGCGTCTCCTCCGTCAACTCTATTCCACACTCGAATCCCTTCAACTCACCCAACTCATCGTCCTTCACTGCGAAGACGTGCTGGTGCTTCCTCAAGAGCCGGACTACATCATCAGTAAGTCCCTCTGGATTATTCTTCTTCATCTTCTCTTCAATCTCCCTCCATCGATTCATATCGTCTGCGTGACCTCCTCGGTGTATCTTCTTGATGGCTGCGCCTCCAGTCTCCGGAGCCACGCACTTCTTCCATCTCCCAACCGACTGAAGCTTCTCGAACACTATTTCCTTGTCGGTGGTATTCATTACAGGAACCGGGACAACCGATTCATTCACTAAGATCCCCTCGACGACTCCATCCATCGAAGAATCCAGTATCACTGTGCTCCCGGGCACTCCATTAGTCCACACCATGTCCATTTCTCCTCTAGCGATCACACAGTGTCTGAGGACTACAGCTTCGCCTTCACCCTCCATATCCTCATCCTTGTCCTCGACCGAACCGTCAGCGTCGGCCTTCTTCACTTCAGGAGCCGTAGCATTCTCCTGTTTCTCTCGGAGCTCCACTCCAATGGCATCCAAGCCTGCTCCTCTAATTATGACACCGACTCGAGCTCGTGTCACATAGAATCCAATCTTGGCTGCCTTTCCGATCTGCAGCTTCACGTCCAGCACTGCCTTTCCACGCAAATTGATGGGATTCTGATTCGCATCTCGCAGCACTGGTCCGTCGTTCTTCTTGATCTCCTCGATCTCGACTGCTTCCATTCCACTGAGCAGTTGTTCATCGATCAGGGACGTGTCTGCTCCAGTATCTAGCAGCACGCTCCTCTCCTGTCCATTGATAACTCCATTCAGCTCTCGCGACTTCTTGATAACAAAGAAATCCCCCCTATCCTCCCTATCTGGTTCACCTTCAACCTTCTGCAATCCTCCGAACGGGTTCTTCTGAAGGATCTTATTGAAATTCTGAGCCGTGAATGCAGGAGCATTCGGGTTGGGGAATGTCTTTCCCTTGTCTGGATATCCATGCAGTTTGTAGCAAGTTGCCATCGTATGCCCAGGCTCCTGCAGTGCTCACACGATCCTGTTCCCTTTCCATCCTTGCACTCTTTCTCATAGTGTCCCTTTCTGGAACACTTAGGGCAGATAACATCAGCTCGTCTCTGTGTGTGTCCTCGAGCCGTCGTCTGCGTCAATCCACTCGAACTCTTGAAATTCTCCCTCGTTGGTCCTCCAATTTCCTTCAGATACTCCAATAGTAGCAACTTCGCTTTCATTGTCGCGTAGGATTCTCCAGCAGCGTACAACTCGACCAGTTTCTCGTGCTGCTCCCTTCTCTCGTAGAGAAGAATGAGGTGGCTCCTTCTCATAATCTCCTTCTTGTCCTTGTCTGACTCTAACTTCCTAGTGATCCTCTCCAGCTCATCGCACACAGTAGCGGCTTTCCGTCCTTGAACTTGAATCTTTCCTAACTTCTTCGTATCCTCAATCAACTCAAAGGGAGTTTCTTCCGAGAGCCGTAATCTCATCCATTCCATGACCTTGCTCAGTCCTGCTTTCTTGACTGATCTAGGGATATATCTGAATGTCTCGGCGGCTTTGCCCGTGAGGATCTCTCCCAACATGGTAACACCCATATCATCGTGATAGATGTCATAGCGAAGCATGAAGCTATCGTAGAATCGGTTCCAGTCCTCTTTCCGTCCTCCATACTTGTCCATCTTGGGAAGCTCTTTAGCCATGCGTCGTCTCTCTTGCATGTAGAGGTTTCCATTTACAGTCGAGCGAGAGCCCACCGATCCCATATCAGACCCATTACAACTCTCCTCATCATCGTCCCTTCTATCAACCACCACACAACTACTAGCTCCTTTCGGTAACTCACTTGTTGCGTGTGCGCTCGGGAGCCGTGCGAGTTGGTTCTTCTGTGCATCCTGTTGGCTGCTTCCTCGCTTCTCCAGCAATGCGATTCCACTTGCCATCAACAACTGCTGCCTCTGCAATTCAGCAATTTGCCGCCCGATCTCCCGGCCATCGAACTCCTTCTTTGTATCCACCTTCAGTTTCGTACCTTTCGCCTCATCGTCCCTTCGAATGCAGCCAGTGCACGCATCTCCATCACCAGTCTCCATCTTGTTGTTGAGAATTTCCTCAACTTCAGCGAGCCGTGCAGTCAATTCGGATATCTTCTGATCCTTCTCATCAGACCGTACAGTCAACTCTGCGATCTTCTGATCCTTCTCAGAGAGCCGTGCATCAATCTGCAATGTCAGCGTTTCTGCCTCATCCATCTTGCCTTTCCATTCCACCCTTTCAGACGCTACTCCTTTCCTCCACTAGCTTCAATAAGAGATTTGGCAGTGACTCCACTCCCTCCCTCTCTTCTACCATTCTAATCAAAACTCGGATTCCTGAGTTCTCATTATCCGATTCCTCCTTGTCGTCACTCAGCTTCTTCCATTTCTCCATTATATCATCAACCTCAGTCACTCCGAAAAAGGTGAACAATTCCTTCATTTTTCCTTTCAGATCAAATCCTTCTCTTCCATTTTTTTCTTTCCCAGCTTCCCTTCCATCTTATCCAATTCATCCACAATCTCCTTTTTCTTCACGTCAAACCAAGCACTATGCTCATCCCTTTCTCTCTTTCCAAGGTGTAAAGCTGCTTGCCAGGATGCGATTCTATCCTTGATTTCATTCAGAATATCGATCGACTTTTCTTTTCCATCAGCCAAAAGCGCTCTCGCATTTTCCAGATCCTCCACGCTCTTTCTAGTGCCCGCCCTCGTCTTTCGACCAACCTCATTTCTGGCGCGCAGCTCCTGCTTCAGTCTTTCTCCGACGTCGACATCGATGGTTCCTTCAATCACGTCATCATCGATCTTCTTGAGCTGAGCCTCCAAGGATTGAGCCGTAGTATCATCCATTCCTGCAGAGAATCCGGTTACTCGAGCCTCCTCCTCTCAAACGTGTCTATACGTGTCAACCGCGACGCGCGTACGCAACGCGTAGGCAGTCCACAGCCGTCTGTTTTCGACTCAGTTGGAAAAACGAGCAGCACCTTGCCACCTATTTTCCAACAAAATCGCAAACAGCGGTGTGAATCGCAAGTGACAACGAGCCTCTGCCCGATTTCAGTCACAAGCGATGCGAATCACAGCGACACGAGCCTCTGCCCGATTCAGTCACTGTGAGACAAGAGACGCAACTGCAGGTTTATCGAGCTCTCGCCCAGCACCCCTGAGAAAACGGCTGACGAAATAGCAAGAAAAACCAGGATTTCTCCTAGCTTCGTTTACTTGTTTCGGTGGCGTCCTCTAGCACTGGCTCTCAGCCCCCATATAAGTCCAGCAAAACGGCAATACAAGCGGTATTAACCTCCAGAGCCGTCTTGATAAATCCCGATTGAGATGAATACGTCTGGCCTTGCCTTGTGAACAAACTCGAGAGTTTATAGCAGAGCCGTAGACTTTTATTCGCGTCTTAACGAGAGAAATTAGACATTGGTAAAAGCACTTAATTACTAGACACAAGATAAACATAATTACGACTGAAAACTAGAGGAAAATAGGAGAAAATAGCGAGAAACTAGAATTGTAAGCATGGCTGCCAAATTACAGCATTGGGCGATAAATATAGGGAAAATTCAAATGCCTAATTTACGGATAACGGTTACAAATCACGAACTATGTTTAAATTACGATAATTTTACAGATGAATAATGATTAATTAGTTCTCCTTTCTTCTTCCTTTCTTTGCATAGCTCGATCCTCCTACACTATCGATTGGGTACGGTACTTTAATTTTTTGAAAATAAAGTTAGTTCGCTATAATAGCGGGTTACGGTAGTGGTATACGGTATCTACTGTTACTGTACTATCGATTGAGTACGGTAGTTAGTCTTGACCTACCAATGACCTACCATCGATTTTTACCATGACCCCTATTCATGCCTTGTGCACAGACACACGGTGCGTCTATGCTCAGCATCCCCCTGTCGCCGGCGGCGTGGACACCTATGGTAGGTGAATATGACGTTGATCTGAATGGGTGATGTCTACATCAGGCCAGCCACATTCGGCTAACGCACTATGGGAGCAAGCAGTTGAACATTTGGCTAATCACGCTTCGGTCAAGATAACGCTCACATTTAATCAATCGCACCCTGGATTTGCGAAACAAACTGAGAAAGAAGTTAGCATTCAGATTACAAAGAAGGCAACACCGAATAATGATTAACTTACACAGAAGCCGATACAACAAATACATACACCTTTCAATAATATTCTTTAAATTTTACAAATATATTGCGTATGAACTGTTTTTTTTGCAATTCCAATTTCACTGATTGTCGCTAAACCAATAATCAATAAATATCATTGAATTATTCATTTATGTTTGCCTAATAAAGAAGATCTCGCAACTACGAGCGGAATAGTATATTCCATTCATTTGTAGATATTTTCTGTGCATCTCACAATCATTTGCAATATGCTCGTTAACGCATTAGTTGAAGTTTTTTGGAAGCATGGAGTTAAGCATTTCACGAAAACCGTTTCGGTGAAGAAATCGGTTGCTTCTGCCTCCGTGACTGCAATGAAGTCAGCATTCACATAACCGCTGAATTTACGGTCAACTGAATCATTAAGCACACTTCCGCTCTAATTTTTTCGCAGATATTCATGGACCTAATTTAAATAATTACAGATCCATGAACAACATTGTATTCAGTTAATGATCATTCGTTAACACAGGTACACGAGTCGATGGAGGAAGCCACGTACGATTTTTTTTCAATTTTTTTAAATATTAGCCATATATTGATGGTATAAGGTACTAAGGACAAGAAATCGAAGGAACCAGGTTATTTGTCCCAGAGCCGGCTTTTAGACATTTTCCGGTTTTACTACCGGCTATACTGTATTTCAGTCCGCAGAAGAGCTACAGGGATGGCAGAGGTCTTAAAAAATCGGGAAAAAATATGGCAAATAACTTTACTGTTGACAACTTTCTGATTGGACCAAAACTGATAATTCTGGGATCGAAAAACCACATTTTGAATTGAAAAATAAATATTTTCCCTATCACGCAATAGAAACGCAGAGGTTTTTATTGCGGAATATGAAAGACTAATCTCTCACGTGTCTTGGAAAAAAATATGAAGGAAAAAGTTTGTACAGTATTTTTTGATAATCGCGATTAAAGGTGAGGCACCGAGGTGGCGAATTGGAAATAATTGAAATATTCAACATTTAACGTTTAACGTTCATGTTTATACCGTATAAGTCATCAAACACACTGATGAGTACAACACACACCATTTGATATTTTTTGTTGTTTCACAGAGATGGACATATGTTTTCCAGAAACAAGCAATATAATTGTGTTCTCTGGGAATTCATACTCTTATGATCATAAAATGAATTTTAACGCTCAAATCTGATCGATTTTCGCGAAATCTGGGTAGAATCGATTTGTTTTGTTTTTCGGTTCTTTCATTTTCGTAAATTCGATTGTGAATATCTATATGTTTTGAGCAATTGCAAGGGCCGAGTTCTATAAATGTTGATACACTACCTACTGTACATGAACCTCAGCATAAGACCAATGGAAGTTCATTTTGATAAAGATATTTTACATTACCCTAAACATGCCAAAATCCGAGACTTGAAAATCGAATTTTTGGGAACTACTAAATCCGATCTCCTTTAAACATTTTTCGATGTATATTGTGTCCTTCAAAATGAAACAGCTAAAGCTGGTCGAAGTTCGACGTTAAATGTTGAATATTTCAATTATTTCCAATTCGCCACCTCGGTGCCTCACCTTTAATCGCGATTATCAAAAAATACTGTACAAACTTTTTCCTTCATATTTTTTTCCAAGACACGTGAGAGATTAGTCTTTCATATTCCGCAATAAAAACCTCTGCGTTTCTATTGCGTGATAGGGAAAATATTTATTTTTCAATTCAAAATGTGGTTTTTCGATCCCAGAATTATCAGTTTTGGTCCAATCAGAAAGTTGTCAACAGTAAAGTTATTTGTCATATTTTTCCCGATTTTTTAAGACCTCTTTCATCCATGTAGCTCTTCTGCGGACTGAAATACATCATAGCCGGTAGTAAAACCGGAAAATGTTTAAAAGCCGGCTCTGGGACAAATAACCTGGTTTCTTCGATTTCTTGTCCTTAGTACCTTATACCCTCAATATATGGCTAATATTAAAAATCTTTGAAAAAAATCGTTCACGAAGGGGCTAGTTTTGCTTCACTGACTCGTGATACATGTGTTAAATGTAGTTGAAAATATTAACAACTGTTGAACGGTCGTTTCATACGTATCAATTTTTTAATACTTTGTAGTTTACTCTCGTTTCGGCTTTACATTAACCATCCTCTTCACGCACAAGATCAGTTTCCAGCTAGCGAGGAAAGAAACTGAAAGAACTACGAGAAGAAAACCAATTACGCAAAAAGCAACGTCAAGGAGATAGTACTGAATAAAGTTAAGATGTCTTCCGTAGTGATACAACTGCCTCAGGGGGCCGTGCTTCGCAAGGAATTCCATGTTACGCACGAATATCTACAATATTTTATAGTATTTTTTTGGAAATAAGTCGAATTGATTAACTGCCGACCTCACGAGCACTGAAGGGCTTATTGTTGAGCATCGCTGCGGTCTCCCTTTTGCTTGTATCTGAATGTAAACATATTTTCGAAATTGTATTAGTGTCTAAATTAGCTCTGGCCCATTAATGTTGTATATCTCTGACTCACTTCGGATTGCCCAACACCTCTCTCACTGCTGCTTCGAAGATTCCTTCCCTTCCCAGATCTGTTTTGTTCAGGTTAACGCCTAGTCCACTCTTTCTCACTTGGAATGCATTGCGAATCTGATCGAAAGTGACTGGAACAACCACCAGAGGAACGCCTTAACTGAATTATAAAAATTTACAATTTTCTTGTACAACGAAACAAGGAGAGACCAACGGTAATCATGAACTAATTATAAATTTTATAAAATCGTGAAACCTACTTATTCGGAAGATTGCTCGGATTTGAAAGAGTTGGAACAATAATACAGGGGGGGGGGGGTGACAAAACGTGAACCGACAAAACGTAAACAAATCACAGCTCCATCGGGAGTCGACGTAGGGAATTCGGAGTCGATGCATTGTTATCAGTATGCGCTCCACTACACCACCCTGTTTAGATCCTCAAACTATGTGATCTTGAGTTTTTCTCACCACCAACGTATCACCACCAACGGGGTTCATGGTACAAAATTGGGAATTTGGGTGGAAAATCTTGGTTAGGTAAAGCAAAATGCCAAAACCAATCGATACCCATGCTACTGGGAAAGAGTGCTTACCAGGGTAGTAGAATATCGATTGATAACTGTATGTTGTATTTATCTAACCATGATTTTATACTAAAATTCCCAATTTTCTACCACGAACCCATATGCGTTGCTGGTGAGTAAACCTCAAGTGCATGTAGTTAGAGGATCTAATCAAGGTGGTGTAGTGCAGGGTATGCTGATAACAATGCAACATCTCCAAGGCCCCTATATCGGATCCCGAGGGAGCTGCGATTTGTTTACGTTTTGCCGGTTTACGTTTTGTCACCCTCCCATAATACAAATTGGGAAACGCATTAATACAATCAAACATTTGTACCTGCACAATTTGCCTCGCTCGTGCTGCCCTGTCCGCAGTGGGTGACAAAGACGGACAAACGGGGATCGTCTGAAAATATGCTAATTCTACACTTGCATCATTGCAGGAGAAATACGTTTCACAGACAAGACATAATACCGTATGTTAGTGCAAAATGATTTAGATGTGATATTTGGCAACAAATCAACACAACCAATAACTCACGTAACAGATCGTGTTGTGGTGCCCATGTCGTCTCGACCAGGTTGGGAATACCTTGAGATGCATTGTGCTCGGGTTTCTGAATATGGCCTTTGAGCTACAGTTCATAATATTATTTTAGCTACATTTTTCCTCATTTATAATCATAACACAGAGCACATGTGTTGCATTGTGATTTCAAATTTATAAAATCAATATTGTTGCAATACCTCATATTTCCAGATGAAGGTCACATCTGGCAATGCTCTGGCCGTCTCCCTTATCGTTTCTTTGTACTCCTCCGGCATCGCCCATGCCCTCACGAAAGTGCCGAAGGACATGAAGATTGTCTTCGGACGAAGGTCCAGGATCGCTGACCATTCCTGAGTGGAAAAGTTCAGGTTGTATTTGCATGCAAGCAGTCCGTTTTGAATCACTGTTTGTAAAACTCACTGTTGTTAGACTCGAGAAATAAAATCTGAAATGTCAGTACTGATCTCACCTTATTCAACTTTCCGTGTCCATTAGACACCACAATCCCTCCGATATCGATCACTCGTGCAACAGAGGGACGGGAAAAGTCAGCGAGTTGATCGGAATTGAGGAAGAAGAGTGAGTTGGCGGCCATCAGGTCCTGTAATGGACGATTCCCTATACTAACATCACTACAGATACTTATGTTTAGTTTTGAAAAATATACATTGACGATTTTTTCTACGACTTATCTGATTTTTTCTACAACTTATTTGACGACTTATCACGCCTCTCACCTAAGAATCGAGATGATTCTCAAATTTTTCGGATTAGGGTAAACTATGGTGTGTTATGTTTTTCGAGATTTGGGTAGGTCTATATCCTTAAAGGAGACCCTGAGGAGCTCATACCTATATCATCATTCCTAAGGCCCCGGCACCATGTCGTTAGTTCTGCTGCCTCACTTTAATCATTAATTACTCGTTTCTAACGCAATTTTAGACAAAATGTTCTCTGGGTGGCCCCCACTCATTTTTCGAGCTCTATCGAACTATGCAAACTAGAGCTTGTGAAAGTGAATTTTAACAGCGCTATGATTAATACCGTGTTTCTCAAAAGTTTAGGTAAAGACGCAAATTTCTTTTTCTGAGTCAGAAGAGCTTGAAGAGGGCTTTAAAATAAGTGGTTTATGGTTTTTATACGTGTGGGCAAAAATGTGATGTGTCCAGTTCCACCTCCGAGATGATTTGAAGTCATTTTATTCAACGCAGACCGCGCGCTTTTTCAGGCGCCAAGCAAAATGAGCTGAGGAATTTCAATTTCAAAACATATCAAATATTTTTAATCGCAGGAGCGTATAAAGTAATTTGTATTGTTTCTGAAACATAGTTGTAATTGAAATTGCTCCCCTCATTTTGCTTGGCGCCTGAAAAAGCGCGCGGTCTGCATTGAATAAAATGACTTCAAATCATCTCGGAGCTGGAAATGGACACAGCACATTTTTGCCCACACGTACAAAAACCATAAACCACTCATTTTATTAGGTTGATGCAAAAGTCTTGTGGTTTTTAAATACTTTGCCTTCCATCTTTCTTACAGTTTGATGGATGAACTTCTCATATTGATTACTAATGAGGCCTTGCATACTCTTTCATATGTGCACCCTATCAGCATTGTCCAATCAGAGAGGAGTGAACATAATAAATCTAAATTTTACAAAATTTATCCATCGAAAACGACACATTACTCAATATTATGTTTCCCCTGAGGCATGAATGTCCAATACCTGGTGGTCATATGAAGCACCAGTATTTACCCTATAAATACGTTTTCTTATGGGTGCTGGAAGTTACATCCCTTCGAGGAATGAAGTCGATCTTAAAATGACTACCTTCTGAATTTCTGTGTTGATTTTGTGAATTTCTGAAAAATGAGAAATTCAAATTTTCTGAAAGGGCAAAGAAGCAAGCGCCAATATTTCTTATGATAATATAGCCCCTTCGTGGATGCATACAGCATACTCATGGCGGGGCCTGTATGCTTGGTCTTCCATTCGAAAAAGTCCGAAGAATTCACATGAAGCTGGCTTCTGCTCCTATTTTTGAGAGCATGTAATTTGGTTCAAACCTACTCATATGACAGTTCTAATGGATATTTTGAAATAAAATCAAAGCTACTTGTTAGCCAACAATATGAAGTTGGTTGATGGATTTTCTCTTCAAATACCTAGATAAATACATTTAATGTAAAATTTTGTGCATTATTTGCAGTTTGGTTAATCATAATTTCTTGCATTGGTTGCCAGATCGGTTTGATTGAAATATGTATAAACAAAGTTCAAGCATACCCCAAAATAGTAGTATGTTTATTGGTCTTTGAGATTTGAGACACGCGAGTTATGAACGTTCAAAGTAAGGACACAAAAAACCACCAGACTTTTGCATCAACCTTATAAAGCCCTCTTCAAGATCTTTTCACTCTGAAAAATAAATTTGCGTCTTTACCTAAACTTTTGAGAAACACGGTCTTAATAATAGCTCTGTTAAGATTGACTTTCACAAGCTCTATTTTGCATAGATCGATAGAGCTCGAAAAATGAGTGGGGGTCACCCAGAGAACATTTTGTCTAATAAAGTGAGGCACCAGAACAAATGGCATGGTGCCGCGACCGTATAATTAATGATGGTCAATTCAGAAGTTGGGGCAGTGATTAGGCATGTGAAGGGATGATAAAACTGACGGAAACTTGTTTCTGATTTTTTTTGCTAATCCGACCCTTTGATCGATCCTTACGTGAGTGGCGTGTTATCCTTCCTTGAATGGGTATGAACTCGCTTTTTATTTATTGGATCTCGCTGCACTGTCACATATTTTTCCTTTTATGAATTGGTTGAAGCATAACATTTTCAGAACCAATAAATGCAGACCAAATTTTAATTTAATCATAAACTCACGACTACATTAGGAAATCCCTCAAAATTGCGTTCGAACATCTGCTGGAATTTGGGTGCGGAAGCGTAGTTGTATCGCGAGTACATCAGGGTATTGAAGAGATTGAAGGCGCGTTGAAAGAACGTCATCTCATCGCCGAAAGAACCACCCATGATGGCTGTAATGTGTTACCTTTCTGATATCTTTCAATCGATGAAGCTAACGAATCAATTTTGAATAATATTGGCTTATGTTAGTCGACATGAAATTCATTTGAACTGGTATGGGAAATACTCACAGGGCGCATACGAAGACGCTGTCGGCACTTGAGTGAGTGCATACATTCCATCCTTGTAGGCGATTGACTCAGCCAGGGCGAACTTATCGATGCCGGCGAGGTGGAAAATACCTTAGATTTGCACAAATTGCATCAGTCTAACATTGATATATAGAATGCCGGAAATTACAATCGTGAATCTTGCTCATTTATTTTCGCGCAATATGTCCATATAGATTATCGTGAATACACATATTTGTTACCTCCCATGCACCAATTGAGAGACTCGCCGAAGACTGCATCGAACTTCTCAGCACGAAGTTGTTCAAGCAAACCCGGGTGGTTGATGGTGGCTGAAAATAGCGAAAAGCTTGTTTCAATCTGTCGCCGATCGACTAAATAAGCGTTATTTACTGACAATTACACTGTGACACCCAGAGGTCGGTGCCCGAGGACCAGCTCTGCAATCATCACATTTATTTCGATGGAACAACCCGAAATGATTGTATAGATTAGGCGTTTGACCATTTGGTATGTTTTCGAAACATATTTGAACTTTCATTTTTATTTAGCCACATAATGATAAATGTTGGCTCACCATCAGTGCCATCCACGTCTCTCCGCTGTGCCAGGCGGCGTGAGTGTCATCCGAAGTCCCCTCCTCCCACGCTCTGCCCACCTCGTCTTGTGCGATCTGATAAAGGATTCATTTCTTGTGACCAACCATTGCACCGATTGGCCGCGTGAAAATAACGAGCTGAAAAGATAATCACCTCAATAACTCTGGCCTTGTCCGATCCTGCACTCTTCAAGCGACTATCGATGATTTGCGAGAGAATCACCTGAGCATGATCATTAAAACTATTACATAATCAAATTTGATATATTGATTTATTTTGTTTAAAATGACAGTCGGCAAGCTATTGACTACACTTCAGTTATCCAAAATTAACGATTTTCTGAAACACAACAATAATACAAACCGCTGACCACTTCATGCCCCGCGTCAATCAGCAAATCGGCCAATTTGCCCAGATAGTTAACGTGACTCGTAGCGAAGCGTGGCGAGTAACACATGAATTTGGGCGCCGAGGAGGTGGGGAGGAACAGGAGCCCAATCGCAGGGAAAGTTATGAAGAGCATGGTAAACTACCTGAAAAGGAGAAGACATACTAAAGGAATTAGAGGCATTTTTGTAAAATTTAGAATTGTTTCGAATGATGACGAAAATAGCGATTCGTGGAGGTTGCAAGGAGGTTCCACGTACCGCTTTCACGCTTGGCGAGTGATGTTGTGCAATCGCACGCTGACTCGCGCTGTGTATGCTTGTCTCGCCACTCTTTCCGTGGTTATCCTTATCTCTCCAATTGTTTCACTCTGATTGCAGGGATCAAGCAGAATTGTAAAATAACAATGCGCACGGCAAATCATTCCAGAACTTCAAGATTTGCCGGAAAATTGTTGACCCGGAAGATATGTTCATACTCGAATGCAGGAGGAACACATTACACTAGTTAATGTCTCTAGTGTAGGGTAATGCGCTGTCCCGGTGCGCTCCGTGTATTACACTTGATTGACGAAAACGAGCACATTCAATACAAAATAAGGTGTAGTTAATCGGTATTCCACAGATTTCAAACAAGTCTAACAATCCAAAACAACCACCATAATAATGTCTAATCCTAACAAATCTACACGGTAACAGTTCTGCTCGCCCTGACAGGCACAACGCAACGATACAACCCCACCATGATATTGTCAAGTATGTATGTCTGCAAATATGTTGAAAAACATATCACAGCGCAGTGTATGCCTTTTCAAAATGAGAATGAGAAACTTGACAATGTATAAATCATGCACAAATCAACACACTTTGCACACCCCAATCCTGCTCCGGACCATCACCGAAAACGAGCTCCTAATTAGGAGAAGTAATGATAAGTACCCTTCATTGGTCGAATTGATTGCATCATTCACGTGGAGGTACTCTTCATATTTGTACCCGAATAACATCGATAATTTGTTGTTCGGAGAAACTCCTTCCTCAATCATCCTAGAAAGTACATCCTTGTTAGACCGCGCCCCTTTCCCATCGAAAATTTATACGGAATCTCTGCCCTCCTTTTCGCTACTCAAACGAATTTTGAATTACTTCATTTATTCAGTGCGATGCGAAATTTGTTGATCATCTCTGTCTTCCTTAATTTTTCAACATCATTCAAATTCCTCGCATATTCTCCGATTTTTGCTAAATCGCATGTGAACTTTATGGCCAAGATCACGGACGTGCTGGTGGACGCAGGACATGAAGTTGTAAGTCCACTATCACATATATTTGAAGTTACCGAGATTTATAATCACATGCTGCAGATGTCTGATCAAGTGTTATTCAGGTTATGCTTTCGGAGGTGTACGATACACATCTGGGAGGGTCTATGACAAATAAAGCGAGAGTCATTGAGGTAAAGACATTCAACACAAACACGTTATTTATGTATCATGATCGTGAAATCCAGGTTTTTTTGAATATTTCGGGTACATCAAATATTGTAGTTAAGTGTGACCGAGAGTGCGCAATTCAGATTCCCCAAACGGAACGTGCAAAAGAATTTGAAAAATGGATAAACAATGACGTTGCTGTCGACTTCTGGGCTGATAAGTCGTTATACAGCATCTTTAGCGTAAGTATGGGATCATTTTGAGTTATGGCAAGTTGGGACAAATTATAGTGAACCAGGGTATCAATTTCAGTCTTTTGGCGGCGTCGTTGACGTGTACGCCGATACATGCATTGGTAAGCATCAATATTTGTCACAATTGTTTTCCGAACAATGATGATCACGTTGTTTACACCATCAACTAAAGCATTTATTGCCTTTTAGCATATGTTGTTCCCGGGATTACTCCGTTGAGTGATCTCAGGTACGCAAATATAACGTCACCCTTCCCCAGTGAAGAACACACCTTAATTTGTAGGTATAGATTGCGTGTTCCTGACGATGTACATGTTGTTCGCGGGAACAAAAAAGAACAAGGTGTTCAACAGAAACATGCCAAATCGCTTACAAAATATGCAGACGCAAATTATTCCAGCTACACTAACCACGCCGGGTTTGCTGGATGCTCTGCGTGCTGAGAAGTTCGATGCAGCTTACGTTGAGTCGTTTCACGGATGCGCGCCAAGTAAGTCATTCAAGAGTAACTAAATCAATATACTCCTGTGTATACTCCTTTTCTTGTCAATATACGAATGAGTTACGTTTCAGTTGTTTTCCACCTTCTCGGTATTGACAAATTCGCCATGACCGAGTCTCTTGCGATGAACGATGCTTGGTTTCACTACACACAGACTCCGTCTAATCCATCATATGTACCAAGTGAGCAAATGGTTTTTGCTGAATATTAAAGCAGTTCAGTATATACTTCGGCCATATCATTCGTAATCGTTTCCCGTTGAGGCATGATGTTTGCACCAGCTGGCGAGAATATGACCTTCTTCGAGCGAGTTCACAACACCTACGTTTTCGCTCTCAATCAACACTTTACAAGCAAAAACATGGCAAGATTTGAGGAAATCGTGCGCGAGAGATTCCCACACCTGCCACCATTTTCCGTACTTTTTTCCTCCTTTTTTTTAAATTTTAGAATATTTATTGTTCTAATTGTTCTAGGATCTAACAGCGCGCAACTCGCTAGTATTCACTAACTCTGAACCGCTCGTCGATTTTCCTCGTCCAACCACAGCAAGAATGGTCGAAATCGGAGGCATTGTTGTGTCGTCGAAGCATGAACCTGTGAATAAGGTAAACGACATGTGAATGTGCTCTTTCATTTATATTTATCAGACCTGGTCGACAATTCTGGACCTTCGACCTCGCACAATCTTCCTCTCATTCGGTAGTGTAGCGAAAGCGCATTTGATGCCGGAGGAGTACAAGCGAAGCATCGTTGAAGTGATTAAAAGATTCCCCGACGTCACTTTCATATGGAAATACGAGGTAATCCATCTACAATTTTAAAAAAAACTTCATTTTGCAGCGACCTGATCACAACATCTCTCGAGGCATCGACAATCTGATCGAGTCGACTTGGGTGCCGCAAAGGGACTTGCTACGTGAGCTAATCTTTTTTTCGTGAAACATAGGACTTTTATTTAGACGATCCAAGACTGACTGCATTCATCACTCACTGCGGACAGGGCAGCACAACCGAGGCGATCGATGCAGGTTTGACTTTGAATTGTACATAGTCGAACAAAACCTAATAATTTGCAGGCATTCCCCTCGTCGTCATTCCCGTACTAGCTGATCAATATCGAAATGCTCGCCAAGTAGTGCGCAATGGTAATTTATAAATCTTCATTTGTAAAAGACTAATGAGCATTTCAAGGCATCGGTCTGATGCTTGAGAAGTCTCAGCTCTCAACGCCTGATGCCCTGGAGGCAGCGATCAGGGAGATCTTGAGCAACAACAAGTAACTCGTGCTTTGTGAATTCAATGATTACAGCTGCCTGACATTGGAAATATAAATGAAAATGCTAAGGTACCGCGAACGCGCATATCAAGTGCGGAAGATGATCAACGAACGACCATTCCCGATGAAAGAGGTGATTTTTTTTCTGTATTTAAAGTGGTGTAGTCGTAAATTACAGGTTTTCATTCGCAACATGGAATTCCTCGCAGCTCACGGTACCCTGAGGCAATTGGATCATTACGGACGGCATTTGAATTTCGTCCAGTATTTCCTCATTGATGTCTTCTCTTTCGTGTCCATTGGTGCATTATTTTTAGTTTGTATCATGTTGTTGATATTTAGATCCGTAGTTTTGGTGTTGAGTGGTGCTATTCGAATCAAAGCGAAGGTTGAATAGAGGAACGATTCTTAGTTTATTTTCTTACTTGTTTTCATTTATTCCGAAAATTGAAGTCAATTCATAAAACATCGCTATATGTAATTAAGTAAAGAGTGCACTAAAATGTGCTTTTGTACTGTGGTTTATGTCAGAAATGTGCGCACGTGTGCTGTGTTTTCGTAAAGTCCATAGCTCCTTCACACTTCTATCTTCATCCTTCCCCTTCCCCCTTCTTTCATCGATTCCCTCCCCCTTCTCCTCTCTCCCGCAGTCATACTTCGCTCTCTAATCTCAATCGACTACTACTCTAGCTCTCATATTAGGGATGGAAATTTGATTCTATATTTTCCTGATTAATTTCTTAAGAATTCTTGTATTCTCGTGCATCTCCATTTCTCTGTCAAACCGCTTGAGTCAAATCGCACTGTGATTACATTTGTGCTCACATTTCGTTGTTTAGTCCGTTCTAATCAATGACTATTTCAGTTTTAAATAAACTCTTTACTTGTGTATTGAGACTAGTACGACAATGAACCATACTTTGATATAATTTGAGGTGGGTTTCTTGCGAATATATCAAATGTAGATGTAAATGAAATATTACAGGAAAATCCAGATGAATACAACTCCCGACTCTTTGTCCTATTCGTGCTGCATGGCATAGAGATCACGAGCCCTTGATGCGTAAGTAAATTTTGTTGGTATTGTTAACTGATTTAAATATTTGTAGCTGATGATCAGCTCAGACGAAATGGCCATTGTAGCCGGTACCTGCATATCAATTATTTTTTGTACGTTTGATTATAATATTGTATGTATTGATAAACGTTGAAACGACACATTGATTCGTATGGAATATGACGTCAAATTCAAAGTTCTTTCGGCCATTGCAATAGAATAATGACCACGACTTTAGTTCAAACGTTTATCCTTGTTTGAGAAGTCATCTCAAGGTTTCACTTTCCGGTAGAAATAAAGAAAAAGATGAGCTATCGATAGGCAGCTAATTCGTCCCTCTATATTTCCCTCCCCATTCACCGTTCTCGATTGCACCTTCTATCTGGCTTGGATAATATTCTGATGTCTACTTTTTCTAAACTTACGAATAATAATTTGTCTGTCTATAAATCTCATTGAGATAATCACCATTTGCCAATCCAACGTGTATTTTCAATAAACAGGTGTAGTAAAGTATGCTATAGATACTGTTATAGATTCACCATTCGCTCTTCTTTTCGCTTCCCTCATCCCAATCTGGAATCGATTCTCTCATTTCTCATCTATCCTTCACACGTAAGTACTTTGCTCTCTACTCTCGACTACTACTCTACCTCTCCCCTCAGGGATGTGAATTTGTTACATTGCCTTGAGGCATCCTTCAGTATATTGTTAATGAGTACTCGCGTTCTCAGACAATTTCCGCGAGATGGTAGCATATCCGTTGTTCCATATCGTGAATATGTTAAGTCGATCCAATAATTTTAGTATGTTCAGTTTTCTAAATAAACTCTTTGCTCGAGCAGTGTGAGCTTCGCGGAGATCATCTTGAAGTAAGATACACGCGGAGTGGGATAAGCTATATGAAAAAAAATGAATTTTTCAGTGCAAAACGCATGTACAAAAAATGTACTAAAAATGGCTGGACTGTGCCACAACCGTGGATACTTGGAAGCTGCTGGTTAGGGTCATCACTTGAGCCTTCTTCTTCGACTTGCACATCAGCCCGCGTCGGTAATCTGGATTGTAGTCGACATAGTGTAAATGGGTTCAAAACAATATTTCTCTCAGATGATATGTACATGCAACATATAATAAATTATTTGAAATCCTTAGTTAGAACTACTAACTCTAACTTAGAAGGGACCATGTGATGGCTATCGTAATTGTGCATAATCTTTCGCAACTAGGACAACTCGAGAGAGCACGCAAAATGCAATGCGTCAAATGCCATCCTCACCAGGGTAGAGCAGAATGACTACGATCGCATCCCAGACGGGGAAGAAGGAAAAGAGCGAGGCGGTTATGTCGTGCACGAAGGCGCCAGGAATGCCCAGGAAGGGGATGTTGATGCAGATGAGATAGGGCACGTAGACGAACACGCCCGGAATCGATGCCTCAATTGGGTAGTTGGACAGATGGTCATCGTCGGATAAACATATTCCGGATAACCACTAATGGTATCCTTCTATCCTTCTTTATTTTCAAAAAACCACCAACATTACATTAAAAGGGTACTATTTTTCTTATCATCCGGTAGGCTAATGCCATATCTAGTGCCTTCAATAGTTGAATTCACATTTCGGAATATCCTTTGAGTGCAAGCTTCCTAGGAATGCAGTGGCATTCGTTTAGGTGGCATCCTCAGAAGTGCATAGCGCTTCTCCCGAGTATTTTCGAGAAAAAAATGTGGAGATAATGTGAAAATTCATGAGAAGAGTACTATTTTAGGACAAAGGACACCCCGATTCATAAAATAGTCCAATCTACTTCCGCATACCTGGGCGCACAGAATCACCAGCAGCTGCCTCTGCATTTTCGCTGCTTGGGTAGACATCGTCTGGACTTCATGCATGCATTGGAAAGTGAGGAAGGCGAACGAGAAGGCGAATAAAGCAGAGCCAATCAGGACGGTATCCGCAAAGAAGATCCAAACGACCAGGAAAACATCCAGCTTCCCATCTCGCTGAAAATCAGAGTGGAAATTAGAAATTCGGTTGTAAACAAACCCAGTGATCGAAGAGTATCCACGCGCGCTCAATGCGAATTCCGTATTTCCTTTTGTACTCAATCATGACTTCACTCGTAGCTACTGTGACATCATGTCCGATTGATGCATACAGCGAGATAAAGTACCTGCAGCCTTTCATTACTATAAATAACACATTCGGTATTGAACAACAACAACTAACCAGGAAAACACTACTCCTATTGTCATCGAAGCAAGCAGACCAACGAATTTCTTATTCGAAAAGAGAAAGAGTAGATTCGACTGGCGAACCGACCAGTATCGATAGAGGAAATGGATACCAAGAAGAGTGAATGGTACAGACTGGCAACCGATGTACAGTGCGGTGATCCTCTGGAATTTCGAGTTCCGATGATAATTCATTTCCGGGTTATAATTCACGTGCATCGTTCTGTTGATGGCACAGAGACAACATAACTATTTTAATTTGAACATACACGGTCGTGGAAATAAGTTTCAGTAACGGTTGCGTGAATATTGCCAACTCGAAGAACTCTCTGAAACTGTTTGAATTAAATTGCGTATCTTTGAATCAATTTTAAAAAGAGTTGTTACTAACCGGATGCACCACAACTTGCAGAATCACAAGCAAGACATCCACTATAGCGAATAGAGTCAGCAAGTGTTTGTACGTTCCCAAGCTAGCTCGAGAGAAACGTCTTATTGCGAAGAGAAGTACCGAATTGAGTAATAGTCCACCAACTGAAATTTGAGAGGCGTTTTTAAGATCAACCAACTAAGGATACATGTATTGGCTCCTTCGATGATTTCTAGAACGGTAGACGGCATTGTCGATTCAGCTAAGCACGATCAAATTCACTATTTTAACGCTGATATTGTTATCCTTTCCTTATCCTTTTCATGCCAAGAATGCTATCGCTTATCATAAAGAGTTTGGCATATAACGTAAGATCATTTTGAAAGGTTATGTTTAGCGTACTGCTTCTCTAGTGTATTCTTCGTAATGCGAACTATTCCTTCTGGGAGAAAACAAATTACGCAATACTTTAATTTGTCTTCATCATCACATTTTAAGAAGTTACAGGTAGTATCAAATTAAAAGCCAATTAATTGATGGCCAGAGAACCTGGACAAAACTGAACATACTACACTTTCCGCTTAACTTTCGACGCATTTCCTGCTCTGGAAAGCAGATGAAAACCTGCTGGAATTACTGGAGTGATATGGAATGGTCGAAGTGACCCGGGGTTCCATTCACTACCCTACTTAGTCAATCTTACTCAATCCCTCCATCAGCCTATTTAGCTGGTGTCACCTTATTTGGGATCAGAAGGTCCCTTTTTCAATCTTACGTGTATCTTATTCCACTTCCTAAGATCAACCTGTCCTCACAGTCAAAACACTAATGTGTTATTCCGAAAACCTTGAGTTCCGCAATCATCCTAGAATGTAGATACGTAGAACAACCCTCCCCAACTAAAATGTTACATTTGCGGATTGCGCCCCATTTCTACAACACATTGTTTCATCACTAATATTGTTTACTCGCTAAGCCATCGTTTTCGATGGTCGTTATCATGCGGTCTCTGATAACATTCGAATTGGTTCACACGTGCTGCACAGTTCACGTTTCAACTTCGCTGTTTTTAGTGGGAGATGCGAAATGCCTTGTTCATTTGCCTCCTTACGCTACGATGCGCATCATCATACAAATTCCTCGCCTATTCCCCTATCTTCGCGAAATCGCATGTGAATTTCTTAGCCAAAATCACGGACGTGCTGGTGGACGCTGGTCATGAAGTGGTGAGGATGATTTTGTTCGTATTATTCCAATCGTTATCGAAAAATCTTCATGCGCCTATTGATCTCTACTGTTGATTTAAAATTGGACGGATCATGTATCATTAAGGTCATGTTATCGGAGATGTACGACACAAAGCTGGGTGGGCCGATGACGAAGAAAGCGCGAGTTATTGAGGCAAATTTAATGGGTTTTTTTAATATTTCTAAGCAATGATTTATTCAGATTCCTCAAACAGAAAGGGCTAAAGAAGTGGAAAGGTGGATGAACGACGAGATAGCGTCTGATGTCTGGAAAGAAAAACCCCTCTACCAATTCTTCAATGTCAGTACACAAAATAGTTGTGTCAATATAATCGGGTGACATTTTTGTTCTGAAATGCTAAATAAACGGTTGCAGTCTTGGAGTGACATCTTCGATGAATACGCAGACATGTGCATCCGTAAGTGCAATGTATCATCTGTTCTCATCCTTGTTACTAGTATCAGTTAATTGAACAAACGTTCGTTTTTTTTCTAAAAATGTTCGCTGTTATATGATCGATTGCTCCGATGGTAAATCTTCGCAGACACGCTCTCCACTCCCGGATTACTTGATGCACTACGAGCTGAGAAGTTCGACGCAGCCTATGTTGAATCATTTCATGGGTGTGCTCCAAGTGAGTTGGAAATTGCATATACCCGGAAATCTAAATTCATATTATTTAAAATTGTGCTTTGCAGTCCTCTTCCACATGATAGGCATCGAGAAATTCGCAATGACCGAGTCTCTGGCGATGATGGACTCGTGGTTCTACTACACACAGACGCCCTCCAACCCATCATATGTGCCTTGTAAGTTAACTGATTTATCAGACAAATAAGGCATTTACTGTGCAGTTTGTCAAATAAAACTTTCCTAGTGTATCTAACTTTTCGCGAACATTTATTTGACAATCATTCTAAAATCTGTCTAAACATTCTCCGTGCAGGTTTAATGTATGCCCCATCGGGCGAACATATGGGATTCTTTGAACGATTGCACAACACTTACGTATTCGCCCTCTCCCAATACTTTTTCGTCTCGAAGAACATTCCACGATTTGAGGAAATTGTGTATGAGAAGTTTGCCGGTCTCCCTCCTCTTAAGGTTAGTCGAATTCTCCTAATCGGCAAATTGTATATTTTTCCAGGAGCTCATAGCTAAAAACTCGCTCGTCTTCACAAATTCGGAACCACTCGTCGACTTTCCTCGTCCATCCTCATCAAGAATTGTGGAGATTGGAGGAATCGTAGTGTCCTCGAAGCATGATCCCGTGAATAAGGTAACTGAATTCGATATGTGTATTTGTGCCATCAAAAAATTACAGACCTGGTCCGCTATTCTGGATCTGCGCCCGCGCACCATTTTCCTTTCGTTTGGCAGCGTTGCGAAGGCGCACTTGATGCCCGAGCCGTACAAAACTAGCATTGTTGAAGTGGTGAAGCGGTTTCCTGACGTCACATTCATCTGGAAATATGAGGTTAGCGCAGATAATTTATTGAAAGAAGCAGTTAATTTCAGAGACCAGAGCACAACATCTCTAGAGGTGTCGACAATCTGGTTGAGTCCACGTGGGTGCCGCAAAGGGACATTCTTCGTGAGTTCAGGCCAAGCATTGCTGATTGTATTGGCAGACAGTGCATCGCTATAGGAAATTTCTATAGGACACCCATGTAGTTGCAATATGGCCGTTTTCAAACGATTTTTGGCATTTTCCAGATGACCCGCGACTCACGGCGTTCATCACTCACTGCGGGCAGGGAAGCACGACTGAGGCACTCGATGCGGGTTTGGCTTGTTCTTATTTTTCGTCTGACTAATATTCCCTTCCTCGTCTTTAATTTATAATATATTAGGTCTTCCTCTCGTCGTGATACCCGTACTGGCGGATCAATATCGAAATGCTCGCCAACTCGTTAGAAATGGTATACATTTGTGTATTTATTAGTAGGAATAAAGAAATTGAAGGTATTGGTCTCATGCTTGAGAAGGCCGAACTGTCCACGCCGGACGCCTTGGAGAAAGCTATCAAGGAGTTATTGAGTACTAACAAGTAAGCAAAACCAACATTCAAATGTGGTATTTTTTTTTGCTGTTAGGACGTTATTATTCACTTTGGCATGACTGATTATGTTCATCGAGGCATGATTGATGTGATGATTTCACAGATTCCGCGAACGCGCACTCCAAGTGCGAAATATGATAAGCGAACGGCCATTCCCGATGAAAGAGGTTCCCTTCATTTTTTCGTGAACTTATTGTTTGACTAAATCTTAAATCAAGAACAATTCCTAACCGTATCCGAGAGGCATTTCAACCTCCGATAAATACCCTATATTCTATAATCTATTTTAATAATTAAAATTGCAGGTTTTCGTTCGCAACATGGAATTCCTCGCAGCTCACGGGCCTCTGCGGCAGTTGGACCATTACGGACGATACTTGAACTTCGTTCAATATTACCTCATTGACGTTATCGCGTTTGTAGGAGCAATCGCAATATCATCAATTGTGATTTTATTTTATCTAACTCGGTTGCTATTGAAAACGATTGTTCACATGTTGAGTGGAATAATTAGAATCAAGGTGAAAGCAGAGTAACGGATTTCAAGCGATTATGCATATAAATGTCATCATTGCATGCGTCCCATAAACTATAATTATTATTTCCGTTACTTAAACGAATTTTGAAAGTATGGGTGCTCAATTTCGGACTACGACGAAGTAGATAGTGTCCGCAAAATTGACAATACAGTATTATTTATTTTCGAAGAATGAAACGGACAGTAGTTTAATACTTAATTGTTTTTAATACTTAGATTTATTCCCATTCCAACTCAATACGATTCATTCCAGTTCGGGCGTGTACTTGTGCCGTCACTTTGAGAATTCCAATCTGCACACATATCGGAGATGCGAGTGTGTACATTGTCAGTCGCATTTGCTTGCCCATGTGATGAACTAACTGAAATGGTTGTTTGTTTTCCCGATCGATTAACTCATCGTCACTGTTTACCTGAACCAATTTCTCGACACCAGCAACAGACACAGCATCTTTTTGATTGAAATAGTCCAATTTTAGCATTTTGCATTTCCTACTCAATATTTCTCGAATTATGGAACAAATGCTGGGATAGCGATCAGTGAAAGACACATTAGCCATCAGCAGACAAAGGGATTGAATGTTCTCTGATATGTCAACAACAAATTCGATATCATCTGCAAGAAGCGCTAATTTATGAAAAGTCGGCGAAACTCGCCTTTATAGAGACTATGTATGACCAGATCCACGGAACGAGGCCGTTTCTCCTTGATGAAATTGTAAGAAGAAAGACTGTGAAGAATATGCTGTTTTAGCAGTATTTATGAATATATATAACTCACAAATCTATTCTTCGATAATAACTATTATAATCTAGGCATATCGAAGAAACGCATTGATCCTCAAGGAACTTCGAAATAATAGCGATAGTATTAGGATTGCAATCTAACACAAGCAGCTTGGGGGAAAACATCGAATTCGCGGGTCCCTGAACTGCAAGCCCTAATGCGCGAATTCAGTTGATGGTATAGCCTTATACTGTACATCGATTACCTAGTCAATTTACAGTACGATACAGTAAGATAATTTAAATTTGCACGCTAACGCTTGCAGCTCAGGGACTACCCGGGAATTCAAAAAAAATTCCTCGGAGTGGATCTTTTTAAAAATCAGAAAAAAATAATTAAAACAAAATTAATTAAAATCAGAAAAAAACTAACGGAAGTTCCATAATTCGTCGATATCAGACAGCGCATACTGAGCTCCTTGCATATGTATTGGAAACAACCGTTCCAGAAGACTAGACTCCAAGGCTCACAACGAAAGACAATTTCGTCCTGAATGACGATGTTAACAGATATACGGTGTTCATTTTTCATTTACTGTTCTTTCTCTCATCATCAATCGTAGATTTGCGAGAGCTGACCATTGCTATGTCGATCCGTTCTTTCATTGCTTTGTTGACCTTACAATGTTGCGCCTTTATATTAACATTTTAACGAATAATAACATGCATAATACCTCTCTCAGTCTTTTGGCTGAATCGACATCCAAGAAGTGAGCGACAGTGGAAAATTGATTTAGAATGACGGTTGTTGCCGTAAACTACAAGATAATGAATGAGAAGGAATAAGAGAACATGCTGAATTGCGTTGTTTTCGAATATATTCGCGCCTACATCATACCTACAGTATAATGCACGCAAATCGTTCACTAAATGAAACTGGGGTTCCATCGATTGTATGGAGGCTGATAAACATTTTGAGGCCAATATTTCGTGTGTATGATGAAAAAGAGATTAATTCTGTTGATCATTCGGTAATCACGTGAATCGCACAATCTAGAACAGTTTGAACAGTTTGACCCAAGTGAACTCGTTATTCCAGCTGATTAGCGTCGATGGACAACTACTCTCCAGTCATGTCAAGGAATAACTGTGGCGACTAATTCGATCATCAAGATGGAGGGAGAGAGAGATTTCCTCACGCTCACGCATCATTGGCCAGCACGCTAGAACGCAAGAGCACGAAATGCAAACAAAACTTTACACGAACACACATCGCGATTTTCACATTCGAACGAACACATGCGATGGGAAGGGAAATTTCAGAGATCCCTCCTGATTTGCTATGCCTTTCCTCCATTTTTTTAAAGGAATCGATTCCTAAAAAAATCATATTCAGTCCAGATTGCCAACGTTTTAGTGTCATAAATTTACTCAATTATTCGAGCTAAATTGAAAAAAAATCAAGGATTTCGCAATCTACGGAAATTCAACAATTTTACGGCACTCCATTAAATGCGGCGAACATTCAATCGACCGCTCGTTAACCTTCTTTTACGCACTTGTTTTCTTATCCTAAAGAGTCGAAAGATCAACGGAGACAATTGTGATGTAAATTCACTACGATTTGTGGATCACTTTTAGAGTAACTCACTTGTATTTGTGCAGGATCTTATCTTCAAATGTAATTCACTTGTGATCCTAGATCAATGATCGAATCTGTAAGCCGATGCACTAAAAAGTTCGAGTTTAGAAGTACTCTCATTCCAGGGAAAGATGACATTTACTAGCCAACTGTCATCACTGAGCATCATGAGTGCTGATGTTGGCGATCTGTCTATTAAAGTGCACAACTGCACCAGGAAAGGCGCAGTAAGAAATATTATCATCATGCCGTACTCTCTCTCACCTATCGACGAGATATCACGGAAATGCAGATATCATCTTTGCAAAGATGCTCCACCAATTGACGTCACTGCAGCAAAAGCTTGCAGAATACACGCATGAGTGCACGGATAGTAGTGATCGCTGAATGAAATCGCGAACTTATAAGGGACCCCGAATTGCACATTGCAAGCACTTACTCACCTTACAGTAAGTTATTATTCATTTTCTGCACCGATATATCCCGATTTTGCCCCTTGCTTAACTCACTGCTTTGACTTTTGCGAGAAAACGACGTAGTTGATCTGTTGCCAAATGATGGCAATATCAAAATGATGTCGCCTTGCTCACAAAGTGTTTGTCCATCACAAATTGAAAGGCGGACAACCGACAGTATTAGCAGCATTTTTTTCCTCGTCTACGAACGTGATACATATTGACAATGACGAGCGCAAACGAGTACTCAACCTTCTTTGGGAGAGACAATTTGCTAAGTTGTTTGCGGCTGGGTTAGCTCATGATCGAACAATTCGTGATTGTCCAAAGTTCAGCGACGTTGACTCCCGTTGCTGGGCGGGGCCCCCCGAAAATAAGTAGGGCCATTCGAGATAAAATTGGTCGAAAGGTTGGAAGTATGCCTACATGTAAACACGCTGTACTTATTGCTCGCTCCTTCGTGTTTAATATGCTTACATCCGGTATTCCAGGATATGCTGCTAACTATTCTGTTGATATGCTCAAACTTGGGAAGCTCCTACAAATTCCTCGTTTTCAATCCGCAATTTGGAAATTCACACGTAAATTTTATGTCACAACTGGCGGATGCGCTCGTCGAAGAGGGACATGAAGTGGTGGGTTGTTTATATTTGTATGTATCGCCTACAAGAGTTTTACGAAGAGATACTGGTACAAGCATGTGATTCAACGCAAACGCAGCTCAAGTTTTCAGGTTATGGTATCACCTCGGACCGATATGCTTGTCGGGTCGCCAAAGACGAAGGCGGTCGTTCATGAAGTAAACTCCATAATTTTAAACAAAATTATATGGGGATTCAGGTCCATCAAGCGCCAAAAGCCGCAGCCTTCCAAGAGATTATGAACTCGGCGAATGGAGGACTCGCCACAGTCTGGCAAAGCCCAGATGCATTCTCTCAGATTAACGTAAGCATCGTTCCCCCCTCCTTTCGAGTGAGGCGACGGAACATCTCGTATTTTCTTTTGGATTGTTATTTATCGTTGCTTAAACCAGTGGTAAACCATACATAATGAAGATAACTTCTTGCGAAGCCGTCTTTAGTAAACATTAATCTGAGTTGACAATTCGAATAATTTTAGGAATTCTACCCGTTGTTCGCGGCCTGGAAGGACCAGTGTGAAGGTAATCCAAATGCTCATTTTAATACTACCGTAACCATACAGCAACTCTCTATGATCGAGAACTGATCAGTTCACTGCAAACTGAGCATTTCGACGCCGGACTTGCCGAGCCCTGGGACAGCTGCGGATATCGTTAATAATCTTCATGATCTATGGATTTCATTCAACAATTTCAGCGTTGTTCCACCTACTCAACATCAGCAAGTACGCTACGATAAATTCGCTGGCGATTTTTGACGGACTATTCAGTGTCACGCAACTGCCAGTGAACACCGCCTACATGCCCAGTAAGCTTTTGAATTCTTTAAGCATTTTTGAATCATTAGAATCTATAGATTCGCTATCTTTATCGATCCAATCCTTGCAGCCATGATGTTTGGTTCTGCGGGCGACCGAATGTCCTTCTTCGACCGTCTCCTCAACACACTCGTCTACCACAAAATGGATGCATTCCTCGAGTACAACTTGGATTTATACCAGTCTGTGCTCGATCGAGTTATTTGCAATCCGCCGAACATGCGGGTATGTTAACTACAAACACTTATGTTTCATCATTGCTAGAAATGACACATGAATGTGTAAAATCGATCTAGTGGAGTCTTCCGAGTAAAACAACAAAAACAAATTCCAGAATTTGATGCGTGACTCCTCGCTAGTCTTCATGAATTCGGATCCATTAGTCGACTTCCCCAAGTTGACCTCGCCTCGAGTGATCGACATTGGAGGGATCAGTGTTCACGCGGGTCATGACGATCTGGATCAGGTAGCCCACAGCGATATATGGTTTTTAAACTTTTCATGTCTCAGTTTCGTAGATCCATTTTCACATAAAAAAGTTTAGCCGTTGAATGCGATTGGCTCTATTAGTATCAAGGACGATGGACTGTATTCATTTCAGTATTGGTCTTCTGTCCTGAATCGTCGAAACCACACCATCTTCATCTCGTTCGGAACTTTTGTCAAGTCACACCTAATGCCCGCTGCCTACAAAGAAACGATCAAAGAAATTGCAAAGACGTTTCCCGACGTGACATTCGTGTGGAAGTATGAGGTACGTTTCAGCAGTTGTATATTTTCAAAGAATCATTAAAGATTCAATTGAAAATAGGATGGTTCATTTTAAAAAATGTTAATGCCAATAATACAGACACCGGAGCACAACATCTCCCATGGAATCGACAACCTCGTAGAGACCGTCTGGGCACCGCAGCATGACTTGCTACGTGAGAAATTGTAATTAAAATGTGTTAACTTTTTTTTAATTGAAGAAGACGAACGGCTAACTGCCTTCATCACACATGGTGGGCAGGGTAGCATCACGGAGTCGGCGGGAGCGGGTTAGTTCATTGTTAATAAAAACAGCTGTGGTTCAAAGTGATAATTGTGAAATTATTCACAGGCTCCGTTCAGATGTTTCAAATTTTCTTCTTGGGTAGGGTCGCGGTGATTTCGGAGATTATTAGTCGATTTGCTGTTTCAAAACAATGAATAAAATACCTACAGGAATTCCCCTTATCTGCATTCCGGTGACTGCGGATCAGTTTCGGAACTCGCGACAGGTTTGTCGTATTACAAGTTTCGCTCTTGAAAAGATAAGATAAAAGCAGAGATAAAACAAATGATCGCACAATTTGCGGTCAGACTATATGCAAAGCACATGCATTACATATCACATACTCGACATAATCTACTCAGTTGTGCGGCCAAATTTCTCGGAATAACATGATATATCACGCAATCTGCACTCTCACTACA
Source organism: Pristionchus mayeri (assembly GCA_036245805.1). Taxonomy (NCBI): domain Eukaryota; kingdom Metazoa; phylum Nematoda; class Chromadorea; order Rhabditida; family Neodiplogasteridae; genus Pristionchus; species Pristionchus mayeri. The sequence continues at coordinate 12,890,313 of BTRK01000006.1, forward strand.
TTAAATGCGAATGCATCACAAATATAAATCACAGACTATTCTCTAGTGGATCCTAATTACTTACACTATCGAAAAAAACATAAGTGTTTACGAAGCCTGCACTTGTACTACAGAACCACAGACTATTCGCTAGTGTAATTACTTCATCATAAAAGAGTAGGAAAAAGGAAAAGTTTGCAGGTTGAGCGCAATGGCGTAGGAATAATGCTAGCGAAGGAGGATCTGGGACGGATCGGCCCGCTAGAAAGTGCCATTAAGCGAGTGCTGAAGGAGACAAGGTAGTTTCACCTGATTATTCATGAAATAAACAGTTGACGATTCAGTTTCAAATCCAACGCAGTTTTGCTCGCCCATATGATCGCCGAGCGCCCGTTCAGCATGAAAGATGTGATTATTAAGAATTGAAATTTCTAAATTGCACTTACTTTGCAGGTTTTCGTTCGCAACATGGAGTTCTTAGCGAAGTTCGGGCCTCATAGACGATTTGATCATTACGGAGCGCAATTGTCTTTTGTTCAGTACTATCTCATTGACGTCTTCGGTTTCCTCGCTTTAGTAGGAATTGTATCGTTCGTTATAGCGTTGTACGCGCTCACGCATGTTCTAGTGCACATCTCGGGCTATTTCATATTCAAGAAAGTGAAGACCCATTGAAATTTGATGGTAAGTCTGGTAAATGCCACCCTGTCATTTCGTCCCAAGAAGGGCCTCAATTAAGTGGTTATTGGTAAAATATTTATAATTTGATATTGCATTCCTACAATGTTTGTGTGAAGCGACGATACGAATTCAAAGACCACACTCGAGTGACACGAAGTGAATAGAGTGGTGCTGTGTTTACATTGCCGTAATCACATTATCTTTTCCCCGATTGAGCGAACACAATGAAGAATAAACACGTAATTGCATTACTCAGAGCGGTGCAGAGATCAAAATGTTTCTCGAACGTTCAACGATTTGGTCGGATAAGTGCCCTCAATTATGGATGATTCTTGATGTTATTCCCATAAACAGGTTGTCTGAGAAATCTTTTTGTCATTGTTAACGTGAATGAGTGAAGTACATGTAAATGCTGGCATTGTAAGGTGCACGACAATTCTGGCCGGAATACACCATTGTTTTAAAAATATTGGTTTTAGTTATATTTAATCCAGCCTTGGAGATTTAACTGTCTAGAATATAAGGGCAAAAAGGCAATGCAACTGCAGCGCATGTATGCGACGTTTACCAGATCACGTTTAACACAATTCCACAGCGTGTAAAAGGGGGAAAATAGCTCATTTGCGTGGCAGAATTGATCCCTGTCATTTTCGGATTACAGAGTGAAAAAGCGGTTATTATTGTTTTTTTTGTGCTTTTTATGCGCTGCTTTTGAAGTAGATAAAATTTCGCAAAACCGCTGCATAGAATTGTGGAAAACGTGTCTACGCAACTTTATGAACAAACGCCATCTCGGTAGCTTCACTCTCCTCTGAAGAGTTCTAATTTGAATGGGCCGAACTGATGTTTTGAAGCCATTTGAGTGCCAAAAACAGCCGTTTTCGGCTATTTTTGCCATTTCTTTTTGTGCTGCTACTGAACTAGGTCGAAATCGAAAAAACCGTTGCATAGAATTGTGCGGAAAGTCTTTACGGAATTTTGTGCACAAACGCCATCTAGATATCTTCACTCTCCTCTGAGGAGTTCTAATTTGAATGGGCCGAACTGATGTTTTGAAACCATTTCCATGCTTTTTACAGTGTGTTTCAGTCAACGCAGAAGAACCCATTCTGTCTCTCGTTTGATTATATATCGTTTTAACTATGTTTCAGCTGCCAATAACGATCGTATTTTCTGATTTTCTCAAACTTTCAATGATATCAACGTTTTCAAATATATTTCGCAATATTGATAATATATTTTGCCCACTATTTTCAAAATCGGGGATGACTTCCATAAACCGACTCTAGGAGTGATAATAAGGTACAGTGAGAAGGCGAGTTCGATCCGAAAATCGATCTGCCACGCAAATGAACTTTCTTCCCTCCTTTTACACGCTGTGAATTCTAATGGTTCTTCACTTTCTTAATGACGAAATATCTTAAGAAGCCCGCCGCAACAAGCTTGAGAGGGTATAGAATAACGAACATAGTCGCAACTCCTAATAAAGCGAGGAATCTAAACACGTCAATGAGAAAGTTCACTCCGTAATGATCAAATCGTCGATGAGGCCCGAATTTCGCCAGGAACTCCATGTTGCGAACGAAGACCTGAAAAAAAACTTTTTTTTAAAAATAATAATTTCAAAATTCTCACGTTCTTCATGCTGAACGGTCGCTCAGCGATCATCTTCGCAAGTGTGTCTGCACTGGATTTGAGGCTGCACCATACATGAGTATGGAAATAAATGGACACGATAATATTATGCAATCGGGATCAGTAGTACTAGTTTTGGCAATGTGAAAATGCAACCACTTATTCTTGAGCACTCGCGCAATAGCCTTTTCTAGTGGTCCAATCCGTCCCAGGTCCTCCTTGGCCAGCATTATACCTACGCCGTTGCGCTCGACCTGCAAATGTGCGCTTATCGTTCTGTTCGATGACTACTCGGGCTTCAGGTGGGCGGACATTTGCGCAACGGAGCGCCATTCGATGGGAAGTTGACCTAGCAACTTGGGTGTTATTTCATTGTAATATGTGTGTGATCCCCTACAATTACATATACAAATCTCACAGGAAGTCACAGGAATGCAGATCAGAGGGATGCCTTAATAATTTTGTATCCTGAATTCAACAGCACTATCTCTGAAAACCATCCAGTATCTACTAAAAAGATGATGTAAAACATATTTGGAAGGAGCCTGTGGAATTTCAACTCTCGATATAAATCAATTTTATATCAAAACCTTATTTCAGCAGTAACTACCTAACCTGCTCCAGCAGACTCCGTGATGCTGCCCTGTCCTCCATGTGTAATAAATGCAGTTAGCCGGTCGTCATCTACATTTTAAATAATATTCGCAACTTTTTTTGCAAATTTCTCACGTAGCAAGTCATGCTGTGGAGCCCAGGTGGTCTCCACGAGGTTGTCGATTCCAAGGGAGATTTTGTGTTCTGGTTCCTGGATATTTTCTTAACTATTTCCGACAATTGCGTTCGAAACATTGAAAGTAAAATAAATATCGCCTATTGTAGTCTACGTGAAACATACCTCATACTTCCATATGAAGGTCACATCGGGGAACTTCTTGATCGTTTCTCTGATAGTTTCTTTGTAGGGATATGGCATTAGGTGCGACTTGACGAAAGTTCCGAAAGAGATGAAGATGGTATGATTTCGGCGATTCAGGATAGAGGACCAATGTTGCAATGATCTTACTTGAATTATTATTAATAATTCTGTATATTTTATTCGAATTATAATGTATGATATCAGCGTCCACATTGCTGAAAAAAGTGGTCCACAGCCTTGAGAGCATGCTTTAAGATTAAGACATCAGGATGCGTGAAATACCGTATCCAGTTCGCCGTGCCCAGCGTGCACACTAATGCCACCGATGTCAATCACTCGAGACGAGGTAAACTTGGGGAAATCAGCCAATGGATCACAATTCATGAAGACGAGTGACGAGTCGCGCATTAGTTTCTGAAATATTAGTTTTTTTACGAAGGAACGAAAATCGAAATCCATTTTCATCGTTCCATTGTAATATTTAGTAATCGTGAAGCATATCAATCGCTGTAATAATTTAATAAGATCGAATATAAAATAATCGCACTCAGGCCTACGTTTCTTTTATCAGTGCCATTTTTGATATTGATATTAAAAATGATACACCCGTGTGATACACCCAGTGGTTCCTTAAGTTTTTTTAAAGATTGGGCAATCAGTAATATATTTTTCACTTCATTGTGACAGACAAACCAATCAGGAAATATAGCTGTATAGAGTCGACATACCCGAATATTCGGTGGTTCCTTTAGCTCTCGGTCGAACATTGATTGGAATCTGTCGTGATTACAATCGTGAAAGGCGTCAAATTTGAGGTAGGCAAGGGTGTTGAAGAGACGGTCAACGAACAACATCAGATCTCCCGCTGACCCTCCCATCATTGCTGAAGGAGTTGAATCGTTTGAGAGTCGAGATGGTATGACATGACATCATCTATTCATTCTGTTCGATCAGCGAGAGTCAAAACGACTAGAGTCATCCATTGAAGCCAAAACAAATTCACAATCAACAAGATTAATACTGGGCAGTCATTATTTTCTAAATAAGTAGTGTTAATTGAAAGATGAAAGACCAATAGTTCGAAACTTACTCGGCATATACGCCGTGTTGACAGGTACTTGTGTAACAGAGAATAGGCCATCCATAACCGCCATAGAGTTTATCTTGGCGTACTTGCTGATGTTGAGAAGATGGAACACGGCTGGAATTGTAATCTATATTGCGTGATTGCACAAACATTCACCGTATCCGCATATGTCTAAGGCCTCAGTAAATGCGGCATCAAAATGCTCTGTTTGGAGTGAGTCAATCAGTTCTTGACTCGAGAGAGTTACTGAAGGCTTACTGTAGTGTTGAAAATGTACAGTTCAACAACCTTCACACTGGTCCTTCCCGGCCTCGAAAATTGGGTGGAATGCCTGAAACATTGAATCGATTATTTTTTTAAAAAGTTCAATAATACTGTCGTGTCCCAGCATGCTTCACCCCAATCAATCCCTGGTAACTCGGACTGCTACATGTTGGCGACGGGGCACAACGTGACTGTAATTGGAATACCTACATAAATCGTCGTGAAGACATCGGCGCTCTGCCTCATCGCAGCAGGACCTCCACTCTCCGAATTGGCCTTCTATTGGAATAATGCAGCCTTGGGTGCTTGAGCCCCCAACAATCTTTCGAATTGGAGATTGGTATTTCGTTTATTGGAATGATCCTCACGAACAGCCGCCTTGGTTTTGGGCGATCCTACCAGCATGTCGGTACGAGCCGACAACATGACCTAACGTATTTTGAATAATATATTGAAAAATGTTGTATCAGTAATGCTTTGGGAATCACGTTCGATGCAAAAATAAGATTTCGTAATTCGGTCAAAATTCTTCATTTCTCAAGCTTTATCGATAGGTTGATTGGAGAGGTTGGATAGAACGTATTTCCGTTTCCCGATCTCTAGGATAAATAATGGGAAAAATGCTGACCACTTCATGTCCCTCGTCGATGAGCGCATCTGCTAGCTTATCCATAAAATTAACGTGTGAGTTGGCAAACTGAGGATTGTAAACGAGAAACTTGAAGGAGATCACCAGGTTTGAGCACATCAACAGCACAAGAATCATTACGTCCTGCAATTGCGAGCTTTGGAATTAGTGATGACACACGGACGAATGCTCTCTTCGTTTTACCAGCTGGCAAGGAATGGCCGCGAGGTTAAGAAATGGTGGAGTTTTTGGACGAGACGTAGCGCGATCGAGAGCGGATCAAATTCTAAGAACTGCTAAGTTTTCCGTATCTGCTGAGGACCTCTGTGGATGGCTGGGTGGTAGTGGAATTTCGAGACATGAGGTTTAAAAAAAAACCGGTTTTATACCTCTCCCCACTATCCACAGATGTCCTCAGGAGACATGGAAACGCAGAAGTTCTTAGAATTTGATGTTCTTTCGATCCCGCTATGCCTCATACAGTAACTCCACCTTACCCTCGCGGTATTTCCTGGTAAGTGAACAGCAAATGTAGAGGGAATTTGCCCATTTGACCTCACTAGTAGTCATCCCCGAGATGAAGTAAACATCAAGAGCTCAAAGATGAATATGGGAACTCCCGACCTCCATTTTAACACGTACGAACCTAATGAGGGGTACCAACAACATCATTGAACTTGACTGAACTTTAAGAAATCATCGTGATGTTTCAATCTTGACCTAACAGCACAAACAAACATATATTCCCCCTCATCGGAGGGTACGAATTAGAACTCTTGAATTCATTTTCATTATTTATATGAATTCATTTTCAATATATGGGAGGCGTTACACGAAATAAGTCAAGCAATATGGCATAATATGTTACAAAAAATCTTAATAATGTAAAAAATAAAAAAAATAATAGCAATTTACATGAAAATATCCGGGATAAGGAGGTAAGTCTTCGCAGAATTCAGCATTTATTGCAGCCTTGCACGATCGAGAAACTTGCAAGTACAACTCTGCCAGTTTTCAATTAAAAATGTGGAGCATCTCAGTTTTCATCAATTTATAAATAGTCGCGTTACCATTTCTCAGATTGAGCAAACGAGTATCAACACATTTCCAGTAAATACATTACACTAGTACAGCAGAGATCAGCATATTCCTCGAAAGGTTCAACGATTAAATCGGGTAAGTGTCAACAATGATTGATATTAAATGTTATCTTGTAATTTGTTCTTCAAAGTGAAAGATGTAAATGATTCAAGTGGAACTATTGCTGGTATTCCCGTGAACAGGTTTTTGTGTGTCCATTCGAGATTTCTTGAATGGAACAAGTTCTTCAGATGGGAACCGAGTACATCATCGTAAATTCTGAAGGCACATGGATTGTTACAAATATTGAATTTATGAAGAGGTGCACACAGCAAGTCAACTCATAAAAAAAGTTAATTTGCGTGGCAGAGCAATTTTCGGATCGACCTCGCCCTCCCACTGTGGCCCATTATCTCCTCAAGAGTCGGTCGGTGAAAATTCGCCTCTAATTCCGAATATAGAAGACAAACTATATTATTGATTTAGCGAAACATATTTGAACTTGCAGCAAACTATCAAGAGAATCGGAAAATCCAATCGTTATAGACCGCTGAAAGTTAAAACACTATTCAATAAAACTAGCGACAAAAAATATGTTCTTCTAATTTTGCTGAAACAAATTGAGGTAAAGCGGCAGTTTGCCTCAGTGTAGAGCTATCTCCTCCGAGGAGAGTTAAGATATGGACATGGCGATTGTGCAGAAAGTTTTCCTATACCCCTTCCGCACAACTTGACGAGGCCGATTGTTCAATTTCGATCTCAGTCAGCAGTTACAGGAGCTAACGTTCGGAAAACCCTGCAAAAACAGCTGAAATCGACTGTTTTGCCCACTCCAGAGCTATCTCCTCCGAGGAGAGTTAAGATATGGACATGGCGATTATGCAGAAAGTTGCCTAAACCACTTCCGCACAACTTGACAAGCCCGATTGGTCAATTTCGATGGCATGAGAGTACGTTCGGAAAACCCTGCATTTAACATTGATCCCTTTGTCTCCCTCCCATTGTTCAGCCGCTCCCTTTGTCCGCAATGAAAGGGATTAACTCTGCCACGCAAATGAGCTTTTTTTACTGAGTTGACTTGCTGTGCGTGCATACAAGAAAGTCTGCATGGAGAGGGATTAGATACAATGTTGAAGCACATCCGAAACCATCTCGCCGCATTTATTGCCAACACGGTTTCAACGATTCCATTATGTTTCAAATACAGTTGTATTTTTCATTTAATTTCTTTATATTTGTCCTGCTCCTCTAAAATTTGCTCTGCAATTGGCCTAATGTTTACTAGGAGATCGAAGTGCAATCTGCATCGATATTTCTCCACTCCATTCACTGCACACGGTCTCTCATTTTGTCTAACCTTTCCCTAAATTGGTAGCAATGCACCCGTGTATGCACCCGTACATTACTCGGGCAAAATAATTTACAAGCGAATTGAGTTGTTCTATTCACAAATAGCTATTTCGGCCACAGTTATTTGCTTTCAATCGGCAACATGATGTTGTTTCAATAAATATGCAATTCACCTAATGTTAGCAGGTGATCAACGTGCATTTTGGAAGAGCGTCGACTATTTTGAGTGATCGTCTGACTCTCTTCATTTTGTGCACTCTCTCGCCTTTCTAACCAGCGAGATAGTGTGCAATATGAAGAGCACCAGACCATTGCCCACTATTCTGCACTCTCTTTCCTGAGCACGCTCTCTCGTTCCACCTATATCGCGAGAATGCGATACCAATGCACCCGCGTGAGTGAACACTACACCGTACCCTAGGCGATCTCATGCCATCACATCTTATCTTATCAATAACACGCCCTTTTTTTAGTTTCGTCCAGATACTTGATATCGATTAGTTTTTTGTTGTTCCCTTTGCACAATTACGAACCCGTTCAGGTCATGCTGTTACTAACATTGCTTTTGACTTGCTCTAGCTTGGGAAGCTCTTACAAATTCCTCGTTTACTCTCCGCAGTACTTTTACTCCCCCGTCAAATTCATGTCTCGATTAGCAGATGCACTCGTTGATGAAGGACATGAAGTGGTGAGCCTTTTATTTAGTTATTCATTTGTATTTTATTTTTAATTAAATTTTTAAGTTTGTTTTAATTACATTTTTTGAGTACAATATTTTTCGCACTCGATGTAATTACTTATTTCGAAATTTTCTATAAATTAGGTAATGGTGTCGCCTCGCACAGACACTACAGTGGGATCTCCTAAGACGAAGGCTCGTGTTTTGGAGGTTTGTGACGTTTCAGGATATTATAATATAGCTCCGTGCAGAGTACACTCTCGCCCTCACAAAATGATTGAGTTCGTCTAGTTCTAGCAAATACTTTCGAAATTCTCCTGTTTAAATATTTTCGCAGGTTCGCCAAGCGCCCAAGGCCGTAGCCATGCAGGAAATTATGAACTCGGCGGAGGGCGGACTAAACTCAATCTGGAACAGCCCCGATATCTTCACGCAAATTAATGTGAGTGTACACATCCATTTTTCGGAAATGTGATCAACAACATTTGCAGGGATACTACCCCTTGTACGCCATGTGGGTAGATCAGTGCGAAGGTAAGCGATTGATTTCCGAATTACATAATTCGAATTTTCAGTAACCCTTGATGATCAAGACTTGATCGATTTGCTGAGGAAGGAGCATTTTGATGCAGGATTCACTGAGCCCTGCGACAGTTGCGGATACGGTTTGTGCCTCACGGAAAATGACGTCATTGAATAAATTATTTCAGCCTTATTCCACCTTCTTGGCATCAAGAAGTACGCAACTGTCTACTCAATGGCAACTTTTGACGGATATTTCCATATATCTCAAGTGCCCTTCAATCCCGCGTACATGCCCTGTAAGTACAAGTGCTGATTGGAATTTAAAATGCGTTCCAAAACGATTTTTAAACTTTTATGTGCGCTCTCAAGCCTAAATTAGAAATCACTTATTTCATATTTGATCTCACGTTTCATTCCATGCTACTCGATAATTTCAGCCATGATGGGTGGCTCGGCTGGCGATCGCATGACCTTCTACGAGCGTCTTCATAACACTCTCGTGTATCTGAAGATGAACGCCTGCCTCGAGCACCTCGAAAATTTGTATCAGTCGTTGTTCGATCGGATAATGGAAAATACACCGAATTTGAGGGTGAGTAAAGTGTTGTTTTAATTATTTTTTTATGTGATTCGGTGTGACACATACTAACACGATCTGAAACATATATTTCCTCCAAATGAAATAAAATGGTTATATTGACAAAATATCCACATGAATAATGCGTCACCCTGAGTTACCTTTGTGTTGAGGTATAACACTATACACGTTTCAGAAGTTGAAGCGGAATTCCTCGCTTGTTTTCATGAACTCCGATCCGCTGGCCGACTTTCCCAAGTTGACGTCGTCTCGAGTGATCGATATCGGAGGAATAAGTGTCCATGCTGGGCATAACGAGTTGGACAAGGTGGATTAAGAAACTCGAGCGTACTATGATTGGTCTAAATTCCTTAGGTCTACATCAACACGTTGCTTTCATAACACATGCGTCAATTTCAGTACTGGTCCTCTGTCCTAAGTCGTCGCAATCACACCATATTCATCTCGTTTGGCACCTTCGTCAAGGCACACCTTATGCCCGCTGCTTACAAAGATACGATCAGAGAAACGGCTAGAAAATTCCCGAATGTGACCTTCATTTGGAAGTACGAGGTATGTTTCACACAGGCTACATTTTTTTCAAAATTTGGTTAGCTATGTTGAGCCATTATTAATTGAAAAACAATTTTTAAAAAACTATTCTGAAGAAAAATACGAATGTATCATTACGATATGTTTAAATGCAATTTCCCAGAAGCCCGAACACAACATCTCGCATGGGATCGATAACCTGGTCGAGACCGTTTGGGCGCCGCAAAACGATCTGCTTCGTGAGTAGATTGCATTGATTTGCATGAATTTTGTTTATAAAGTTGCCCAATTTATATTTTAAGATGATAAGCGACTTTCTGCATTCATCACTCACGGTGGACAGGGAAGCGTCACTGAATCGGCTAGCGCGGGTGCGTTGATTGTTTTGGCACATTTCATGCGAAACATCTTTTTTGACCCCAATTATGGCATTACAGGTATTCCGCTCATCAGCATTCCCGTGACTGTGGACCAGTTCCGCAATTCGAGACAGGTTATTCCTAATTGTGCACTGAATTATTTAAAAATTGTGTATTCAGGTTGAGCGAAGCGGCGTCGGAATCATGCTGGCCAAGGATGATTTAGAACGGACGGGACCACTCGGAGATGCGATTGAAAAAATTATCCGGAATAAGAGGTGAGAAAATTCACGCAATCATAGAGTGAGAATATTGCGAACTCCTTTCACTGTTTTGACCCTCAAGTAAGAATTTAGTAACGTATTTGCAGATTCAAAGCCAACGCGGTCACACTATCAGAAATGTTCGCAGAGCGTCCGTTCACTATGAAAGAAGTGAGACACATTAAGCTACATTTGACATGTCATTCAATTATCAGGTGTTCGTTCGCAATATGGAATTTCTGGCTAAATTCGGGCCGCATCGACGATTCGATCATTACGGAGCACAGCTCAATTTTGTTCAATACTACCTTATTGACGTATTCGGTTTCCTCGCTTTATTAGCGATCTCAGTGTTATTCGTGGCTCTATACTCGCTCAAGATTGTTGTTAATCACTTTTCGAGTTATTCGATTTTCAAAACAATGAAGATTGAATGAACTTATAATTATGAATTTGATTGATAAAGATCCAATTCACATTATTATGTGCGTGATAGAACTTCAATAATCGATGAGACGATTTGCGAAAATCACCGTTATCACATAGACACGCAAGAAAAAAGGAACGAATTGACTGCCAGTGATAAGATACGGGGATTCCAACGCAACGAGCAATGGTTGTCAACGCCAAGTGGAATGAGAGTGCTAGGCTTCCTATTGTCCTTCCATGCCGTGTTCGCCTTCAAATTTCTCGCCTATAATCCCCTTTTTGGAAGTAGCCATGTCAATTTCATAAATAAACTATCGGATGCGCTCGTAGAAGCTGGACATGATGTGGTGAGTGATTCCTGTGGGAGGGTGACATTTGCCAAACCGACATTTGCCAAACAAGTCGCCGTTCGCTTGCAATTCGGCATAGCGACTTGGTAGTTGTTTCATTGTAACAAACATGTCCTCTCCTAAAATTGCATATACAAGTCTTGCTATAAAGCGATCATGATTTTTACTCACCACCTACGTATAGGGGTTCATGGTCCAAAATTGGAATTTTGAGTCGAAAAGCATGATTAGATAAACACCAAATACCGTAACCAATCGATATTCTAGTAGAAAGGTAAGTACTCTAACCAGTAACATGCGCATCGATTGATTACTGCATTTGGTGTTTATCTAAACATGATTTTCCAATCAAAATTACGATTTTGGACCATGAACCCCTATACGTAATTGATGAGTAAAAATCATGATCGCTTGGTAACAAGTTACGTATGTATTTGTAGGAGAGGACATGTTTGTTACAATGAAACAACTACCAAGTCGCTATGCCGAATTGCAAGCGAACGGCGACTTGTTTGGCAAATGTCAGTTTGGCAAATGTCACCCCCCCATTCCTGTAGTATGTGTCTGGGAGTTGTATGGTAAACAATATCATGCATTTTGCGTTCTGCCTCGCAGGTGAGACTGGTGTGAGAGCGAGTAAAACGAACTCAAAATGTGTTGTGCATCTATCATTAGTGATCTATGACAGTCCATTTGCGACTGCTCATGTAGAGTCCGCACAAATTATCTTTCAGGTAGTGCTCGCGACGCAAACCGATGCGGCGATCGCGCCAGGACGCACGAAGGCGCGCGATATTCACGTGAGTTGCGTGCACCATCGTGGTAGCATTTTTCCAAAGAAATACACGAATTATTGTTTTCCTCTTTGAAAACGCTGTACGATCGAGTAGTGTTCTCGCACCTGAATAACAGTCGATGATGAAACATAACACAGCAAATTGCAACAAAACAAATTGTTCGCTTTTGACTCATGTTATGCTTCACACTTGGTTCAAATTGTATTATATCTAATTTCTGCGATATGTATGGCATTCCCTATAAAAACAGATTTATTATCAGATGGAAAAGTGGCGGTTTCGTATTAGCGCCATCAAACTGTGAACAAAGTAGGTCCCCCAGTGCGCGGAGAATGCAGCAGACGCGGCCCTCCTGGACGACATCGTATCCAATCTCTGGCGCGCCAATGATCCGCTATCGATGATCATTGTGAGTTGAATTTCAATAGTTCATTAAATAGCTTGATAGTGAGAAGTGGTGCTGAGAATAGGGTCAACTTCGCAAGAGATGACTCTCTTCATAATGCGTTCTATGTTGCCCTCATGTTGTTCTATCAGGTTGTGAAATAGCCTGCAGCATGAAGATGAGCCACTAAACCATACCTAGCAAACACAATCTGATTATAGCAAAGCGCTTTATAACAAGACAAGGATATTTTTCAGCAATTCACCTACATGATCACGAGCTCGATCGACCAGTGTAATGGTTCGTTTTTATGCTGCTTTATGCGCATTTATATAAATATTCAGCAACAGTTCGCCACCCGGGCCTCCTCGAGGAGTTACGCGCTGAGAAATTCGATGCGGCATTCTCCGAGACGCTCGATCTCTGCGGATTCGGTACAAAACTATACTTTCAATATCAAAATAATGCGTTCCTTGCAAGTTAAATTGAATGTGTTTCATGTTCTCAATTTTGTCATTGGCGTGAAGTTAATGTGATAAGGAAGAAGCAAGGTATGGAATCTCGAAAAGAAAATGTTGATGACCTTGATGTCTTTTTTAACTTCACTAATTTCCAGCCTTGCTCGTTAGTATTAATAGATAAATCTGTTCAATTTTCAGGTCTCTTCGAGCTGCTCGGCATCGATAACTTCGCCGTCACTCAGGCGATGGCGATCGTCGACGGCACGTACTACTTCACCCAAACCCCCGCCAATCCCGCTTATGTACCAAGTTAGAATATTTTAATAATTTAATCTGAGAAGGCTCGAAAAATAAGGGATCGCTAAGTAAAAAAAGATTCGAAATAGAATAGGTTTCATAGTAAGCATTTATTTGTTGATGCCACGTAATTCCAGCGATCCAGTGGCGGTAGATCATAGAAAAATAAAACAACAATACTTAATTAATGATGATTTTTTTGACTTTGTATTTCCACAATGAAAACCTCGTTGAAAAATGTGTGTAGCACTGAGGAACTCGTTTTCGTGAAAGGCTTGTTTCACCTATCGAAAAGAATAAATTAATTGATGATTATAAAATGTGTTTTTTTTGCGAATGTGTTTCACGTAGTAACTATTATCGTTGATGTGAAGCGAACACAATTAATGTCTTGGTGACACGCGTGTCACCTAAGAATCGAATAGACTAGTTCACATAGGAAAAGTCGAAAATAAGCAAACTTCATTTTTGGATAGTCCATAGGGTCCCTCACAAGATAGCTTCGAGCTTTTTGGAATATCTCTTATTTCAGACCTTATTTAGGTAAAAACTACATTTCTTTATACAAACTACATTTCTTATAAAATTTAATTTCATATTCTTATAAATTTTTTATAAAAACTACATTTCTCGTTCAGCCCTGATGGTTGCTCCCTCTGGCGATCAGATGCCCTTTCTCGATCGAGTTCGCAATACAATCAGCCATTTCCTAATGGTTCTCCACAATGCAAACACACTGAGGAGATACGAACCGATATTCAAGCAAGCATCACCCAACTTTCCCTCCTTGCAGGTTTCTACCATTATTTATTTTTTTTAAAAATTAAAAAAAAAAAAATTGTATCGATTTCAGGAAGCGGTGCAGAAGAACTCCCTGATTTTCATGAATTCTGATCCCCTTTTGGATTTCCCAGCTCCGAGATCCTCGCGAGTTATTGATATCGGCGGGATATCCGTGTCATTTGGGCATGAGAAGTTGAACAAGGTATTGTGTAGAGTACTTGATTTGAACCTGTACACACGTTTCTGAGAACTTTATTACGAACTGAGCACCCGTTTCCACAATTATGTGATGCACCGTAATCAGAATTCCAGACCTGGTCGGACATCCTGGACCTCCGTCCGACAACGATTCTGCTATCTTTCGGAACTTTCGTGCAGTCGCATGCAATGCCGGAGAGGTTAAAGATTAAATAAGCGTCGTAGTTTACAAATGTAACGAAATTACATTTACTGGATATGTTATCAACATTTTACTATTCAGATACAAGACAAGCATTGCCGAGGCTTTCCGCAGCTTCCCTGAAGTCACTTTCATCTGGAAGTACGAGGTAGATCAGCATCATAAATAATTAGTGGGTAATTGTTTATGGCAACCACCAAGGCGACACCAAGGCTACATTGGAATTCCGGCAAAATTCTGTTGCGGACTGAAACACAAGTTGTCCAGATGAATTCCGATTCAGTTTCTGAGGGATTTTCAGAAACCCTCTGACCGAATCTCAGAAGGTGCCGACAACATCATCGATACTACATGGGTTCCGCAGCATGACATGCTCAGTGAGTTCTTCTGTTTTTGTCATTTCTTTGCAAAACTCGTGGTATAACCATGGTAGTTCATTCAAAAACGGTGATGAAAACAACAATTGAAGCAATTAATCTTCAGACGATCCCCGTCTAACCGTCTTTATCACCCACGGCGGTCAGGGATCAGTGACGGAGGCGAATACTGCAGGTTTGTGTGATAAATCACAAACAATTGAAAAAGCCAGAATCGACAAATATCGTCACAAAATACACAAAAAATAATATGTTTTTCACACGCTGAAAAAGTGTAAATTGCAGGAATCCCCCTGATCGTCATTCCCGTCGTCACTGATCAGATTCGTAATGCGAATCAAGTGAAGAAGAACGGGCTGGGATTGGTTGTCGACAAGGAGTCACTCGAGACGCCAGATACTCTAAAGTCTGCGATTCAGAACATGCTCGAAGATGACAGGTAGAGATTGATGCAAGTTAATGCGAGTCTTCATTGCGGGCAATGGGTGTTTCCTTTTCGCACGTGGTTCAGGAGCGCTAGATAGCTGATGAGGATTTGCATATTTAGTGTACCTGAAACATACCAAACGATACGACAATAATTTTCCAATAAAATATCTCTAAAGATAACCTAAAATTTGGATTGCATTTCAGCTACCGCGAGAAGGCTGCCAAAACAGCCAAAATGATCGCCAAGAAGCCATTCGCTGCTAGAGATGTGGGTTGTCTCTATAAAAAGTAATTGTCTGTTTATGTATACAATTCAGGTGTTCGTCCGCAATATGGAATTCCTAGCAGAGTTCGGGCCTCTCCGACAACTCGACCATTACGGAGCTCAGCTCAACTTCATCCAGTACTATCTCATCGATGTAATCGTTTTCCTGTCTATAGTTGTTTTGATTCCCATCGTACTTCTACTACTATGTATCAGAAAAACCGCTGCGATTTTGGCATGTAGGAAAATGAAAGATAAGGTAGAGTAGAATATGCATTGCAGAGTGTGAATAGTATATTCAAATTGATATGGTGCTTTCGAATGTTCACTGTTCATGCTAGATAAATTTATTGACGCAATACATGATCCGTGGCGAAGTTAGCGAGGGTCGTAGATGTTCTCGTTCATGTAGTTGCCGCTGGAAATCAAGTTGAATGTTCACTTAATGATAAATGAGGCTGATAAATGTAACGAATATAAAACTGACGCGTCTTTGTACTGGCACACCACGAGCACTTTCTTGTCCCCATCGCACAGCTTCATTCCACAGCCAAGTTTGGTCGACTTGGCCCAAGCCATCTGCATTTCCCCGTTATTCGTGAGTTATTGAGCCAATGGAAGTGCAAAGATCACCTGAGTAGCGTGTCCGATTCCTGAGCTGAATCCTGCGGGCGTCAGTTTCACATCATTCCATCCGAACTGCTGGAATTCGTTCTCCCACGAGTTCGAAGCCTTCGCGCCCATTCCAGTGAATGACATCTGGAAACATAAATCCTCGATTTTCCGAAGAGAGATTTTTGTGTTGGAATAAGAAGGAAAGTGCGAGATGCATTGGAATCCAATATCTCTAATCACTAAAAAAGAAATGAAACATATTTGCAATTCGAATATGTCGAAAAATATCTTACCTTGTTGGAAGACCACATGGTGTAGAGGTTCTCTCCGAGATTTTGTCTGTTCTTAGAGTGAGCGAAGACACAAGTGTTGGCCACGGCCTGAGCACTCTTCTCGATAGCACAGTCCCAGGTCTGAAATATCGTTTGTTTGTAGGCGTCTTGTATTTCATTATCTTGACATTCTTCCTAATAAAATACTACCATAGGCTGTATGGGAGTCTTGGCGGCGGGCATTCTTCTTCCCTTGGCGACATAATTTCCAGATGAGATGGTGGATCGAAGTTTGTTGTGAGCAGCGAGGAAAGCAGCAGCTTCAGACTGAGGAATACCGCACGATTGACACCAAGCCACTGAAAAACCTTTGACGAATGATGAAAAAGTGCACGATTCTGGGTAAGATCAGGAAGATTTATTGATATTTGACGGGCAGTAGCCATTAAACATATGAATTTCTCTCACCCGCAGTGAGAGCGAACAGAGCGATGCAGATACGGAGCATACTGAAATAATCAAGTTACACATAAAACCAGAAATGGAAGAACTCCGAAAACTGAGTGAAAGAAGAAGAGGAAAGCGGATGATGTTGGCATTGCCCGGATAGGCGAGGTTTTATAGTGACCTTCCCGCGGTCTTTTGTTGACTCACATGCTTGAAATCGTTCATTTTCCGGATAACAGGGATGCATTCGAGGGGAAACTGCGTCTTTTGGAAGCTGCTCAATCGGAAGGGAGAAGCGGAATAGTTCACTAAAACATGGGATGGGTTGCAAAGAGGAAACAATCAATATTTTCGGAGTCTTTCATGTAAACTCTTCAACCTGACCGATATAATCCTCAGTGGAGAATGACGACATGCACTCCAATCTAATCCGAAAGAACCGGGGAAAGGCTTGCTTAAGGCTTCTTTTGCGCTTAGCATGAAACATCAGGTGCTAAGACGCTCAATACGATCAAAAACTTCGAAATGTTCTCCTCGGTCACTCTATGTTTACATTGCAGCTGATGCAGTACTTTCGGTCGGTGTTATTATTATTATCCACTGAGATGGACTACCAATCCCGATGTTCACACATTGTTCGTATTCATGTACTATGTGTGTGTCGAATCTGATTCGATCTCTGATTCGTATTTCGCCCCCAGCCTCCAGCTCGATTCTAGCCAGAGATACGATGCAACGTGATTGTGAGTGATGTTAGACAAGTGCAAAATACCGAATACGTTTCACAATAAATACATACTCCTTGATGAGAAGGAAAGTCATTGATGCAGTTGTTTGTTGCAAATGGAAAAAAATATCATTTCGAAAACATTGTATTTCTTTAAATGAAAATAAGATTCGTTTGCATCCCCCTCGATTATAGCCAGTGATACGATGCAAGGTGATCGCGCATGATGCAAACGTCCGATACGGACGTAGTGTCCTAGAAATCTCTGATAAAGGGAAAGGAGCTCTTAAAAAATCGGATAAGGACCTAGTTCATTCTTCGTAAGTCGCTCAGAATTTGTCTCATTTTGCTCCTCTCGCTCATTGTCGCCTACGTGAAACATTCGAAGATGGTCTACCAACATCCAATGTTCACGCATCGCATCTGCTGCTGCAATGCTACGGTAATTCTTCCTTTCCGTGTCTTGATTCGGATACTTTGATCTACCAATCGATAAAATATTCAATATGCAAATTTCAATACACTCAGGTAGCCTCGTGCATAATGGCGTGCATCGCGATGGTCCTGTGCGCTTTCGTGTGCGTCATGAGCTGGTACACTCCTGGAGTAGCCATCTACCTCAACATCTACCAGGTGTCGTACGCTCCCGATATTGATAGTTGACTTTTCGCATTCGATTTTTAAATGAAAACTGGCAAACCATTGAATATTATTGTCTGGGGCGTCTGCTCATGTTGACACTCGCCGTTCGATTATGTGATAGATATAGAGAAGAAAGTATAGAGAAGATTGCTACAATCGCGGACTGGAAATGACAAAAGCCCTACTGCAGACCATCCTCGTCGCCTCCGAGATCATTGCTTGCGTACTCGTCTTCGTCGCAGTGTGTAAGCTGCGGCCACGATTCGTCCTGCCCATCATCGTCATCCAGGTACGAACTATGACTTTGTAGTTTCAAAGGGCTGAATGGTCGATCCTTTGATTCTAGAACTCCCTCAGCTGATTGGCCGGAAGATAACACCCTGTAGATAATGTATCTCTTCATTTCCGAGCTCAACGATATTTCCAGAGCGATAACGAAAAATACGCTTCGCATTCTGTGCTTCAACCCCGAAGTTGACTCAGAGAACTTCCAATAGTTCACTTTCAGATCTGGAACTCTATCAGTCTCATAGCCATGGGCATCTGGGTCACCATCGACTTTTGGATGACGTTCGGGGATATTTATGGAACCACGTACGCTCAGTTTACTTGCACTCGACCTGACCTTAAATCCACAAATAATAATGACTTAAAATAAGCTTATATTTCAGGTACTTCATTTGTCAATATGTTATTTCACTACTGATCTCACTATTTGTCCTTCACTGCCACGTTTGCTGCTTCAAGCTGCTTATATTCAGAAAACAGTAAGGAGAACTTCATTGGTTTTAATTTTTCAGAGGAGGAAATCGCCATACCATTGATTAATTCGTTATCCATATGCATTTAACTATTCAGTGAAACATATATTTTTTGATTAATTTCATTTGATGTGTAAATTGCAGCGCCTTCCACAGCTACGCCGACTGTGAACAAGCAAAGTTCTGACAGAAATGACACCATCATTTTTTCATGGAATCACTCTAATAAATTATTCAAATAACGAGGCTCGTATTGCATATTCGATTTTGTTGTTTGGTTATTTATTTATTCAATATATTTTTAATTTCAACTCTAAAGAGACTCGGCGAATCCCATTCGCTTGTTTCCGACATCGTAGATCTGGCAGTACTCGCGGATGAAGGGGTCGCCGAGCAGGAAGGAGGGGCCTGAGCAAATTCGAAATTGAGTAATCGTCTCTACACCAAGTAATGCATGCAAATAGTAGACGATTACCCGAACTGCAGAGTATTTATATGCAATTTCCATATTTTCGAAAATTAAAAAAAAAATGTAAAGAAGTAATTTACCGAATGCCGAGCCGACCATGGATTCCATTGCGAGCGAGCACTCTCCACTGTTGGGAATCTGCGATTGGCATAATGTAGTTTTGCTATGGCAAATAATTACTCGATCAATCATTGTTTTTTTTCGATTCTTATGCAGCCATATTATTCGACCTATTATGAGTGATGTACTACTCACGGGCACGACCATGTTCTTGTAGTCGATCGTGTAGGTCTCCGATCCGATGACCATCTTGAATTCGGAGATCTCCGCAACGCAAGCGAGCGTGTAGAGGTCGAAGTCCTTGTTGTACTGAAAGGAGATTCGTGAATGAGACGCGAAAACTTCTATTCGATGCAGCACCATGAGCAAAATCGTTGCCTAGAATGTTTTTTTTCCTCTAAAAAAGAGGAAAATGAGAAAACATACCTTTGCTCCTGCGGCCTGCGCGACCCTCTCCACAACTTCAAAAGGAGCGGAGATCAGTGATGTTCCAGTATCGGAGGCCGCCTAAATACTTAATTCATTGAATTATGGCTTCGCACGACATCCTCTCTTCATTACATGTGATATTTCACCAGTCGTTCCGGTGATTGATTACGTAGACAGTTTCATGTCTAGTCGTCCCTAGTTATTATGCATATCTTGCGATGATGAATACTAGACATTCTGCAGCACGCACCTGCCATCCCTTGTTGTTCGAATATCCGGCAAGGGCGACCGAGGTGAGCTTGAACTGGTAGTAGGTGGCGGAGGAGAGCTTCTCGTAGGCAATCACCGGTCCGCAGTTCTTATCGTCGATCTGAGATCAATTGAACACAGTAGATGTATTCGATCACATAACACGAACAGGGATATTGGAAAGAGAAGGCAACCTCTACAAGGACATGTAACACATATTAAAATACGGCACTAGGCTCGAATGAGAACTATGTCTTAATACTGCCTTTGTTATATCAAGGACATCACGGAATCGTTATCATCCTTCCTAGTTCCTTAAAACACAGTATCAGAACATGAATAATAATATTGAAAAGATAGTGTGTGTGAGAGATCTCACCGCTCCATAAGTGTAGATTCCGCCGGGGGCATTGATAGATCTGCCCTCGTTCTCGAGCCACACCGTGAAGAGAGGCTGCTCCACGAGACCTGCGATGATCGCTTATGATCTTCACAAAACAATTTTTGAGCCACACACTGGCCGTGAATGTACATTGGTTGATTTGTTTTTCCCTCGAAGATCGAGACATAATCAGATCATCCTGAATAATCGATATTTATCTACCTGGTGAAACTCACCCTGATCAATCGCTTCGATGAAGGGAGGCTTCACGTTGTCGACGGCCAGAGCCTGCAATTAGCGTGCTGTCAATTTCGGTTCCGTATTTAGCCGTCCGAGACGTCATTCGCCGACTTCCGGCTCTCACCTGGAACGCAAGTCCTAGAATCCCGTCGATGACGTCGTTTCGGAAGATCTGCGCGACGGATGAGGCCTGGAAACATTTATTTTATTATATTACAACGGTTTAAAAACAAAATAATGATGTCATTGCATTTAGCTACCTGTCCGAAAGTGCACGCGGGCACGGTGAGTGCGGTGCTGTCGGGACCGAACTGAAACGAATGTTTTCAGTTGTTACTTGTTTCGAATGTAACAATAGTGATTTGTGAAGACAATTTTGCATCATAAAGAAGCGTATTCGCATAAATCACTCACCGCCACGGTATCTGCTCCCAGGAATCCTTCAACGCTGCCTGTGCCGTACTTGATGGTAAAATTATTTCCTGCATGCATTTGGTTACTTTCTGGACCATAAAGATCAAGTTATAATTACCATTTTTCTTGTAAGTTTTCGATTTGATGGAGTGGAACTTGTTTT
Organism: Pristionchus mayeri; assembly: GCA_036245805.1. NCBI lineage: Eukaryota > Metazoa > Nematoda > Chromadorea > Rhabditida > Neodiplogasteridae > Pristionchus > Pristionchus mayeri. The sequence continues at coordinate 12,911,731 of BTRK01000006.1, forward strand.
TGCTTTTGCAGGGATTGAATCTGCAAGCATATTATTGTACAATGTTATGGTTCCGACGTGTACGGCATAGTCATAGTTAAATTGCAAATACATTTCGCGATACGTTTAACCAGTTTCGATACATCGCGAAAAAACAATTTGATTGAACACTCACAGCCCTCCGGCGCAGGTGCTGTCAGGCACCCAGAGGTTGGCAGATCCGGTGTCGAGGATAACCTAGAATAGGAAATAAAATCAATCATCAATTGTACTTCTCAATCGTACCTCGAAAGCCTGTCCAGGCGTTCCAATGGTGATGTTCCCGACGTACTCGGCGTCAGAGTAGTCGTTCACCTAAATCAGTGTTGTGTTAAATTCAATGTCAGATGTTTTATTGAGTTTCACGAGAAATATAAGTTAGTTTCGATTGATAGCTATTCAATGGTGTCGTTACTTATCGTCCAATTTCCATTATTTCTTATTTGCACGTACAGTAGCGCCGGAAAGTATCCGTACGATTTGATTTTTCACATAACTTTTTTCTGCAGTTGAATTACCAAGTTAAATGTTGCAGCGCTATATAGCAAATCAATAGGAGAATACGATGCGATTATTGCGTCATCACGTGCATCTTAACTGATTGCGTAGTGATGACGCAATCAAAGTGTACTTTTTCAAACAGGCGTTGTTCTTACATAGATTTTTTCCAGCTTGCCAAACTTTCTGAAGTTGGAGATTGGACCGATGCCTATCTAGAACAAAAATTTGAAGTTGCTGCTCGGTCGTACAGTTGCTGCAGCCTTGCTGCAAAAACGTGGTCGCAAATTCAGAACTCGGCTTCTAGACTAGAGACTCGTTCAAAACATCAAAATGATCGCCATCACAATTCCCGATGATCCTAAAAATATGCAAACGATCGATCAATATATGCCCTCAAGGCACCAAAAAATCACTTTTTTGAATGCTCATTTTTTGGACATTCATAACTTTCTGGGCAATTTTTGTAAAAATCTGTTTTTTATGTGTGAATGTTCAAAATGTATTAAAGATATGATTCCCAACTTTTTAGACTGTTTGGATAACTTTCGTGCCCGCGGCGACAGTTTTTCGGAGGCATACTAGGGTCGGGAATCAACCTGTTTACGCACTCTCATCGTCTGCACTCTCTAGGTGTTTTCCGACCCTAGTATGCCTCCGAAAAACGGTCGCCGCGGGCATGAAAGCTATCCAAACAGTCTAAAAAGTTGGGAATCATATCTTTAATAAATTCTGAACATTCACACAAACCAGATTTTTACAAAAATTGCCCACAAAGTTATGAATGTCCAAAAAATGAGCATTCAAAAAAGTGATTTGTTGGTGCCCTGAGGGCATATATTGATCGATTGTTTTCATATTCTCAGTATCTTCGGGAATTGTGATGGCGATCATTTTGATGCTTTGAACGAGTCTCTAGCTAGTCTAGAAGCCGAGTTCTGAATTTGCGACCACTTTTTTGCAGCAAGGCTGCAGCAACTGTACGACCGAGCAGCAACTTCAAATTTTTGTTCTAGATAGGCCTCGGTCCAATCTCCAACTTTAGAAAGTTTGGCAAGCTGGAAAAAATCTATGTAAGAATAACACTTGTTTTAAAAAGTGAAATTCGATTGCGTCATCACTACGCAATCAGTTAAGACGCACGTGATGACACAATACTCGCATCGTATTCTCCTATTGATTTGATATATAGCGCTGCAACATTTAACTTGCTAAGTCAACTGCAGAAAAAGTTATGTGAAAAAATCAAATCGTACGGATACTTTCCGGCGCTACTGTACCTTCTGCGGGAATCCCGCTTCGAAAGAAGTTCGATCAGCGCGAAGAAGATTCGTGTTCGCCCTGTACTCCGCCCATTTTCCATCTCGGATGAGCTGCTTACGGAGCGAGTCCTGAACGAATGGTAGTTGAAGCAAACTATGGATTTCAGCCTCGTTATCACTTGTTTTGCATCAAGATTGTCGTAACAAGAAATCTCGCCGTCTAGATAGGTTAAAGATACAGTATGACCATAATCATTTCTGACGATTATCCTCATTTTCCCGATCAATCCCCAGTTGCGTGCCTGATTTGTGGGGAAGTATTCTAGCTTTCACCTGCGCATTCTGTCCCCACCCCTCCGTCGAGTAATCTCCTAACTCCCATTCAACATGCTATCTCGCCTTCTCTGACTGAGGAGAGTGTGTACGATATGGAGAGAGTGAGATCATCTCCTCGTCGTTGCAATCCACTAGCTCTTAATGCCTCTCCCCTTATCAGTGCTCTTCAGTTTCCACCGCTAAGCATTGACTGTATAGAAAATATCCGCTTGCTTGACAGTTGCAAAGACCTTCTTGACTACGACAAAATACGAAATTATGTATTAGGACATAAGTTCTGTCCGATTTCGTGAACGACGTTTGAGCTCGCGTAAAATGCACATCTCAAATCACATCGAGCTAACTCAGTAGCGTAATTAGGTGGAAGACTTGAACATTCCCTACATACGTTCAGATCAAATAAGCGACTCAGGGTATACGAGAAATTGGTGATTGTTAACAAACCAAGTTTTCGATTTTTTTTCAAAAGTGTTTGGATCACTATTTTGCAGAAGAGAAAAATCTTGGGGCAACTTCGCATATATTATTGAGAAGGCCATGTATAGTACTTTCTAACCCTGGGTTGAACGGTGGGGTTTGTCCGTCCCTTCTCCGAATTACATGAGGAACAAAGAGTATGATGGAGTGATGGAGCTGTTCAATCGAATAGTATTCCTGCCCCGATAATCAAACTTACAGTTCTTAGAATATGGGCGATATAGTGTACTACTATTGCGTCATTTATACATTAGAAAAGTCTAGCTGAACTGAACTTCATCTTTCTCAAAATTGTGATTTTTCAAAATCATATTATACTTGAGAAACATGCAAAATTCCGACTTTTGGTGTCCAGGCTAGGATTTCTTCTCTACTAAAAGTACCTATCGCCCAACTTACCCAAGCCACAATGTAATAGGGTAGGGTCAGCTTCAGCATGTAATCACAAAATAACGAGCTGATCAACTGTATGTGAGACAGGAACTGGTAAAATATGTCGATTTTAATTTTGATTTTTGGGCATCCATTTTTAAATAAATTTTGGATTGTGACAGGAGGATCGCACAAATACCTAGCTAAAATAATGTGCTGAACAGAGCCGGATCTATGCATTTTCAGTATGTTTTAATCTCTAAGTCTAACTATTTGAATGCACGGTAGATAAATTCATCTGAGGTCATGTCCAGGACGTCAGTATTGGCCAATTGGTGCATTTTTCAAGTTGGCCTTTTGTGATACAATTCATTTTTCACGACCATGGTACTTTCCAAAAATATAATACAGTTGGCACTATCTCTCAGACCGATAGATTGGAACTCGGAGAAATTAATAGCCCAGTTACCTATGACGGTGACTTTTGCCTCGCACTGCGACCACATTCCCGAAGTTATAGAGCTGTTCAAATGTGCGCTATACAGAGTGTTGAATCACTTATCGTGTGAGAATAACCATTTGAAAATCGGTCGAAAACGAAGGATGTTGAATGTAAGAAAACCCAAATATTGAAATCGGACAGAACTTTTGTTCCAACCTGATAGAAACTGTTTTTTTTCAGAGATCACTAAAATATGAAGAACTATTTCTCCGGGACGAAGTCGGAAACAAATAACGCTCAGTTGTTAATAGCTTGTTGACACATTGTTAAATGACTTTTACAAATTTCAAAATGTGGGTTACCCGTTTTCTGAGGTGCATTTGGTGCACTCGCGCCATTGCAATGGCAAGGAAGGCGAGGAGAACAACGAAGAGCCTCATTGATCTGCAAATATGTTATCATGACAAGATAATCGCGTTTTTCCGTTGACATTAACAATTGAGTAGATTTGAACAAGATTTGAACGAATTTGAGTCCTCAGAAAATTCCCAAGAATAGAGTATTTTTGAAAGAGGCTCTGAATAGAATGATTAGGAAGAGCAGAAACTCAGAATGGTGTTTTGTTTCCAGAGATAAAATGCATACTGAAGCGGAGTGGGGCCACGTGTTGCGCTTATCAGCAAGTAACTTTGAAGCATGGCTCGGATTTTATTATGACCATCCTATCGGGAGTGTGCAAACATCTATAACGTGTGATCATCGCGCTAGAAGAACCTTACTCGAAAAAATGTATTCAAAGGGTATAATGTCCATTGTGAACTTAGCGAGGATCGTAGATGTTGTCGTTCATGCAGTTGCCGCTGAACGATCGCAGATGAAGTATTGATTTTTAGAGCGATAACTAACGAGTATATCACGCCATTCACCTAAGAATTGATCTCAATGTCGGATTTGACAGAATTACCCAAACCGAGGTTTCTTCGGTTTTATGCTCTACTAGTGTCCCTAAACAATAGCCCGACTTCTTATTGCCATACCCCAATTCTGAAGGTCCTGGTACCGGGTCGTTGGTTCTGGTACCCACCTTTAACATTGATTTTCTCAGTTATCCTGCACTTTTGGTGAAAATTGCTTCCTGAGTGACCCCCAGTACTTTTCAGAGCTCTATCTATGAGTACAAACTAGAACTCATGAAAATGGCTTTTAACAGTGCTACATTCATGACCAATTATCTCGAAAATCTATCGAAAGGCGCAGCTGATATTTCAAGTTCGTATAGTACTTTATGAGAGCTTTAAAATGAGGGGTTTGCGGTCTCTGAGAGAGGAGCACAAATACCTCTTTGGTAGCTTTGAAGTTTCGAGTCAATTTGAAGGCGTTTTATTAGTTGCAGACCGCGCGTTTACTCAGGCGCGACGTAGAATGAAGGAGTGATTTCATTTTTCAACTGTGTTTCAACGGTAACCTAAATACATTTCATTCATTATTGATTGAATAATATTTCATAAATTTCTGAAACATAGTTGAAAAATGAAATCACCCCTTCATTCTATGTCGCGCCTGAGAAAACGCGCGGTCTGCAACTAATAAAACGACTTCAAATTGACTCGAAACTTCAAAGCTACTAAAGAGGTATTTGTGCTCCTCTCTCAGAGACCGCAAACCCCTCATTTTAAAGCTCTCATAAAGTACTATACGAACCTGAAATTTCAGCTGCGCCTTTCGATACATTTTCGAGATAATTGGTCATGAATGTAGCACTGTTAAAAGCCATTTTCATGAGTTCTAGTTTGTACACATGGATAAAGCTCTGAAAAGTACTGGGGGTCACTCAGGGAGCAATTTTCACCAAAAGTGCAGGATAACTGAGAAAATCAATGTTAAAGGTGGGTACCAGAACCACTTCTTTTTCTCAAAAACATCGACAAACCGATGTTTTTGAGTTTCCGAATACCAAATTTCAGTGGCTTGGTGTCAATCGTGCGGTATTCCTCAGTCTGAGGCTGCTGCTTTCCTCGCTGCTCACAACAAACTTCGATCCACCATCTCATCTGGAAATTATGTCGCCAAGGGAAGAAGAATGCCCGCAGCCAAGACTCCAATACAGCCTATGGTTTGTTCAAGATTCCAGTTTTTGGGATGCCAAAACTGGTCAATTCCAACTCTCGGATTTTTAGACTTGGGACTGTGCTATCGAGAAGAGTGCTGAGACAGTGGCGAACACTTGTGTCTTCGTTCATTCTAAGAACAGACAGAATCTCGGAGAAAACCTCTACACAATGTGGTCGTCGAACAAGGTGAAGCTATGTCTAAAGATTTGAAATTCAACTATGTTTCATTTCGACTTTGTAATCATTGCAGACTGTCTTTTCCAATGGCTCTTTCATGTTCTTTCGAATCACAACATATTGATGATCTCACTTAGCCCAATCGAAGATATATTAAAGATGTCGTTCACTGGAATGGGCGCGAAAGCTTCGAACACGTGGGAGAACGAATTCCAGCAGTTCGGATGGAATGATGTGAAACTGACGCCCGCTGGATTCAGCTCGGGATTCGGACACGCTACTCAGGTGATCTTTGTAATTGTAGGGAATCTTGGAAGAACTCAGTTTTGTTGTAGAAGGCTTGGGCCAAGTCGACGAAACTTGGCTGTGGAATGAAGCTGTGCGATGGGGACAGGAAGGTGCTCGTTGTGTGCTAGTACAAAGACGCGTCAGTATATTTTTCTCTATCGAATAACCTCTTTTAAATCAATACTCGAAAATTAACCCTCTTATCTCGCGCTATGATCCTTGGAGGGTGACCTAGGTCATGGTTATCATATGACAGCGCCAACACTTTGCTGACACTCCTCCTTTAACCACGTTTCATTTTCCAACGTTGTAGCCTAGCATTCTACGAATACTTTACAGGAAGAATCCACTGAGCATGCCATGCTGCGGTACCCACGTCGTCTCAATAATATTGTCGACACCTTCTGAGATTCGGTCCTTGAGTGTCTGAACAATCCCAATGATCGAAATTATCATTGATCACTTATATTTCAGTGGGCCTATTAAATATTCTCCGTTTTATAATCTAGTGATACTGCGTCGAGCCACACTGAACATTGAAAAAAAGGATAAATATTGCTTTACCTCGTACTTCCAGATGAAAGTCACTCAGGGAAGCTTCGTAACGCTTCGACAATGCTTCTCTTGTATCTGATGTGTGTGTTTTCTGCAATTATTATTCGATAGTTATTGTGGTTACACACCTCTCTGGCATTGCATGCGACTGCATAAAAGTTCCGAGTGATAGCAGAATTGTAGTAGGCCGGAGGTTGAGGATGTATGACCAGGTCTGAAACTGTTACTACAAAACAATACAGTCTCAATACAATACCTTGTTCAAAGGCGAATGTCCAAGTGACACGATATTCCGCCGATTTTAATCACTCGAGATGATCGAGGAGCTGGGAAATCCAGCAAGGGATCAGAATTCATGAAGATCAGGGAGTTCTTCTGCTTCATGAAATGTTCAGTTATTTATCGATATTTTAACTCTATAAAATAATGGTTTTAACCGGCAAGGAGGGAAATTCTGCTGAATCCTGCTTGAATATCGGTTCGTATCTTGTCCGCGTGTTCATATTGTGGAGAACCATCAGGAAATGGCTGATTGTGTTGAGAACTCGGTCGAAAAAGGTATCTGATCGCCAGAAGGAACCACCATCAGGGCTGCAACGACCAAGGACATCACGGCTGTTATTTTAAATAGTTTTATCTAAGCGAACCACGTAGAGACAAATTGTATTAACCTCACATCAACGACATTATTGATAGTGTGAAACGCATTTGCACACCGCAACCAATTTATACATGAACGGGCATGTTCTTATTGGATGATACCAACACTTTTTTGAGAGTAGCTTGAACCGGCACCAACATTTCAAATATTCAGCATACCGATTTCCCTTATGACACAATTATCGTAAACTCTTTCATCTCACGAAACATTTGTTTTTGTTTTCTTTATGTGAGCTACCTGGAACAGCGACCATATTGACTTCACTTCATGTCAACGAATAAGCAATTAATATGAAACTTATTTTGATTTTCGTATTTCGGAACGCATTTCCCCCATAAAAACAGCTAAAACCCACTCGGTACACAGGCCGGATTGGCAGGCTTCTGTGAAATAGTGCGTACCGTCGACGATAGCCATCGCCTGAGTGACGGCGAAGTTATCGATCCCGACCAGCTCGAAGATACCTAATGTATGAAATTATTAGAAATATATGACGGCGGTCACGTAAGAATCGAGCAATGACCTGAAGGACATGGCACATCGATTTCTCGAAAATTTGTGGAAAGGGGTTCTCAAGGGTGCTGATCATCGTGGTCAACTTCATTTTGCTCCAACTCGATCGATTGAGCCAGTCTGCACGTAGGCTGCATCTACCTTTCCCTACATAACACAACAACCGATTGAGGAATCAAGTTGAAATTTTCATAGTATTAAAATAAGATACTTACGACTCTGTTAACACTAAATTAACATATGTTGTTTTATGGTAACAATTGGAAAAAGTGGTTCTCGAATATAAGGCAGAAACCAAAAACGTGATCTACACAAGGGGATGCGCCTTGTGTCGAGAATCATTTTTCGTATACAGGGTAAGAGGTTTGACGTCCGCGTTTTTATGTTACATGTATTTGTCTACATCATTTATGGACATTGCACAGCGCTCTCTGCACAAAGAGTGACGAATGAGGATATGTTTCACTCTGCTCTATACCTCAGATCCAATTATTGCCAGGCGAAGGACGTGGCGACTGCATTTGAGAGTGAAACATATCCTCATTCGTCACTCTTTGTGCAGAGAGCGCGGTGAAATGTCCATACATGACGTGTAAAAAGGCATGTAACATAAAAACGCGGAACTCAAATCTCTCACCCTGTATTCGAAAAAATGGTTCGACACAAGGCGCATCTCCCTTTGTAGTTCACGTTTTTGGTTTCTGCCTTATATTCGAGAACCATGTTTTCCAAATGTTACCATAAAACAACATATGTTAATTTAGTGTTAACAGAGTCGTAAGTATCTTATTTTAATACTATGAAAATTTCAACTTGATTCCTCAATCGGTTGTTGTGTTATGTAGGGAAAGGTAGATGCAGCCTACGTGCAGACTGGCTCAATCGATCGAGTTGGAGCAAAATGAAGTTGACCACGATGATCAGCACCCTTGAGAACCCCTTTCCACAAATTTTCGAGAAATCGATGTGCCATGTCCTTCAGGTCATTGCTCGATTCTTACGTGACCGCCGTCATATATTTCTAATAATTTCATACATTAGGTATCTTCGAGCTGGTCGGGATCGATAACTTCGCCGTCACTCAGGCGATGGCTATCGTCGACGGTACGCACTATTTCACAGAAGCCTGCCAATCCGGCCTGTGTACCGAGTGGGTTTTAGCTGTTTTTATGGGGGAAATGCGTTCCGAAATACGAAAATCAAAATAAGTTTCATATTAATTGCTTATTCGTTGACATGAAGTGAAGTCAATATGGTCGCTGTTCCAGGTAGCTCACATAAAGAAAACAAAAACAAATGTTTCGTGAGATGAAAGAGTTTACGATAATTGTGTCATAAGGGAAATCGGTATGCTGAATATTTGAAATGTTGGTGCCGGTTCAAGCTACTCTCAAAAAAGTGTTGGTATCATCCAATAAGAACATGCCCGTTCATGTATAAATTGGTTGCGGTGTGCAAATGCGTTTCACACTATCAATAATGTCGTTGATGTGAGGTTAATACAATTTGTCTCTACGTGGTTCGCTTAGATAAAACTATTTAAAATAACAGCCGTGATGTCCTTGGTCGTTGCAGCCCTGATGGTGGTTCCTTCTGGCGATCAGATACCTTTTTCGACCGAGTTCTCAACACAATCAGCCATTTCCTGATGGTTCTCCACAATATGAACACGCGGACAAGATACGAACCGATATTCAAGCAGGATTCAGCAGAATTTCCCTCCTTGCCGGTTAAAACCATTATTTTATAGAGTTAAAATATCGATAAATAACTGAACATTTCATGAAGCAGAAGAACTCCCTGATCTTCATGAATTCTGATCCCTTGCTGGATTTCCCAGCTCCTCGATCATCTCGAGTGATTAAAATCGGCGGAATATCGTGTCACTTGGACATTCGCCTTTGAACAAGGTATTGTATTGAGACTGTATTGTTTTGTAGTAACAGTTTCAGACCTGGTCATACATCCTCAACCTCCGGCCTACTACAATTCTGCTATCACTCGGAACTTTTATGCAGTCGCATGCAATGCCAGAGAGGTGTGTAACCACAATAACTATCGAATAATAATTGCAGAAAACACACACATCAGATACAAGAGAAGCATTGTCGAAGCGTTACGAAGCTTCCCTGAGTGACTTTCATCTGGAAGTACGAGGTAAAGCAATATTTATCCTTTTTTTCAATGTTCAGTGTGGCTCGACGCAGTATCACTAGATTATAAAACGGAGAATATTTAATTGGCCCACTGAAATATAAGTGATCAATGATAATTTCGATCATTGGGATTGTTCAGACACTCAAGGACCGAATCTCAGAAGGTGTCGACAATATTATTGAGACGACGTGGGTACCGCAGCATGGCATGCTCAGTGGATTCTTCCTGTAAAGTTTTCGTAGGATGCTAGGCTACAACGTTGGAAAATGAAACGTGGTTAAAGGAGGAGTGTCAGCAAAGTGTTGGCGCTGTCATATGATAACCATGACCTAGGTCACCCTCCAAGGATCATAGCGCGAGATAAGAGGGTTAATTTTCGAGTATTGATTTAAAAGAGGTTATTCGATAGAGAAAAATATACTGACGCGTCTTTGTACTAGCACACAACGAGCACCTTCCTGTCCCCATCGCACAGCTTCATTCCACAGCCAAGTTTCGTCGACTTGGCCCAAGCCTTCTACAACAAAACTGAGTTCTTCCAAGATTCCCTACAATTACAAAGATCACCTGAGTAGCGTGTCCGAATCCCGAGCTGAATCCAGCGGGCGTCAGTTTCACATCATTCCATCCTAACTGCTGGAATTCGTTCTCCCACGTGTTCGAAGCTTTCGCGCCCATTCCAGTGAACGACATCTTTAATATATCTTCGATTGGGCTAAGTGAGATCATCAATATGTTGTGATTCGAAAGAACATGAAAGAGCCATTGGAAAAGACAGTCTGCAATGATTACAAAGTCGAAATGAAACATAGTTGAATTTCAAATCTTTAGACATAGCTTCACCTTGTTCGACGACCACATTGTGTAGAGGTTTTCTCCGAGATTCTGTCTGTTCTTAGAATGAACGAAGACACAAGTGTTCGCCACTGTCTCAGCACTCTTCTCGATAGCACAGTCCCAAGTCTAAAAATCCGAGAGTTGGAATTGACCAGTTTTGGCATCCCAAAAACTGGAATCTTGAACAAACCATAGGCTGTATTGGAGTCTTGGCTGCGGGCATTCTTCTTCCCTTGGCGACATAATTTCCAGATGAGATGGTGGATCGAAGTTTGTTGTGAGCAGCGAGGAAAGCAGCAGCCTCAGACTGAGGAATACCGCACGATTGACACCAAGCCACTGAAATTTGGTATTCGGAAACTCAAAAACATCGGTTTGTCGATGTTTTTGAGAAAAAGAAGTGGTTCTGGTACCCACCTTTAACATTGATTTTCTCAGTTATCCTGCACTTTTGGTGAAAATTGCTCCCTGAGTGACCCCCAGTACTTTTCAGAGCTTTATCCATGTGTACAAACTAGAACTCATGAAAATGGCTTTTAACAGTGCTACATTCATGACCAATTATCTCGAAAATGTATCGAAAGGCGCAGCTGAAATTTCAGGTTCGTATAGTACTTTATGAGAGCTTTAAAATGAGGGGTTTGCGGTCTCTGAGAGAGGAGCACAAATACCTCTTTAGTAGCTTTGAAGTTTCGAGTCAATTTGAAGTCGTTTTATTAGTTGCAG